>JARHVA010006129.1:325000-682500 GCA_037957365.1 Torreya grandis | reverse complement strand
TATAAGGGTATTATCTAAAAAATATATACAACATATAGATATCATACATTGGCGATGTGTTAAGATAGCATCATAGGATTCAAAATCCATCCGCTAATCCTAACTCATGGTATCAATGAAGGCACATGCAAGTCTATATTTCGAGTTGGACAATAGTCCAAATTTATTTCCCAATGATTTTAATATTTATAGGAATTAAATTTAATATCAAGTTATTTTCAACATTTCGTAAATGCTATAAAAAATTAGAATAAAACACAATACTACGAAATTTTATATAAATTTAAAAACAATCATCTTAAAAAGTATCAAAATAATTATGCTTTTTAATAGACATTGAAAAGTTCTGTAAAGTCTAAAGTATTGATTGATATCATTTAAGTAATAGTAATTGCTAGTGTCAAAGAGGTATACAAAATGAATAATATTAATATCTAATTTTATTATGCATGTATCCAATGATGTTTAACATTGTGTAAAAGATGATAAATTGTTTTATAACATAATAGTCTCTGCAAAAAATATATAAAATATATGTATATAACTATGGTAATCATAGTTTGTGTGTTTATTTAAGATTTTTATGTTACATAAACAATTATTCTATAATTTATAACAATAAACATATGATGTTTTTAATTATTATTGAACATAGGCAATGAATTGAAATAAGCTCATAATAATTTTTATAGTAATTTATTTATATTTATATTAATTAAACATATATTAGTTTATTGGAGTAAAAAGTTTGTTTGGGATGTTTACATAAATTAAATGATTAAAATAATAATGAAGAGTCTTCCTGTAAAAGGCTTTTGTACACATCCCGTCACCATTCAAAAGCTTGATAAAAGTAGCTCTTTTGATTCAATGGTCTCTAGTTTTGGTAATTGTTTGTTATAAAAATATATTATCAATTTTTTTTACATTTTGTGAATAGAAATTGAATAAGCTCTAGTTATTATTTAGATTTTGAACATTGTAACTTCTTCTTTGATTTTAGCACTTTTTAGGGAGTAGAGTAATTAGAATCCTATTTGTTAACATTTATATTACTTTTAATTTTACTCGATTTTGTATTTTTCTGTAATAATCAAAATATTGAAAGATTATGGTGTAGAAAAGGTGTCATCAAAATTTTACACATTTTTTTAATAGAATCAAAAGATGGTTTGGTTATTGTTACGATGGAGGCTACCAATATGGAGGCTTTAATTAGAATTTTAATGGGTTTAGGGAGTAGAGTAACTAGAATCATCCTTGTTTGGGGTGTTTTACTGACTCATGATTTTTATTGTATTTATTTTTTTATATAGGTACGAAGCTTTTGATCAGAGCAATAACCACTTATATCAATGGCTACAATCGACCAATACCAACAATACGGCCACAACTAGCCAATACCAATACTACCACCACAACTAGTGAATACCAACAATACCATCACAACTGATGAATACCAACAATACTACCACAATCGATGAATACTACCAATACAACCACAACCAACCAATACCAGTAAAATGGCCACAATTGGCCTTCCCATACCTCCGATATTTGAACTCGGGTGGTGCATATAACAATCAAGTTGGTCTACCAATGCATCCCCATCTCATCGGTGTTTTTGCCTGTATTTATTAATTATTCAATTTAATTATGTAATATTCATTTATTCAAACTGATTAATGGAAAATCTCACACACACACACACACACACACACACACACACACACACAAACAAAAACATCGTAGGAGGCTAACTACTTTGTTTCATATACTATATTTTTTCCAGTATAATATGAAAAAGTAAATTCTATAATTTGGTTTTTGTATAAATTATATATATATATATATATATATAAAATTAAATAAATATTATATAATATATTATTTATATATATTATACTACAATATCTTAAATAAAAGTATGCAATATAAATAACAAAATTATATATGAAACATAAAAAAGATGTATAAGTCAATGCAAAATGAAATATATAATTAAAAAAACCAATATGCTTTCTGAACTGACCTGATCCATTTTGGATTACAAAATCCATTAAGAATTTTGCTCAAAACGACCCCAAAAAACTTTGAAGGTCTTGCAATTTTGAATTGCAAAAAATGTGGCAAATTCAAATTTTTTTAAGGTTTTGAAACTTGGTTTGGATTATTTTTATTCATGCATCTGGTTACGATAATTTTATTGGTAATTACAAGGTGGGCATGCTGTGTATGTAAAAGTACACAAGTTTTAGATTTCGAACCATGGTCATTGCAAGAACACTCTCAAACTTTTCAGAGTAATGAAGTAAACAAAAAAATCTCTACAATTATGTATTCAAATTTTCTTTTGTCTAATCCTCTACAGTAGGGAATATTCACCTATCTTGCTATTCAAAGATGTGTAGGATGTTCCCTGCTTAGTCCACCTGAGTCCTTATTGTAAGTCTTCAACCTTAGTCCTTCCCACCTCAACTGCCAATTCCAAATTTACAAAATTACACAAATAAATAAATGAAATAATGTATAAATTTTGTAGATGTTCATACTTAGTATAACAAGGGCACCAAGTGCCAAGTTCCTGCGAGGCTAGCATATGATTTTAGTATAGTTTATTTGTAGCTTATAGTTTAATAATATTGTTGTAGGTTATTTTTATCTATTTCTAATCATGTATTATAAGAAAATAAGTATCAATGTATATCATTTGTTATGAACCTTGAAGCAATCCTATACAATTCTAAAAATATTATACATAAAGACATTTCTTATGCTAATATATTTAAATAATAATTATTTCATATGTTTTATAAGTTTATCAACAATTATAAGTACAAACAAAGTATTTAGAATTCTTTCTAATGTCAAAGCTTTGATAGAATCAAGGGCATAATGAAGCATTCAATAGGTTTTCCATTTTAATATATAACACAAATA
Source organism: Torreya grandis (assembly GCA_037957365.1). NCBI lineage: Eukaryota > Viridiplantae > Streptophyta > Pinopsida > Cupressales > Taxaceae > Torreya > Torreya grandis. The sequence goes on along the minus strand of JARHVA010006129.1, from coordinate 679,560 downwards.
AATGTTGGTCTCAGAATCTCTTCTAATTCTTAAGCCACTAACTAGCAGCTTGTATAATTCTCTACATATTTATTTTTATCTAACCACTCCAAGCAAAATCAACTCCAAAACCACATGCTGTAAAACATAGTATAAAAATAGTTACAAGATATAATACAGCTGTGATTTTAATTGCAATATATCTAGGTTACAAAGTTACTTGACTTTGTAAACCAAATTAAGTGAAGTAATTCATGAAACTTGACAGTTGACAAGCATCATTTTGTTTCCATGTTTGACAAGTTTTGTTAGTATATGGCTGGATATTGACAACGTAGGAGGGTAAATGCCATGTAAACTACAACAAAATTTTGCTGCATACTTTGTTTTTAGATCTAAGTACCATATAACAATTAGGATTCCCCATGTATAAAGCACAATCTGCACATTAAGGTAACTTGTTCATAGTTCATTGGTTTCATCCAGATGCAGTTACCCACATTGAGTGTACTTTCCTCATGCAATCCCTTTGATAAATCCAATTAAATGCACATTCAAGAAAAAGTATTTTATGACTAGTCTACAATCTTAGGAAAAACATAAAAAAGTTTCCCTTAGGGTTTTATCAATAGAGACAAGGATAAAGGGTGTCCAAAATTATAGGGGAAGGTTAGGCAATCTACCCCAAATTGAGGACATCAAGAAAGTTTGAATGGCAAGATTAAAGGTTGGATACTAGGGTTTCATGGATAAATTAGCTTTACGCCACATCTAAGGACCAATTTGCAGAAGAAAATTTGTATCCTCCATGGAAGCACAAAATGCTACGAAGAATCCTTGGGCACAAGGGTAAATGACAACTTCATAAGGAAGCAAGGGCTCCTAGTACTTAGAGATCCAAGAATGAAGGTTATCAAGGTTGGGCTAGAACTTCTGGAAGTAACACACGAAGGCAAGAGTTAAATACCAATCTTCGGTGCACAACATATTAACCCCCGTTCCACAATCTAGGATTGTGTTAACTTTATTTATTTGGCCAATGACTAAATAAGTCAAAGACAAAATCAAACCCCTTTTTGAGAATACAAGTCTACATTGTGTGATGAAATCCTAACTACAATAGCAAATTGCTAGTGATACTAAGAATAAAATAGAATGTATATTTAAAATATACACTTTAATAGGCTTGTAGACCAATTTGGACGAAAGGATGCTAGAAATCACCATCATTATAATGTTTCAAAAATCTCATGTTAGAATATAAATTATTATTGTTGCTTCTAATTGCTAATATATGCCTATAGATTACACCTCTATTTGAAAGGTTCAATCTAAAAATTAGCATTAACTTGGTAGTTGTGAGCTTCCTTCTTGTAACTAATCTTCCTAACCATAATTGCCATATGACAATAAGGGATGGATTACATGACAAAATATAACAATCTCTAAGACTTGTACCACATCACAACACTACAGATTTCATTAGGAATGTAAATTTTGCTATTGTTGAATAGAGCTGTTTCCTAAATGAAATTCATGATACACATTTTGGTTATGATGGGATCGTAAAAAATAAATAGATATTGCTTTGCAATCCATAATGACATTCCATTGTAATGCATTGTGGACCTTAGTAGGGACTTCCCTTTCTACCTGAATGATAAAATGTCTAAACCATTGTATCAATAAGACTTGAAAGACTGATAAGGTTGGATGAATGATGTTGTATTTGCCCAACACATATAAAGTCACAATTGCATCATGGAAATTCTAGTAAAAAATATGCATTAAAACCCATGTGGTTTACTGATGATTGGACAACATTTTTTAAATTGATAGAGAAAGAACAAATGATTACCACAATCTCTTCACATAATTGTTAAATTATTATTTACAATTGGTTTCTATATTAATGTTTAGACATGTTAGCTACATGATAATGGAAGGTATCTAGAAGATTTAATTTATAAGCACAAATATAACTATTTACCTGCAATGCCATGTCATGTCTATGCTAATAAGGCCCCACAACTTGCCAAGTTTTTTTTGCAACACACAGAGGTTACATTCTCCCAATGAATATTGTGACAAATATAGAAAGCATATCAGCAAATTTTCAAAAGAGGTTACATTATCCCAAAGAATATTGTGACAAAAATAGAAAAAATATCAGCAACTTTTTGAAAGAACTATCTAAACTTATTGGCACCATCTCGACCACAAATACAAGTTATCAACCTTCAAAAACATGGACAGATAAAAATAGTAAACAAATGGCTACAAGGGTATTTGAGAATCTATGCTACAGATAAAGCAAGTTTTAGTCTGAAATATTTACATTTAACCAAAAAATGGTATAACACAACATATCTTAGAATGTCCCCATTTAAGGCTCTCAATGGTTATGATCCTTTCCTCATCTAAGTTACCCGGATAATGATATGCACATTTTTAAGTTAACTTGTCCACTTTATATTGTTATTAGGCTCAATTATAGAGTCATTTGAAATCATAGCTTAGAATATGAAACCCTAAATCAAGACAATTAAAAAAATATAGGAGAGTTTAACATAAAGCTTAACAATCATATAAACAATTTTTTATCTATATACATACACTTTGATATGTCTTACAGCTAGTGACTAGTCATAACTTCCTGTGTTTGTTTCTTAGCACACACTTTCATACTTTTGATCCCACTTAATTATTTATCTGATTGAAATATGCATGTATAAAACATGTGATCTAATATTGGTGCCATTTTAAACAACAATGTTATTTTTCATTGTCTACACTTTCCATGGTATTTCTCTTTCATTTACTATTAATTAATTTTTTTAAAATCTAAAATTTAAATGGCTTCAACACATTTTAGAATATATGTTCTTAGTGCTTTGAATGTAGTGATATTAATACACCAAAAATTCTAAAATTGAAATGGATTCAATGCATTTTAGAATTGATTTTTAAGGATTGCATAACTTTTTGACTACTTTAGACTCCATAGATGTGAATATTTTTTTAATTACATAATTCTAGGAATCCCCAGTGGGCCCCTCATGCGGAGAAGTGTTCCACCCCTCATTCAAAGAGGGCTTCCAGGTGTTCATCTAGGGGCTCAATCTAGGGGTTAAGCTACTGGATGTCAAGCTTTATTCATGTAAGGAAATTTGAAAATTTTGTTAAGATATTAATTCTTCAAAAAATCTACATTGATCTCATATTAATCCATTGACATTTCAGATCACAACATACAATCGATCATATGTACATCATCTTAATGATGGATCCCATATTGTGATCCAAAACGTCAATAGATTAATCAAAAATCAATGCAGTTTTTCCAAAAATTATTTTCTTATCTCATAGACTACAAAATACACAATTCTTTAATACTAGTTCTTCTAAAAAATAGGAAAAACCCATGTTCTTCACCCACTGTAAGCGAACATACTAGATTAATAACTAGATATGATGAAATAATTGTCATTTTTTCCTTACATGTACTAGCTTAGTTATTGAATATGCATTCCCTATAAGAGAAAGTAAAATGAAAAATGAAAAAGGCAAGGATTTCCTCAATGAAAGGTTTCCTACAAAGTAAAGATTGGGCATAGGAGATACACAATCAGAAAAAACACCCAATAGATTTCAAAGAGGGCATTTGTGAATCAAATAACACTTCAAAAAAAGAGCTTGGATGTGATAATGAAAATTAAATTATGATGTTATGTTGTCTACTAAAATGGATAAATCATAGATTTACTTTCGTACAAAACATGCTTACCTGAATAAATGTAATAGACTTCAGGCAGGGAAGCAAGAAAGAAAGAAGGAAATGACTAAATAAATTCCTTGTTAGTTGTTTACTTACCTATACAATAACTATTATTATATACACAAGCCTAGTGTTATACTGGTGAATGGCCATGGCAACCAAAAAGGAGGGCTATGGTTTGACTCCCTTCAAAGAGGTTTATAATGTAAATGCCTTGGGAGCAACGAATGTGTATATTCGTTTAAAGACACAATTGTGCTCCAGGTTCAAAGATGCCATGAAAAGCAGTTGAAATAGTTGAATCCATAATATCCCTTCCCCTTCAAGGAGGGTTACAATGTAAATGCCTTAGGGGTAGTGAATACATACATCCCTTTAGAGACACAATTGTGCTCTGGGTTCAAAGATCCCTTGAAAATCAATTAAAATAGTTTAGTTCCTAATATCCTTTCAGGAACAATTATACTCTAGGTTCAAAGATATCATGAAAAGCAATTGAAATAAATTAAATTCCTTTTATCCCTTCAGAAACAATTGTAATCTGGGTTTAAAGATCTCATCAAAAGCAGTTATAATAGTGGGGCAGTCAAAGCGAATATCTCCTTAGCAACAATTGTACTCTAGGTTCAAAGATCTCATCAAAATCATTTTAAATAGTTTAAATTCCTTTGGGGCAGTCAAAATGAATATGCAAGGGAAGAATATTGTATTCCAACTTCAAAGGTCTCATAAAAAATGTTTAAAAATCAAACAAAAAAATGCTACATTATAATTTATACATAGTTTTGAAAAAATGCTTCTAAATCAATACGAATCTGAGATGAAAGACATTATTCAATGAAAATAACTCTACTTAATTTGCTTAAAAACCTACTTGAGAAACAATAATACTAACTCCACAAATTAAATAAAGGCATATATTTATAGATCATAAAATAATTAAAAACCAACACAAATGTCTTTGGGCAATGCTGTTAAATATAGAAAATAGATTATGATAAAAAATCATACACATACATATATTTGAAATCGGAAATTACAAACTGGAAATGTGTGTTAAAATATGCTTATTCAAACAACAATGTTCAGTGGAAGAGAAGCTTACATAAATCATCTTATGATGAATAATGTTTGATAATGAATAAAACAACTGCACTGTGGAGAAGAAAAGGCATTCCTTAAATAGTGTCGACCAAATGCTCAATAACTGTATTCTTCATTAGATATATTTGATGCCTTCATTTGATATCTTATGATAAAATTGTTTACTCTTGTTCTTCAAAAAAGTTATGACCTTGGAAATTTTTCTTCCAAAAATCATGCACCTCACCCCAAGAAATGTTTACCAACCTAGAACGTGTGATGCCTCCAAAAAAGAGGACAAAAATATAGATCTAGTGAGAAACAAACCAACCCATAAATAGAATTCTAATGGTAAATGTCAGAATTCATTCATCTGGTCTCATGATTACTCCACATGATAGTGTTTTACAGGGAAAAAGTCTTGTAAAATTTTAGCAAAGCCATATAGGCTTTGTGGCTTATTTGCTTGGACATTGCAATGAGTGATTTAATGAAAAACATGAATCATTTAGGTTTAAACATTTTTAGTGCTCAAATGCTGACGCATCCTTGCAAATTGTAATTTTTTTTAATACTCAACTGTAGATTCCAGCTCTAACTATCAGTCTCCACAATCAATGTAAACTAAAAAAAATATTGTTTAGCTTGAAAAACTGTCTACAAACCCAGATAAAATAATAGAATCAGAATTCACTGAAGCATTTTCTTCCTTTACATCCACTAAACCATTAGTAAGGCAAAGGCTCTTGAAGCTAATAAGGTTTTATGAGTTTGAAGGTTGATCTTTTTTATCAAAATAGATGAACTAGAATGAACAAGTGTAGTTGTTGGGGAAAGAGCTCTCATATATGAAGTTGTTGTTTGTTTATAAAGTGTGGAAGATCATGGGTTGTACATTAGTTCTGTGCCCGACAATGGATGATCATATTTTCAAGTGGGAGTAAACTTATAGATGTCATACTGGGTATAGAATGTTCATGTGGGTTGGTCCTATTTGAAACCAAAAATAAAAGGTAAACAAAATGTAGAAGTTTGAAGATTAGATATAAAATGCAAGACATCTATATCTGGACAAAGTAAAATAGTGGATTCTACTTCTTAGAACCATTTTATTTGAATAATTACAATGCATTTGTAAAGACAAATGTAAGAATTGATAGGCCTCAAAGGCAACCCTAGTGGAGTAAGCATGATTTTCAATGACTGTACAATCCTTTCCTTAGGGTGGTGATATCTGCAAGTTGTTCCAAAATTATAGTCCCCTATTTTCATGTAATATTGGCATTCTGGCTAGCCATGTCTTTTTGAGAATGCTTCCTTCTGTCCAATAGAATGCTGAGATCCAATGTGTAGAAATGGAGAAACACCACCTTGCATACTACTGGCAGGTGACTCAGATTGTTGTGTTGAGTTATGTGCATGCCCTATCCCAATGGACTGTTATTGTTCTAGAGAGAGTAAGGGACTTACAGGTCCCTGATAAAAATTATAAAAGCCATTAAAAATAGAAATCATGTCATATCAAGAGGTAACTTGATAGTTAATAACTTATGTGTTGAGATTGCCAATATCCAAAATCCTTAAATCACTGGAACATAATTGAACGAGCCATGATCTTGAAGCAACACAAATGCAATTCTACAAAATCAATTGAAACAATAAATAGGTATGATAGAAACAAAGAAATTGATTATTAAATCAATGTTTACGTTTTAATTTTATGATAGATATGTACAGAGATATGCAAGTGAGATATTATATTGGTAGAAAGTGACTGATATGCATTTGAAAATGAAATAGCATGCATGAAACTAATTGAGTTCAAAAACAAATCTTAAATACTAATAATAGAAAAGAAGACAAAAATTCTGGGTGAAAAATGATTCACACATGCTGAAGAGTTACTAAGGTATGTCATTTACCATATCATGCCAAAAATAAGATGATTTCCAAATAGGAAAAAAGCAGAGGTGTTAGGCAAGAGAGAGAGAGTTCTAAGATAATTTGATTGCAACTTGGAAAGGGCTACAATGGGGCAATGTTTCTCACCAGAATATTTTGTTCCTTTAAAACTAACTCAAAAGCTTATGACGATGAAGTTTTAACATTCTTTAGACTAGATTGATGTGTATAACACATCAAAGTCATAGGTTAGGATAATTTAAAATATCATAGGTCTATAAGTTATGATTTATGATTTAGGCTAAGGTTTTTTTTAAATATATTTTATTGTTATTCTTTTAATTTTAGCATACACCTACTACGAGTTTGTCGCATAATCAACCTCAAAATGTGATGTCATTGCTGAAAACATCCCAAAAATCATGAAATGCCATTGGAGTTTCCAGAACATTATGAGAAAGGACCCAACAATTCTGAAGAACCTAGTATATTTCCAGGAGAACCAGAACTAGGATCAGAACTAGAAACATTTTGGTTTTGGTACAGAGGGGGTTTCTAGGAATCTAGTAATGTAGGAACAATCCTTAATTTTATATTTTGCAATCCTATACAGTACCTGGGGTTTAGTGCCTAATTTCTACCTATGAAGAATCCTTCTTTGGAAATGATGATACTTGTATGACAACAATTAATGTGTGGCACATAATCAATAAGTTTTTTTTGCCTTGTGAAAATGGCTTGCATCTTGTAAATATTTGAGAGTAACTCATCTAACTATTGAAAATGAAGAGTTTTATTCGCAATAGCCTAGAGTACATGAATACTTGATTAAAAACATCAAAATGGAAGAAAACATAGTGCTACAAATATACCGTTAGAAGACCTGACATGTGTTTCAAATATAAGCATGGCTGATATAGATATAAAGAGGAAATATATTAAAATTCACTGTCATGTATTTGGTATTATAGCTTGCCCAATTGACATGTAAATGTATTTGCAAAAAGTTAAAAAGGTGAACTGATCAAATAGGGCTATTTGAATTGTGTCCATTATGCATTGTTTATGCATAGGCAAGTCAACATAAAGCCCAACACTTTACCTCGTTCCAAAATATGAATTAACCATCGTTAAATATAACATTATTATACACTATTGTTACCAATATATTAATTTTTTTAAGGGACAAGGATTGAATCCTAGACATAATTAAATAACAAAGGAAAGGATTTAATAACATGATATGTAACAGGCAATAGATTAGCAAATTAAATGCAGAGATCAAGGTCTTTGACTATATTGATATAACCATGTAGAATATAGGCTATAGATTATAAGTTTTGCAACATAATTGAATGCAAAATACATAACTTAAAGTCTTTAATTATATTGACATATCTATGCAAAATATATGTTATAGACAAGGGGAAGAATACTAAGTAAATGTACATCAATCCAGTGGCACACTATTTATACATTTTAATGTCTGATGTTCATCTGGAACATCAAGTTTTTTTTAGTTTCAAGCAGTTTGAAAAAAAAGTCTTTTTTTGCACGTTCAAAAATTTTCTTTTTTTTTTGTGTAAAAAAAACTTTTCAGAAAAAAAATGAGTTTCGTGAAGTGAGCATTTTGCACGATGTAGAGTGCTGTCATTTTTTTTCACCTACATAAAATTGCAACAAGCAAATATTAGTGGACTTAAGAAAGTTTTAAGACATGTATTAAGATATTGGTTTCATGCTTGTTTTGTTTCTTTGAGGAAAAAAAAGTAGTGGCAATTGCTATTTATTTTGTAGCACTTATTGCTTAGAAATAGATGTGATAATGTTGTTCATGGCAAGTGTAAAAGTGCCTTGTAGTTGAAAATACCATAGCAAAAATACCACAATAGAGATGTCTTGTTTATACTCATTGAATGAGATTTTAGTTAGCACTGGCAAACTCTCGTCAAGGAACTTGTGGTTTAAAGTGTAGTAAATATGTCCATTTTTTATGTGTATGATGCATCGTAATGAGTGTTGGTATGAGTAATTTTGAGTCTGTTGGTAGTTTGCACAATGTGCCAAAACATCTGTTGAAGGAGCATTTGTTAAGACTAGATGTTTCAATCATTGCAAAATGGCTGGAAAGATGAAGTGTGAACATGTTTTGGATTTAACAAACCCTTAACCTGCAAACCACAACTGTGATTAGTCATGTTATGAGATAATTGTAATGCTAAAAATTTATGCAAAGCCAAATTTTTGTATTTGAGAGTGATGAGTGTGAAATAGATGCTTGCCTCAATGTTTGCTTTTGCCAAACTTTGTAAATGAGCTTTTGTATATTGATCATTTAACATGTCCAGAAAAGTGGATTGGCTTGCATGAAGCAAATGGGTGCCTCTACTTCCATTCTGGATGATGTTTTTGAAAAGCATTGTTGGTGTCTTTGTGGATGATAGTGATTGGTGTACACTAGGATATAGATGTTTGTAGGTATCATTGATTACAAGTTGTTAAACAATTATTAAATTGTTAGATTTTTAAAAATCAATATAGCATTAAAAACTGCCCATGCCATATCACAAGCAACTGCACATACCGTACCAATTGGAACATTGAATTCAAGTGTAGCATATAACAACCAAAGGAGGCCATGGAAAAACCTACTAATTTGAAAAAACAAAAGAAAACATCAACACCCCTTAAGTAGCTAGTAACATCCATTAAAAAATGTGCGCAAGCAGAAACTGAAAAAATGTCAATAGTTCATGGGAGCAGACTATAATGACAAACATATATGACAAAGGCAAAAACACAAAGCTAGATTATTACAAATGAATCAAAACACATTGGATACTTATTTCATGTGTAACTAGTTACCAAGATCACTTCAACACATTCATCAAGTAATTGCCTATAAGCAGATCATAGTTACAGATTTCCATAAGTCGGTACATTTTTCTAATAAATCCATGCAACTATTTGGAATTTAGAATATACCATTACATTCCAACCATATTTTGTAATGACTTAAAAATCCCTGCTAACATTTCAAAAGCAAAATGTGGTTAGTGAAGCTGAGCCATTTCCCTTTCTAAGATTGGAATCTAAGGTCCACTTTGCCTAGGAGTATCATTTTGGATTTTAATGAGCAGTTAAACTATTGCTATTAAGCAAAAAAATTCTTGCACATTTCAAGGCCCCATCATTCGTAGCCACCGAAAAAACTTAGTCCCATAAAATCACCTACTCTAATTGTCAAAAAAAGTCTGCCAATTCTAATTGTCCTAAAGTTTTATGAGTGTTGGCTTCTAATCTTAAAAATAGTTACAAAGTAGAGGATAGTCAAAATCAGGAAACTATCACAAAGTACAATCATTAACTATTTATTGAAATAAAGGGAAATTATTTTTGGGTTGCATTTAATAAAAAATTATATTCACAAAATGAAAATATAGAAGAGAAATCAAGTCAAAAGCAGGAAAAATCTAGAGCTATTTATCTAGTTTTCAAATACAATTTTTGATCAAACACAAGCATATTCTCTATATGACATATATAAGCTTATCAATTATGTGTGTTTTCATTTACTTGCAGATTGTTGATCAAGTATTTTGAGTTTATCAACCTTTTATTTTTGGATTAAATATTTTTTGAGAAACTTATTCAGAAAAGGTGAGAATTTATAAGTATGACATTTGCATTAGATAGCAAAGTAAAATAAGTAAATTAAATGTTTCCTTTCTTTATCAAAGAAAAGTATAAATATCATGAACAACTAATCATACTAAGAAACTTCCCACACCGTATGAATTAGATCAAGATTGAAGTTCAACTCTTTTTGCTTCTTTTTTAGAATTGAAACAATTAATATTTTTACTTAACTTAGCATAGTTTTCAGAGATATTAACATCGTTAACAATCACAAAAAGCAATAAAGAATATTTACATAATTATGTTAAAAGTTGAACTAAATCTAGAATTAAATGGGGGAAAGGGTATATAGACCAATAACACTACAAGCATAGAGTATAATAACTTATTGTTGCCATGTCTTTTTCAGATTCACCATCTTTGAGACAGAGCTCATGTTGATTGTATTGTTTCTGGTGTCCAATTACAATGGAGCCCAATGAACCAACTACATATGGATTATTTGAGTCAACAAGATCTTGTATAGTGGTCTCAGGGGTAAGTCTACACTCTTTGAAAATAGTTATGATGTTCTCAACGGTGTTATTAGGAAGCATTATAAGGCAACAATCAACATCACCTCTTTCATACTGGCTTCTATTCTTTATTGTGAAATATATGATTTGAACACCTTTTTCAGGGGAGGAATATTGTAAGAATTTATCAATCAATGTGTTGTTGATGTTGATTGTTATTGTCATTTGACCAGTTCTGTCAATAAGATCAACATGCACTATCTCTATATTTGTCAGAGAGTTTGGATTTTTTATGAAACCAGGTCCATAAACAACCAACACATTGCCTTCAAAAACATTGCCACATCTTTTTGTGGAGAGGTCAATGATTGAAATTGGCATATGTTGGCTAGTGTTTGAGCTACTATCATGGTTCACAAATGCAATTTTTGAATACAAATATTCTATAATGCGATACAATACAGAGCATTTTGAGATGGAAAACTTAAAGGAAATTGTTAGTTTGATATTTTTTTTCCTCAAAATGAATTTTTTTTTGTATATTGTTATTGCTTAGAGCAAGGTAGAAAATAGGACATTACCACTCCCCTATTTTTTGTTGCCCTATTTCTGTATCCTAGCTATCATGTTTGCCTGGTTCCATGTTCAATTTCCTGCTTACATCATGATAATTGCATAAACTTTTCTTTTTCTGGCAATGCTAACATAGCAAGAGTAGAAAAAAGATAGTTTAAAAAAAATAATATTAATAATAAGTTTCTACATTGTGTTTCTTCTTATTATGTAAAGTGACAAAAAAACAAAACATTACCATTTTGATGGCTTTTATTGTTCTGGTATTGTTGCCTGGATAGTTTGCTTTTACAGTTCCATATCTTGCTTTTTGCAGAGGCTACAACAAAGACATGGATCATTTCAAGAAACAATAAATTAGATGTAGATTTATGTCAATGATGAGCAAAATTTATTTTTTTGGACATTGAAATGCTTACAAACATATAAAGTTATGTCTAATCGATGTAAGAAATAAAACATATTTGTTTTAGAGAGCTTTAGCATGAAAGTCAAAGCAGTACTAGTTCTATTGCAATATTCATGTAGAAAATATAACAAACAGTGAGGCAAATCTTGCTTGTTTCTTTGCTTGTGGAAATGAATGGTGGCACTTATTTTTTTTCCATTGTACTTGCTAAGAACTAGATCAAAATGGCCATGCTGATTAGCAGATGTTCGAGTATATGTTTCCTATACCAAAACATGGTAATAGTGTTTTTTTTTTGTTCATTTTCTTGAGTTATAACATAGACTCAACTCTAAATTTGTTGTTTGAATAGTAAAGATTTAGTGGCCAGGATATAGAATTCTATATCAGAAATTATTGTGTTTTTTTCTAAAATTTGTGGTTGTCATTTTTTTTTGAACAGTACACTATTTATGAACATATATAACAATACTAGACTAAAAAATCATAGCGGTACTGATTTTGTTATTGTAGTTAAAACATGAATAATAGAAACTAGGTCTGAAACTTATCTATGAGAAAATGCTGGATAAGATGTAGACTTAATGAGCTTAGCAAGATGTTTGTCTATATTTATGAAGTCAACATTTAGATTGGATAGGTCTGGAATCCTTTCATTCAAATTAAGCATTTAGAGGTCTAGATATAAAATTCTATTTTATAATTGGATATGTTGTTTTTAATTGTTAGAAACATTCATTTCTCCAATTATAACAATTACTAATTTGTGAGCAATAGAAACTAGGCCTATAACCTACCTATGTTCAAGCTCATGATGCAGTGTATGTCCAATGAGCTTGTTGTCAAGTTGAATAGTGTTGTTTTTAATTTTTAAAAAAATGCATGAGGTTATTGTTCCTATCATAGAACTGCACCTTTGTTTCCTCACATAAGTATTCAAGCAGTATCATTCATGACTAGGCAGATACCATTGTGATCAGTCCAATAAGTATCTATTACTAGAATTTGGTTATGTTCTTGTAAAGTATTTGAACAGACATGGTCTATGATTCTATTTTCATATTGTTTATGTTTATCAGGCAAGAAATGCATGTTACAAGCTAACATGTGTTTCTCAAGAAGCATTGTTCATTTGTTGGAGGTGGACATATCAATATTAAAGTCTCCCAATATGTAGATTTGTTTTGATGGGATTGCATTTGATAATGTTTGTTGTACAACATCTATGATATCTAAAATAGAATTAGATGGAGATACATATATGTTTATAATTGTAAATGTATGTCGGTGTACTTTAATTTCTATTGACAATGCTTCTATTTAATTTCTAGTGTATTGGATTGGATTTAAAGTAGCAACATTTGTTTTTGCACATATCATAACACCATGAACATTTTGTATTGAATTACAAGTTTTTAAATTTGGAAAGCAGTTGAAAGTGCCAGCACTTGACATGTATGTTTCTTGTAAGCACAATACATCGCTCCTCATCAAATCATGGTCATTGACAATGTCTTCTAAATGTGGTCAGAGGCTATGCATATTCAATGAACATATTACTATAGATGAGTCAATAACACATGATTTTAAACTATGTTGTAATACCCATCTTTATTGTGATTCTAATCTTGACATCTCATCATAATTTTTTTAGCTTAAAGTTTTTGTTTGTGAGTGGGCCTAGAAAAAATAATGATTCCACGATTTTTACATGAGAAAGTGTTGTATATGTCAATCCATTTCTATGTACACCCAGTTTCTTGAATGCAATGCCTTCTATGGTTAGACCTTGGGATCTATGTATTGTACGTGTACAAGCTAGTTGTATTGGGAAATAGTTTCTTATTATTAATGTTTTTTAGTGAGCTAGTTTTGGAGCAGGTTTTAAAATATGGAAGATTGGAGTCCAACTCCATTCAATATGGCTTCCATACAAATGAATATTTTTTGCTCTTTGCAAATGCCCAATGTGTTTGTCATTGAATTTTACCCAGATAATGTCATTGTTATCTTCCTTGGTGTATGCTTTAAATATACCATTAGAGCCATTGGCAAGGCCATCCTGCATATCATAATTTCTAACAAATAGTTCAACTAGCATATTGGGTTTCAAAATAATTTTTTTAGGTAGGCATACATCATTAGCATGTCCTTGACCTTCATGATATGTGTGATCTTTATATCTATTGCATCAATAACAATTTATTTATGTGTAACTAGTGCCAACATTTTGGCATTGTGTGCATCCACATCTTTGTTTAGTTAAAAAAGATAAGGGAACAAAGGGTTATTTGGTGCTGGACGCAGGGAATTGTGATTAAGGTATTCTATGTCATCTTCTATCTATGAGCATGTATGTATTCTGTTTAGAACAATGACACAATTTTGATCTTTTTGTCGCATAGTTTGGTGTAGCTAGTAACATTTCACATTTTCTTGCCAAAACACATATGGTACTATCTATTTATTCATTTTCAAGTGTTCAAATATTAGGCAATCATTTATAGGTTGAGCTTGATAGAGGTCTCCATAGAAGACCAGGTCAATGTTACCAAAATACATGGTTGGCAATTACTTTATGTCACGCAGACACCTATCAATATAGTATAACATTCTTGCTCCCACAAGCGAGATTTCATCAATCAACACTATATGTAGTCAATTATAACATTTGGACAATGTATCAAGGCACTCATTGCTCAATGGAATGAGCTTTGACTTGTTAAAAGGCAACAAAAAAACAAAATGCAGTGTTATGCCATCTGCATTGTATGTAGCCTTTCCTGTATATGCAAGAATGAGACCGTTTGGCTTGGATGGATCATTGTCAATAGATTGTGCATAAATACGAACCAATGTTTCATATATAACTTTTGCTATAAAAGTCTTTGTAGTTCCTGTACCTCTTGTGAAGAATAAGTAAAATGGCTGGTTCTTATTTAGACTTTTTTTAAAACAATGTCTTTAACAATTGCAGCTTGTTCATCATTTAACATTCGTCTTTGTTTATAGTATTCAACATTGTTAGTAATGAATGGATGTTGTCCGATTCCAAAGGGATTTAAATTTTGTTTTTTTAGTGCAAGGTTTATGAATGGCAAGTCCATTTGTAAATCATATTCTTCTTTTATAGATTTGCTTATGCCAAAATGAAAGCTTATTTTGCTTTCAATTTATTATCAAGTTCAAGCTGGGAAATAACATCTTGCTTGTTTCCCCACATAGGATTGGTGTCATGATTGAATTTGGACTCATTCTGTATTATTGTCTTGATTTGTAAATTGTACGCCTCTTGCCATGTTTCAAAGTTTTGTTTTAAATTGTTTTCATCATTTCTAAATGGCATATATAATAGCAATCATTCACGATAATGATTTTCAAGGTCAAGATGTTTATTGTAATTAATAAAGCGTATAATTTGTGTCCTTTTTTTTCAATGGCTTACCATTCTTTTGGTATTGTGAAACAACTTCAGCTAGACAAACATCATCTATAGTTGTAGGATGGGCAATATAATAGTCTATGATAGATTTGCAAATGACATTTTCGAAATCATCTTCTTCCTGTCTCAAGAGAAAATGAGATTTTAGAACAAATGTTCGATATTCAAGGCAAGATGTGTTTATGAAGGCAAATGTTCTTGAGCACTGGCTCAATGGCAATGATAAGACTAAGTGAACAACTTGTTGTGCATACATTTTTTGATAGTTTAGCATTGCATTCTCAAGTCTATGTAACATTTGAATGTTATCTATATTTATTGTTGCATGTTGTCTACGTATTTTTTTTAAAGCATGAGTAATTTGTTGGTTACCTTTTGTCATATATGAAGTACAATATGTTGTTGCAGCATATGCATTCAAAATAAATTATGCATCTATGCTGGCTTGCCATAGGTAGGGCATTTTTGTCATGAAACTATTACTCCACACTTGAGATGGCTTGCATGCAATAGAAATGGTGGGCTATTCAAGTGTACTTTGTATTGCTGCTAGGTATTGAGGCTCGTCTATTTCAGGATCATTCAAGAAGCTGTGGAACTCATCTGAAGCATTATAATGTTTGGTGCTTAGTAGCAAGTAAATTTAATTTAATACTGGCTTTGTAAGTTCATTTTTTGTTTCTAACGACTCAAGTATTGTTGTTTGTTTCATTGGAAATTGGAGGAAATTGTATCTACATTTTTTGTATTTTTTTTTTCTACAACTGCTTGTATGATGGTGTGTATGTAATTTTGCCAAGTCATTTTTCAAGCTATCGATGTTACAAGTTATGTATTTGTCTATAAAATGTTATATTTTTGAATTCTTGTTATTTTCGTACACGAGTACATCTTTTATCCATACAAACCAATGATCATGGGCATTCCCTCTATGCTAGAATTTTGTTATGCAAAAGTAGTATGTGATTTCACCTAGAAATGAATCGTCTTTGAATAAAATTTGTTTTAATGCATTGATATGATGTTTATAATAACATGTGAAAGTGACTAGATCTATTCTTGCAAGAAAATAAATGTCATTTGATATATTCATTTGGTTTAGCTGTGAATTTGAGTTTTTATAATGTTTTAGATATAATTGTTTCAATGCATTAGTTAAAGGCTGCCAACAATGTTTAGAGCTTGTAAAAGTCAAGAAAAATGTTGGAGGTTCTAATTGTTGTATCATAGCAAACATATTTTTTTTTAGACTTTGCATGTAATCAAGCTAAATATGATTTTTTTTGAAATCCACAACCAATTTCTGATTTGAGCAATTTTTCTAAATTCAGTTTGTATTTGACATCCTTGTCCTAAAGCTTTCTTCCTTTTAACTGACCCTTTCTAATTCAAATCCACATTGTCTTTCCAACTTGGTCTATGATTAATTTCACTGCTTTGAAAAATAGATTAGTAAGATGGTATGAAAATCATCAATTAGTATGCAAAAGCTCCCATTGTGATATTTTTTGATAGGAGTAACTTGACACAATGTCATCATCACGAGGATTTCCAAAGAAAAGTGTTGGAGAGTTCATTTATTTAGAGTGTTTGTCTTTGAAAATTCTAAGAGGATGGTTTCCTTTAGCTAGTGTTATTGCAATTAATTTGTCTTCTAATGCAACAATACATGTTGAATCCACAAAACCATACACCAAAGTGTCATAAGGCTTGGGCTAGCTTGTGTCAGAAGACAAACTATTGTCTCTATCTCTATTTCTTTTAGATTCATAGTACACATCATTGTTATTTGCAATATCTATGACATTACTAGATACAAATGGTTTCCAATCAGAATCAATTTGCACATCATGAGCAATGTAGAATTTCTAGGCAAAAAGTTGTTAGAGTGCTTCCATCACAAGTTTAGATCAAACTCTTCCTTCTTGGTATGCATTTTTGTATTCCAATCGATGTTTTAAAGCTACTGCTATAGTTATTTTTTCATCTACGGATATTGGCAATACTTTATGAATTCTATCTATGCTTGAGGGGACATTGATAATTGGTCTTGTTAATCTAATTTTTGGTTTTTTATAGCCCAAGTTTCATATTTGTGCAAATGTAATCCTAAGCATAACAAGTCTTTCTTAAAGATCAGATAGCATGTTTACAAACTACACTTGTTTGTTTAGTCTAATATTAATAGGTGTTACAAACGCAGGAAGTTTTCCATTTTTCAATGATTGATTGCATGTCGCACATATTTTTTTTTAGAGTGACTTTTTGTATGGCATTAACTTTTTACAAGTGTTCTTTTCAGACTAAATAAAAGGCTTCATATTGTGTTTAAATTGTAGTTGTTTGCAAATAGCACAAACATGGACTGGTGTGTCCACAACTTTCTCATTGAACTTATTTATTGGTGTTGATTTTAATAGTCTTCCTTTTTTTATTATTTTGTTTCATGCCATGCTCTTTAAGCGACACAAAGAGATGATAGGCCCATGTAATGGTGATTGCATATTAGCAATAGTAGTGTCAAGTTGCAACTTTATATTCTTGGCTTTTGTTAACGTGTTGTAGTCTAAATGTTTTTTTTTTATGTGCAATGTTCTTTATTTGGTGCAAAGAGAATTTGTTTTGTTCTTGGGATGTTTCTATGCAGTCAACAATGACACTAGTTCCTGCTTCATTATGTTCTCGAGTTGTCAAAGGTTCATAATGCACATGAGTTGTATCTATATCAAATAAAATGATGTTATATAAAGATTGTGGCTGAGCAGAGGCATTATAGGTATTGAAAATTTGTAGTGTTTTGCATGACCATAGGCATATGCTTACATTCAACACATTTGAAAGCGATTCGATAATGAACTCATTGCCTTCTATTCGACCTTCGCCATACATAAAACCCACTTTTACAATGTATGTTTACCAATTTGCAATAGCAGGGATTTTTTTATGACATCCTCTGTTAGGTTATGTTTCAAACAAATGTGTGCCTATTTATCTCCAACAATAGATGCATTACAAAAAGATTGTGATGAATAACGATGTAAGGAACATATGTCAAATTCATTTTTTGCCAAATAGCAAATAGAGCTAAAGATGCTATCACCATAAAAAGATGTGGTTTCTATCATTTTGAACACGCCACACAATTCTTTTTTTCTAGCATTTTCTGCCAATACAGAGAAAGCATAGAGAAAGTTGTTGATAGCAGTATTCTTGCTAGAGGGGGTTGATAATTGTTTATTTTTGTATAATACAACGGTTCATAATGGCCATAGATTGGATTTTGATCATGAAATAGAATGCAATATGAAGGAGTTGGAGCATTTTCATTGAAATGAAAGTATTTACATTTGCTTGTTAAAGACCAAACACAAATGAAAATATTTAGCCATCTAGAAAGCCAATTTATGTAGAATTTATCACCCCATAGACCATGGTCACTGTTACCTATGCATGAAGTTGAAGAAA
Source organism: Torreya grandis (assembly GCA_037957365.1). Lineage (NCBI taxonomy): Eukaryota > Viridiplantae > Streptophyta > Pinopsida > Cupressales > Taxaceae > Torreya > Torreya grandis. The sequence goes on along the minus strand of JARHVA010006129.1, from coordinate 660,775 downwards.
TTTGCATTCGACGAAAATATGTTTCAGTGTCTTGTATTTGGTGTAATCTATATAACTCTCTGGGATATAATTCCAATGTAAAAGATCTTAGTGCATGGGTGTCATTTTTTTTCGAGCAACCAAGGAAATGTTCTATGATTCCAACACGTATCTCTATTGATGTGTATCGGAAGTGCAATAGCACTTGAAAAGCATCAAAAAAGCAGTCACCCACATTATACTTAAAATTATGAGTTCTAAAAAGGTTTTCTTTTTCCAAAGCATCGTCTATGCTATCGCATTGAGTTCTTGATAGTGTCTTGTATTCATCAACATCAATGATCAATTGATAACTATAAATATGCTTTTTTTTTATTTACATTTGTCAAATCCATTTTACAATGCCAAGTAAATCAAGTACAATTCAAAGCCAAGGCAATGCAAAAAGATGAAAAAAATTTCTAAAAACAATCACAGACATGTTGCGTACTAGTTGGATAGCCACTAGTTTTAGCACCAAGGGCTATGGTATTCAATAATTTTATCGTACTTTAAGAAAACTAGATACCAGAATCTGCACACAATTACTATGGATAAAAACAACTTTTATAGATCCTAAATAGATATACTAAGATTCAAAGATCTAGTAAGCAATATAAGTTTTTAGTAAAAGATAACATAATTGGATTGTTTAAATTCAAGAGATCAGTAATATATGTAGAACAACTAGGCATCATTCAAGGTTGAAAAGAAAACATTCCAAAACTTTTTTAAAGCATCAAATCAAATCTAAAAAGCCAATAAATTATTTTAAAGAAAATTAATATAATATTCAACGATTCAACACAAACCAACCATTTTTTTCATAGAAGTTGAAATAAAAATTCCACATATATAGTTATTTTGAATTGGTCTCCTAGTTTAGTTGTGAAACGTGATTCACACAATTGGCGTAGGTTTTGCAAGTGTTTCTTTTTCAGAATGTTTTTTTCTTGATTATAATGTTTCATTTTGCTTCTTGGCATGCATTTTAAACTTAAGGGTGTTATCTATGAAAATACAATTATTGTTTGTTTTCTGTTAAGGAGACTTATTTTGTTATAAGTCAAATCCAATCTTGTCCCATTATTGACAGAATATTAGAACACTGGAGCGGGATGGGAAGACAACTGAGTTTCAAATTGTAAGATCAATTATGTCTTTGATCTGTGAGAATTTCAAGTTCTAGGAACTATGACATTGATTATGACTAGCACCACCTTTCAAATAGATAACTATGTTTTGTGTTTCTATTTCTTAATTGAAACTAACTTGTTTAATATCAAGAGAAATATAGAAATTGCATTGTAAATTATACAACAATAAAAAGGAAGTTAGTATCTCCTAATCAGATAATAGCATGAATTCCACAAGCTAGTTCAAAGTTCAAAACATTTTAGCTTTGGATATTATTTTAGACTTGATAAGACCAATATCTCACAACAAACTTTAGAATTAGATCAGACTATGCACCAGGGCTTAGAAATAGAATGTATATTTATAATATACACTTTAACAGGCTTGTAGACCAATTTGGACCAAAGGATATTAAAAATTACCATCATTATAATGTTTTAAAAAGCCCGTGTTAGAACAGAAACTATTATTGTTGCTGCTAATTACTAATATATGCCTATAGATTACACCTCAATTGGAAAGGTTCAATCTGAAAATTAACATTAACTTGGTAGTTATGAATTTCCTTCTTGTAGCTAATATTCCTAACCATAATTGCCATAATGACAATAAGGAGTGGATTACATGACAAAATCTAACAATCTTTAAGACTTATACCACATCACAACACTACAAATTTCATTAAAAATGTAAATTTTGCTATTGATGAATAGAGTTGTTTCCTAAATGAAATTCATGTTACACATTTTGGCTATGATGGGATCTTAAAAACTATATACATATTGCTTTGCAATCCACTTTGACATTCTATTGCAACGCATCGTGGACCTTAGTAGGGACTCCCCTTTCTACCTAAATGATAATATGTCTAAACCATTGTATCGATAAGACTTGAAAGACCGCTAAGGTTGGCTAAACGATGTTGTACTTGCCAAACACATATGAAGCCACAATTATAGCAAGAAAATCCCAATCAACAATATGCATGAAAATCCATGTGGTTTATTGATGATTGGATAATGTTCTTTAAATTGATAGAGAAAGAACAAATAATTACCACAATCCCTTCACATAATTGTTAAATTGGTATTTACAATTGGTTTCTATATTAATGTTCACACATGTTAGCTATATGATAAAAGAATGTATCTAGAAGATTTAATTTATAAGCACAAATATAACTACTTACCTACAATGCCATTTCATGTCTATAAAACCATACAGAGTGACCCACATCAAATATTTAATTCAATTTAGTGTTTTAAATTTGTAAGGTCTTGACCAATTATTACAAAATCTTCAAGTTGGTCAAATTTCATTCTTTTCATTCATGCAATACATTTTATATTTCAAAAACTAGAAAGCAACCACTAATAAAACTGTATATAATTTGAGACTGGTAATATTTATATAATCTAGTTAGGCAACTTGATGCATTCCCTACAAGAGAAACTAAAATTTAAAATGACAAAGGCAAGGATTTCCTCAATGAAAGGTTTCTTACAAAGTAATGATTGGGCACAGGAGATACATAAACAAAAAAAAAACACCCAATAGATTTTAAATAGGGCATACATGAATCAAATAACATTGCAAAAGAAGAGCTTGGATGCGATAATAAAAACTAAATTATGATGTTATGCTGCCCACTGAAATGGATAAATTAGAGAGTTACTTTCATACAAAACATGCTAGCCTGAATAAATATAATAGACTCTAGGTAGGGAAGCAAGAAAGAAAGAAGGAAATGACTAGATAAATTCCTTGTTAGTTGTTTACTTACCTATACAATAACTACTATTATATGCACAAGCCTAATGTTGTAGTGGTGAATGGCCATGACAACTAAAAAGGAGGGCTATGGTTTGACTCTCTTGAAGGAGGGTTATAGTGTAAATGCCTTGGGGGCAATGAATGTGTATATCCCTTTAAAGACATAATTGTGCTCAGGGTTCAAAGATGCCATGAAAAGCAGTTGAAATAGTTTAATTCATAATATCCCTTCCCCTTCATTAAGTGTTACAGTGTAAATGCCTTAGGGGTAGTGAATGCATATATCCCTTTAGAGACACAATTGTGCTTCCGGGTCAAAGATCCCATGAAAAATAGTTGAAATAGTTTAGTTCTTAATATCCCTTTAGGAACAATTGCACTATGGGTTCAAAGATCTCATGAAAAGTAGTTGAAAAATCACCATCATTACAATGTTTTAAAAACCCTGTATTAGAACAAAAATTATTATTATTGCTGCTAATTGCTAATATATGCCTATAGATTACAACTCTATTTGAAAGGTTTAATTTGAAAATTAGCATTAACTTGGTAGTTATGAATTTCCTTCTTATAGCTAATCTTCCTAACCATAATTGCCATAATGACAATAAGGGGTGGATTACATGACAAAATCTAACAATCTTTAAGACTTATACCACATCACAACACTACAAATTTCATTAAAAATGTAAATTTTGCTATTGATGATTAGAGTTGTTTCCTAAATGAAGTTAATGTTACACATTTTGGCTATGATGGGATCTTAAAAACTGTATACATATTGCTTTGCAATCCACAATGACATTCTATTGCAACGCATCGTGGACCTTAGTAGGGACTCCCTTTTCTACCTAAATGATAAAATGTCTAAACCATTGTATCGATAAGACTTGAAAGACCGCTAAGGTTGGCTGAACGATGTTGTACTTGCCAAACACATATGAAGCCACAATTACAACAAGAAAATCCCAATCAACAATATGCATGAAAATCCATGTGGTTTACTGATGATTGGACAATGTTCTTTAAATTGATAGAGAAAGAACAAATAATTACCACAATCCCTTCACATAATTGTTAAATTGGTATTTACAATTGGTTTCTTTATTAATGTTTACACATGTTAGCTACATGATAACAAAATGTATCTACAAGATTTGATTTATAAGCACAAATATAACTACTTACCTGCAATGCCATGTCATGTCTATAAAACCATACAAAGTGACCCACATCACATATTTAATTCAATCCAGTGTTGTAAATTTGTAAGGTCTTGACCAATTATTACAAAAGCTTCAAGTTGGTCAAATTTTGTTCTTTTCATTCATGCAATACATTTTATACTTCGAAAAATAGAAACCAACCACTAATAAAACTATTTATAATTTGAGACTGGTAATATTTATATAATTTGGTCAAGCAACTTGATGTATTCCCTACAAGAGAAACTAAAATTTAAAATGACAAAGGCAAGGATTTCCTCAATGAAAGGTTTCTTACAAAGTAACGATTGGGCACAGGAGATACATAAACAAAAAAAAACACCCAATAGATTTTAAACAGGGCATACGTGAGTCAAATAACACTTCAAAAGAAGAGCTTGGATGCGATAATAAAAACTAAATTATGATGTTATGCTGTCCACTGAAACAAATAAATCAAAGGGTTACTTTCATACAAAACATGCTTGCCTGAATAAATATAATAGACTCCAGGCAGGGAAGCAAGAAAGAAAGAAGGAAATGACTAAATAAAATTCCTTGTTAGTTGTTTACTTACCTATACAATAACTACTATTATATGCACAAGCCTAATGTTTTAGTGGTGAATGGCCATGACAACCAAAAAGGAGGGCTACGGTTTGACTCCCTTCAAGGAGGGTTATAATGTAAATGCCTTGGGGGCAATGAATGTGTATATCCTTTTAAAGACACAATTGTGCTCCAGGTTCAAAGATGCCATGAAAAACAGTTGAAATAGTTTAATTCATAATATCCCTTCCCCTTTAATAAGTGTTACAATTAAATGCCTTAGGGGTAGTGAATGCATATATCCCTTTAGAGACACAATTGTGCTTCGGGGTGAAAGATCCCATGAAAAATAGTTGAAATAGTTTAGTTCTTAATATCCCTTCAGGAACAATTGCACTATGGGTTCAAAGATCTCATGAAAAGTAGTTGAAAAATCACCATCATTACAATGTTTTAAAAACCCCGTGTTAGAACAAAAATTATTATTTATGTTGCTAATTGCTAATATATGCCTATAGATTACACCTCTATTTGAAAGGTTCAATCTGAAAACTAGCATTAACTTGGTAGTTATGAATTTCCTTCTTGTAGCTAATCTTCCTAACCATAATTGTGATAATGACAATAAGGGATGGATTACATGACAAAATATAATAATCTCTAAGACTTATACCACATCAAAACACTACAAATTTCATTAAGAATGTAAATTTTGCTATTGATGAATAGAGCTATTTCCTGAATGAAATTCATGTTACACATTTTGGCTATGATGTGATCTTAAAAAATGTATACATATTGCTTTGCAATCCACAAAGACATTCTATTGCAACACATTGTGGACCTTCAGTAGGGACTCCCCTTTCTACGTAAATGATAAAATGTCTAAACCATTGTATCGACAAGACTTGAAAGACCGCTAAGGTTGGCTGAATGATGTTGTACTTGCCGAACACATATGAAGCCACAATTACAACAAGAAAATCCCAATCAATAATATGCATGAAAATCCATGTGGTTTACTGATGATTGGACAATGTTCTTTAAATTGATAGAGAAAGAACAAATAATTACCACATTCCCTTCACATAATTGTTAAATTGGTATTTACACTTGGTTTCTATATTAATGTTTACACATGTTAACTACATGATAACGAAATGTATCTAGAAGATTTAATTTATAAGCACAAATATAACTACTTCCCTACAATGCCATGTCATGTCTATAAAACCATACAGAGTGACCCACATCACATATTTAATTCAATCAAGTGCTATAAATTTGTAAGGTCTTGACCAATTATTAAAAAAACTTCAAGCTGGCCATATTTTGTTCTTTTCATTCATGCAATACATTTTATACTTCAAAAAATAGAAACCAACCACTAATAAAACTGTATATAATTTGAGATTGGTAATATTTATATAATTTGGTCAGGGAACTTGATGCATTCCCTACAAGAGAAACTAAAATGCAAAATGACAAAGGCAAGGATTTCTTCAATGAAAGGTTTCCTACAAAGTAACGATTGGGCACAGGGGATACACAAATAGAAATTAAAAAAAACACTCAATAGATTTCAAATAGGGCATCTGTGAATCAAATAGCACTTCAAAAGAAGAGCTTGGATGTGATAATAAAAACTAAATTATGATGTTATGTTGTCCACTGAAATGGATAAATCAAAGAGTTACTTTCGTACAAAACATGCTCCCTTGAATAAATGTAATAGTTTAGTTTCGGATATCCCTTCAGGAATAACTGCACTTTGGGTTCAAAGATCTCATGAAAAGTAGTTGAAATAAATTAAATTCCTATCATCCCTTCAAGAACAATTATACTTTGGTTCAAAGAAGTAGTTATAATAACAAAGCAGTCAAACTCTTCGGAAGCATGATAGAGCGCAGAAACAACAGGTGGGCAGAAAAAGAAGGAAAAAGAGCTAAGGGCCAAGCTGGATTTATACTGAAGCACTCTACTATTGATCATGGAGCTACACTTAGGTTCTTGATTGAAAAAATATGGAACACTCAGGGAGACGAGGCCTTTTGCTACTTTGTCGACTTCAAAAAAGCCTTTGACATGGTCCCTCATGACAAAATTTGGAATAGGATGAAGGAGTTGGGGGTTCCAGATGAGCTTAGAGCTGCTGTCCATAGATTATATGAGTAAGTAAAGGCTAAAATCAGAACTAGTGATGGAATGTCAGAGTGTTTTGACAGCGATATAGGTGTCAAACAGGGCTGCCCACTTTCACCAACTTTATTTGGACTGTACATTGATAAATTAGAAGAATGGTTAAATAAGGATAGTGGGGAGGGGATTCAACTAGCTAAGTATGTTATAAAACTGCTTTTGTATGTGGATGACCTCATTTTAATTGCCAGAACAGCCTGCAACTTGAGGGAACATTTGAGAGCACTTGAAACTTTTTGCCAAGAGGTTGGAATGCATATGAACACAAGCAAAACTAAAGTAATGATCTCTCTGAAAAGAAAAAAGAAACAATATACCTTTACCTTTGAAGGCAACTCGTTAGAGATAGTCGAGGAGTACAAGTATCTCGGGCTTGATTTTCACCACAAGCTTAGTTGGGAAATGTGTAGAGCAAAACGAATCCAAGGAGGATGGAAAGCATTGTACTCTCTTCAAAATAGGTGCAGGATTGCAGAGTTATGGGATTGGAAGACCAGGAGAACACTCTTCAATTTGTTGGTTATCCCGGTGATTCTTTACGGGTGTGAGATTTGGGGCAGTAGTATGTCAAATCAGAAATGGAAACAGATAGAGAGAATCTAGAAACACTTCATCATAAGCAGTCTCAAAGTCAAGAATTTGGTGCTGTATGAGATCCTACATGCTGAAACAGGGTCCTTCCCCCTAGAGGCATCGGCGATGATACATTTAGTAAGCTATCTCAAGAAGATTCAAAACATGAAGAAGCACAGGGGGCCTAGACTAATTATGGAGGAAGAGCTAACTAGAAGAAAGAACACTTGGAGGAAGCAAAATGACAAATGGGTAAAGAGGTTGGATATTAGCATGCAGGAGTGCCCAAATACTAATGAAGAAATAAAAAAATATGTGAGAAGAAAATTCAAGTGCATCATGTGGACAAAACAAATGGGCTGTAAAAAAGAATATTACCTCAAAGAATTCAACCCCACAGGTGATTTTGAAGAAAAAGCCTATATAAGAGCGGACATTAAATGAAAAGTGAAAACGTTGATTGCCTAACTTAGGATGAGCTCTCATCATCTTAGGTGTGAAATGGGTAGATGGCTAACTCCTAAAGAGGATTAGGAGGAGAGAATATGCCTCTTTTGCAACAAAGGCATGGTGGAGACAGAATGACACTTCTTCTTGGAGTGCGAGGCATACAAAGACATCCGATACAGTTATGGTGAAACTTTGAAAATCGCCAACCTGGACACCGTGTTTGAAGCAACAAGGCTGGGTAATACGACGAACCTTGTGATCAAACTTCACAGCTGAAGGGAAGATCTCAAGAAGGAAGTTCAGGCAACTTAAGGAACGTTTTGTAGCTGAGGCCCTGCTTTGAAGAGGATGTGCGCCACTGATGGGTCCCATAAGTCGCTGCAGTCTCGTGGACGTTATTAAAATCCTTCATTCATTCATTCAAAGTGAATATCCCCTTAGAGACAATTGTACTCCAGATTCAAAGATCTCATCAAAAGCATTTTAAATAGTTTAAATTCCTTTGCAGCACTCAAAGTGAATATTCAAGTGAAGCATATTGTACTCCAGCTTCAAAGCTCTTATCAAAAGTGTTTAAAAAGCGAACAAAAAAACTGCTACATTATAATTTATACATAGTTTTGAAAAAATGCCTCTAATTCAATACAAATCTGAGATGAAAGACCGTATTCAGCGAAAATAGAAGCACTCGAATTGATAAATGATGTGGCAAACTCTTCATCTTTTTGTTTGGCAATGGCATGAATTCAAGTGCAGTGTCAGCCGTGGTTCTAGAATTTGAAGGCATTATTTCTATGCCGTGGTACTGGAATTCAAAGGCATTATTTCTGTGCCATGAATTTTCTTGGCCGCGTGCCTTGCTTTGGTTTTAATTAGGTTTTGCTTTGATTTGAATTGTCTATATTTCGATTAAGTTTTAATGTATGACGGCAGGGCTGTACAGAATGAAGAAGCATTTTAAGTGATGAACCCCGTGCTAACCTTTTATTCTGTACATTTTTTACAATATGCGTTGGAGATACTACTGAAAGATGAAAAATGTTGGCCTAAAGCTTTTAAGTTTTGACAGTACAAATCCATTTTAACCACTATCCACATGAGGAAGAGGTATCCAAAGACTTGAGATACCAAGGTTTATTAACACATATTATTAAGAATTGTATTATCTCACTTGTATGTTTAACCTGTTGATGTTGAAGGAGCAGCGTCGGGCTCTCACTTCCAGCCTAACTTATTGTATTATTTAAGACATAATTTGTTTGGTGGAGGCCGATAGGGAAATTGAAGAGATGCGACTCTTTCCTCTCACTTGTATATATATAGAGTGATTTCTCATTGTTCAAGCAGAATAAGGAGAAGAATAAGGAGAAGCATAATTCACAAGGCAGAGCAGACTTCTAAGGAGTAGATCAAGTTATTTAAAGAGCAAATCATATTTATCAAGTGTGATCTTATTCTTTGTGCTTCAAGAAGTGAAGCCATATCTGTAGGCCTTGGATTTGGCCATTGTAAAGTAGATTGCTATTCTTATCATTCAATATATAAGAGATATATTGTTGCTGGGTTTTTCCCTTCATGATAAAGGGTTTTCCTAGGATATATTGTTGTGTTCATTGTTCATTGTGTTGCATTTTCTGTTTGTTTCAAATCTGATCATAAAACTAATGCGGTATCAGACCCAGGTTTGAAGAACATCATGATCAGATTTCAAATGGTTATGCTTTAAACGTAGGCAAACCTCATGATGCTTGATGGAGGCTTTTGTTTGCGAAGGTTTTTTTTTAGAAGGGTATATGTTGGCAGAGGTAAAATCTTGATTGGTACCAGTATCAGTATCAGGTTCAGGTATGTCTGCGCAGAGGGCATTAGTACACACACTGCAATAGGAAAATAATTGGAGCTCGCTATATTCTTTAGAGGCTATGAAGCAACACATGGTCATCTTGATATAAGCGAATACAAATCAGTTAGGGACGACCTCAGGCATTGAAAAGAGCCGAGTAGCTGTGTATTGAAAAAGGATGTAAATGATGAAATGCATAGTGAGATGGTAGCAATAGCCATCGAGAAGTTGTATTAATGGTCATAGAATGGCATTCAGTAATTAAGAGTTCTGCAGAGTTGAAAAGAGATCTATTGTGCATCATAGATAGCAGTAGTTGTGATTAAGGGGGGAGTATTGGAATTAATCACCAACTACTTCTGTCTCAAGCTGCCTCATTGTGCCTATAATTGGAGTTAGACATGAGAGCCTCTGTAGGCTAATCACTTGTCCACTTCAGGCATTAGTACATGATTCTTCAAGCTTGTGTGATCTTTGACATCGAAGATTGGCTCACCTACACTTTCGGGCTCTACCTATCATGGAGAAGATGGTCATGAGTCTTCCAAAATTTTACCAGGAGCATGTAGGTACCTGCAAAGGTTGTGCCATGGAATCTAAAGAAGTTCTTGAGAGGTTCAAAGAGTTTCAAGCTCAGGTAGAGAACTTATCTGAGAAAAGAATCAAAGTTATGAGATCTAAAAATGGAGGGGAGTACACCTCTGAAGGATTCCATAATTTTTGCATTGAAGCATGAATTAAGAGGGAGTTCTGTGTCCCTTACAACCCTCAATAGAATGGTGTTGCAGAAAGGCAGAACAGATCTATTGTAGAAGCTGCCAAAGCTTTGATAATGAGTTCTTCTCTTTGAGAGAAGTTCGAGGTGAAATCCCTTGATAACGAGTTCTTCTTTATGAGAGAAGTTCAAGGTGAAATCCCTTGATAGTGAGTTCTTCTCTGTGAGAGAAGTTTGAGGTGAAATCCCTTGATAACGAGTTCTTTATGAGAGAAGTTCGAGGTGAAATCCCTTGATAGTGAGTTCTTCTCTGTGAGAGAAGTTCGAGGTGAAATCCCTTGATAACGAGTTCTTCTTTATGAGAGAAGTTCGAGGTGAAATCCCTTGATAGCGAGTTCTTCTCTGTGAGAGAAGTTCGAGGTGAAATCCCTTGATAATGAGTTCTTCTTTATGAGAGAAGTTCGAGGTGAAATCCCTTGATAGCGAGTTCTTCTTTGTGAGAGAAGTTCGAGGTGAAATCCCTTGATAACGAGTTCTTTATGAGAGAAGTTTCAGGTGAAATCCCTTGATAGCGAGTTCTTCTCTGTGAGAGAAGTTTGAGGTGAAATCCCTTGATAATGAGTTCTTCTTTATGAGAGAAGTTCGAGGTGAAATCCCTTGATAGCGAGTTCTTCTCTGTGAGAGAAGTTCGAGGTGAAATCCCTTGATAACAAGTTCTTCTCTGTGAGAGGAGTTCGAGGTGAAATTCATTGATTCCACCCTCTAGGAGAACCATGGTGGATGTCATGTAAAGTAATGAACACTTGTACATTCTATACATTGTTGTAGCCATTGTGATTGACATCACAATGAGGTGATATGTCTTATGTTGCTGAAAGTATCCTCCCTAGCTGAGAGGGAGTGTTGATGTTGAAGGAGCAGCGTTCGGCTCTCACTTCCAGCCTAACTTATTGTATTATTTAAGACATAATTTGTTTGGTGGAGGCCAACAGGGAAATTGAAGAGATGCGACTCTTTCCTCTCACTTGTAAATATATAGAGTGATTTCTCATTGTTCAAGAAGAATAAGAAGAAGCATAATTCACAAGGCAGAGCAGACTTCTAAGGAGTAGATCAAGTTATTTAAAGAGCAAATCATATTTATCAAGTGTGATCTTATTCTTTGTGCTTCAAGAAGTGAAGCCATATCTGAAGGCCTTGGATTTGGCCATTGTAAAGCAGATTGATGTTCTTATCATTCAATATATAAGAGATATATTGTTGCTGGGTTTTTCCCTTCATGATGAAGGGTTTTCCCAGGGTATATTGTTGTGTTCATTGTTCATTGTGTTGCATTTTCTGTTTGTTTCAAATCTGATCATAAAACTAACATAACCCTGGTGCAGGACCAGCTTGAACTCACTTGTAAGTTAATCTCTTGGACTTACTTGTAGAGTTGATATATAATTTATATGTTTTGGTTTATGTCATTATGACAATGTGGGAGAAGAACTTGCACCTCAAAGTCTGCTTACTCTGTGTTTTATATTGACTCCTCATCTACAACTTTGTATACTCTGTGCAGTATGTGGCGCAGCATTTCTCCCTCAAACACTAGAAACTCTAATTTTCACAAAGAAAACAGGAAATATAAAGCAAGACACAATTTTTACTACTGTTTGACATTGGCAAATTTTAATAATCAGATTAAGCTTTTTGGATTCAGTATTGACTAGCATAGATCCATATATATTTAAATATAGTATGCGCTGATAGGTTTTAGTTCAACTGTTATCTTTACCATATGTGATGGCCCACTGAAACCTGGAAACATTTTCGGTGACAGTGTGCCTCTCGAAGACAGAAAGACGTGCAGGTCATATCTCCCTCGCTTAAATGAAAGTCTGCTATGAGAAACAAAAGAAAAGAAAAAATGGGAGAGTAAATGAACTATTCCAAGTCCTAGAAGATAAAAGAAAAACCCACCCAAGTCGTTTCTCATTCATTCAAACAAAGAAATTAGGAGAAAATTTGGAAAGCATGCAGTCCGCATCAGCAGGATTTTGAAAAAAAACAGAGCAAGATTAAAAGGAATACATGTTATCAACATATCTGTTTTGAAAATACAGAGCAGGATCTTCAAGTTGTTGCTCTGATGTCATCATCTCTGTTTTAAATTTTTTTCCTATTAAACAATTTTTCAACTTTTTCATATTAAACTCAAATATTGATAAAAATAATCTTTGCATATAATATGATATACATTCATTTCTATTTGCATTCTCATACAAAAACAGCACAATAAAAGATCGTTGACTATGTAGGATTATGAGAGTGAATCTCTGAATCGGATGGCCCAGGGTGCAAGGGAAAAGCGTGCCAAAACAGCAAGCGCTTGGCTCAGATGGCCGACTCTGAGGCTCTGCTCTAATGAACTTATAAAGCAGCGGTTGCATAAGAATAAAAAGAAAAATGATTCTGCGGTTGGGGTTACTTGTGTTTCCTGTCCAATCCAGAGCAACTGGGGTGAAAAAATCCACTAACCCTTGTAAGAATATACTAAATCAGCGAAAACGAGTTTTAATCATTGAAACACTTTCCCGGGAAAAGGCATTATCAACATTACGAATTTGCAAAACTTTAAAAAACCAACATTTTCAAGGGAAAAAACTTGAATCGTATCAACGCTGAAGCAAAAAATCTGCATCCAACTCAAGCCACAAAATATGTTCCCGTGTGTTTGTTTGATTTCACTGTCACCCAGGGTAAATAAAACCGCCAAAGCATGGTCAAGACCCTACGTTCATTCGATTTGATGTGAACAGAAGGCAAGAGCACAGAGGTACAAACGACGAATCTATTGCCGATCAATGGGATTAAAAGCATGAAGATACAGGTTATATGATTTGTCTAATTTTACAGCCTAAAAAAAAAACATGTTAAACATTACCACGTCCACGTGGAACTCCTCTCTTCGTGATAGTGCGTTATATAAAGCTATGTCAATATCAAAAGAGTATTATTAAGCGTATGGCCAAAGTTGAATTTTATTTGAAATTAATGAGATCAAAATATAGGTATATAAAAGGACAATGTATTTATGTTTTAGTAAATATTTTGTTTTATTTTTAGTTTTTATATAAAAATCAAATACAATGTCATATTATGTTTTTTTATAATATAATGTATTATATATATTTTTTTACTTGGTACTAGTTTTTGATTGGAGCTACAATCACTTTTGAGGTATAAATTAGGGGTCTAGTTCCTAAGAGAATTATTGAACTATTATAAATGGCTAACACTTGATCACATTTGAAATCATCGAGTAAACGACCACATCCGTCATAATTTCTTATAAATTATGTATGAGATTTAAACTTGAGTGGCGCTTGGCATAACCAAACCACTTCACCAATCCTTTGATATCATGTTATATTATATAATATATATAATTTTTTTAGATAGGTATTCACTTTTGACCGGAGCTCCAATCAGTTTGGAATATAATCAGGGGCCTAAAACCCCAAGTGATCATTTATCACAAGTACCAAATTTACCAACAATGACTACAACTAGCGCGAGAATACTAACAATGATCACAACTAGCGCGAGAATATCAACAACGATCACACCCAGTTCGAGAATACCATCAACAATCACAACCAACCTAAAAATACTAGTGATCGGCATACCAACAATTAACCACAATGGCTAAAGAATACTAACAATCAACCACATCCGACCTTCTACACTATACTAAGAATTGAACCTAGATAATGCTTGAAACAATGAAATCATTTTACCAACTCACCCACATCTCATCAATATTATATAACATATATTACATTACATTATATTTTTATATTATTTTATATTAGACATATTATATTATCTTGTATTTTGAGAATATATATATATGTTTTAATAGTATAGTTTAACATAATATATATTTAATTAAATATATGTACGTAATTATATATAAAAAATTTATATTATATATATGTATATTATATATTATATTGTATATATTAATAATATTATACTATTTAACATTTTCAATATTTTAATAATATGATTTATTATATATATTTTTAATATCATATAATATATTATATAGAAATTATAAATATGTACATAATATTTACATATATGTGACACAAATCTTTGAAGTGTTCACTTTAATAAAAATATAATATTATAATATATTAAATATTTATAAAGTATATGTTTATATCATAACATATTTATTATATATGGATATTATATAATAAATTTTATTTTTATTATAATAATTATTTATGGATATTAATATTTTGATATATATTTATAATTATAATAAATAATATATTTTATAATATTAATAATTTATGATTATTATTTATTTTATATTTATAAAATATCGTTAATAATAAAATATATTATTTATGAAGTTGGGGCATGTATATGATATTGTATTATTTTAAATATATTAATATATAAATTTTACTAAGTTATTTTATTATAATATATACAATAATATATAATTTAAATATTTAATTCTATATTCTATATTTATTTTTATATTGTATTATAGTATATTTTATATTTCATACTACATGTTAGGTTGTGGAGCTAAAAGCTTCACTGATGCAGACATTGGAGGAGGTTGTTGAGTGTCACAGTCACTGGCGTCGATCAGGCCAATCGGCGTCGATCAGGTGTAGACAAGAAGCTGTAGACATCGGTCAAGTATCGGCAGACGTTGGTCATCCCCAGGCAGATAAGAACCGACGTCGGTCGCCTGTGCGTTCCAGAACTGTTTGTTGCACGAACAGTTAGTTGTTGAACGGCCAGTTTGCATGTTAAGGGCTAATTTTAGTCTTGGAGCTACGGATCTAATTATTGTAATTGGATGTCTAATTATTGTTTGCATGAGATCTATATAAGAGACTCATGGGCTATATTATAAAGTGTGAGGGATCAAAGCAGGGATTCCCCGGGTGCTAGATAGAGAGAGCAAGCTTGGCTCCTCATAGTGCCATAGTGCCAAGTGTGTATGATTAGATAGATCTGTGAGAGATCAAGGTCTGGTAGAAGATCCATAGGGGTGCTGGTTTGGAGTACAAGGGTTCTTCATGGTATGTAAGATCAGGTTGGTCTGCACGTAGCAAGATCAGGTTGGAGATCTACATGTGGTAAGTAAGGTCGGTTGATCTGCAGGTGTGTGTGTGTGTGCGAGATCTAGGGTTGCAGGTGTGCAGAACTAAGTTGATTTGCAGGTGTGCAAGATCAGGGAGGTCCGCAACACAATAGGTAGCAAGATCAGGTGAAATCTACTTGGAGTACGTTGCGTACTTGGAGTATGTGTGTATACTCAGACTTGGAGTACTTTTGAGTACTTGTTTGTACTGACAGTATTGTTACTGACTGGTTGACTGGTAGTATTGTTACTGGCTGGTGGAGGTGAACAACAGCGCTGTGTTTGAGTTGATTGTTGGGACCGTAAGAGAGAGAGTGAGCTCTTGAAGAGATTTACTATTTATGCCCTAGAGGTGTGGGAGCCCTAGAGGAGTGTAAGGAAGAAGACTGTGGCATCTTCTTTGTTGTATTTCCTTATGGAAGAGTATTAATATAATTGGGTATTGTCTCTCATATTTTGTGTTGTTTCTGATTTCTAGTTACTTGTTACTTCTGGTTAATTCTGCATATTTAGTTGCTTGGTAATCAATTGTGCTTCTTTGGGTTCCTAACAGTTGGTATCAGAGCTAAGGTTACAGGGAGCATGTTTTGTGTTTGATTACAGGTCACTCTCAGGGGTTTTTGATTGAGTGGGAGTATAGCAATGGTAGAAGAAAGTACACTAAGAATGGAAGAATTCAAAGGCACGAATGGTCAATTACGGTGTTATGAAAAGAAAGAGTAGGTAAAGAAATATTGTTGGTTGGTAGAAGATCAGCATGAAGGAACTGTAGAAGCAGATGTTGTTGCACAGGATGCTCTGGTATGTTCTTTGGATAAAGTAGAATCTTGGTTTATAGATTTTGTTGCCTCTTTCCATGCAGCCCCAAATAGAGTATTTTTCCATGTTAAGGTCCATGGAGACTTTGAAAAGATTTATTTAGGGGTTGGTGAGCCTTGTCAAAGTATTGGCAAAGGGGAAGTGCGGCTGAAATTGTAGATGGCCAACACATGGGTGTTGAAGAAAGTCATGCAGGTCCCAGTCTTGAAGATGCGGCTAATTTCTTCAAAAAAGTTGGGTGATGAGAGATGCACAGGAACTCTCACAGTGGATTCTTGGAATGTTACTAAGGATGCATTTGAATTAGCATGTGGTAAGAAAGCAGGTACTCTTTATCTACTTGCTTGTATTACTGATTCTTCTTCTGTTGCGAAGACGTGGCTTTGTAGGCTTGGTCACATGAGTAAGAAGGAGATGCATGTTCTTAAGAGGAAGTCAGATGTGTTTGACAAACTTAAGAATTGGAAAGCCTTGGTATTCTTGGAGGAGATGATGGACAGAGATCAGCGGATGGCGCTGGATACTTTTGAGTAGGGCAGTTTGGATATGGGTTTGATTCAAAGTAAGCTCGCGGGTAAAAAGTCATCACTCACAGGAAAACACAGGTACCGACGTCGATTAAGAAAAATTGAAGTTGAATAGACAGGGACCGACGTCGGTCATGTGCAGACAGGCAAAGTCAGTGGTGTCGGGCAGGTGGCGACTGACGTCGATAGGATAATCAGCGTCGGTGACCAGGACAGTCGCATGGAACCAACATCGATCAGATGCAGACTGTGTGGTGACTAAGGTTGGTCACTGAAATGGATTTTGGGTGGACAACAAGCTGTCAAGGAGTCTCAAACGCCCATATGGAGGACTGAAAGGGTAAGTAAGCCTCAAATTCGTTATTCCTCTTCTTTATACTCGTTGCTCACTGCAAAGCAAGAAGGATCCAGAAAACAGTGGGAGCATGGCATGAATTCTTTAGAGAAGAACCAAATGGGAGATTTGGTAGGGTTGCCAGTCAATATGAAATCACTGAAAGACGAATGGATTTCTTGGTTAAAGAATAGAGAGAATAGATACGTGAGACGGAAGGTCAGGTCATATGGTCTTGAGAAAGCTGTAGGATAGTGGTATAGATTTGACAGGTGTATGACAAAGCATGGCTTTAGTCAGTGTCATTGTAACCATTGTGTTTGTCTTACCAAGTTGGATGATGGTCGCGACATTATCCTGTTACTGTATGTGGATGGTATACTTGTTGCAGGTTCAAACATACAGGGTTTTGCTGAGCTAAAGGTAAAGTTAGTTCAGTGGTTTGCCATGAAGGATTTGGGAGCAGCGAAATTCTTTGGCATGAGTAATCCTAGAGACAAGGAAGATCACAAGTTGATGTTGTTACAGGATGATTGTGTGAAGGTAGTGCAAGATGCAGAATCGGGCAGCACACCTATGGATGGACAGTTCACAGAACAGGGTCCCCAATCACATGATGAGGTTGAGTACATGTGTACTCCCTGAGTTTGCCCAAACAATGGGTGTTGTCAAAAAGTTTGTCATCAATTCGAGAAGGAAGCATTGGAAAGTGGTTCAGTGGGTTCTCAGGTATTTGAGAGGGACCAGCAGCAGGTCGACATGCTATGCAGGGTCAAGACTTCGGATGTGGCAGGTTACTTAGATGACAAGTGTTGCACCATAGGATGTGTGGTGGTTGGTCTTCGAGATTGAGCTTGAAGAGGGATACAAGCTAGGAAACAGATTAGACAGTGTACAAGTACAGGTACAGTGCAGCTATTTATCTCCAAGTGGGAGATTTTTAGGCTGTGGAGCTAAAAGCTTCACTGATGCAGACATTGAAGGAGGTTGCCGAGTGTCACAGTCACCGGCGTCGGTCAGGTGTAGACAGGAAGCTACCAACATTGGTCAGGTATCGATAGACGTTGGTCATCCCCAGGCAAACAGGGACTGACGTTGATCGCCTGTGCATTCCAGAACTGTTTATTGCAGAAGAATTAGTTGTTGAATGGCCAGTTTGTATATTAAGGGCTAATTTTAGTCTTGGAGCTGCGGATCTAATTATTGTAATTGGATGTCTAATTATTGTTTGCATGAGATCTATATAAGAGACTCATGGGCTGTATTGTAAAGTGTGAGGGATCAAAGTAGGGATTTCCCGGGTGCTAGATAGAGAGAGCAAGCTTGGCTCCTCATAGTGCCATAGTGCCAAGTGTGTATGATCAGATAGATCTGCGGGAGAGCAAGGTCTGGTAGAAGATCCACAAGGGTGCTAGTTTGGAGGACAAGGGTTCTTCATGGTATGTAAGATCAGGTTGGTCTGTAGGTAGCAAGATCAGGTTGGAGATCTACATGTGGTAAGTAAGGTCAGTTGATCTGCAGGTGTGTGTGTGTGCGAGATCCAGGTTTGTAGGTGTGCAAAACCAGGTTGATTTACAGGTGTGCAAGATCAGGGAGGTCAGCAACACAACAAGTAGCAAGATCAGGTGAGATCTACTTGGAGTACGTTGAGTACTTGGAGTATGTGTGTATACTCAGACTTGGAGTACTTTTGAGTACTTGTTTGTACTGGCAATATTGTTACTGACTGGTTGACTGGCAGTATTGTTACTGGCTAGTGGAGGTGAACAATAGCTCTGTGTTTGAGTTGATTGTTGGGACCGTAAGAGAGAGAGTGAGCTCTTGAAGAGATTTACTATTTATGCCCTAGAGGTGTGGGAGCCCTAGAGGAGTGTAAGGAAGAAGACTGTGGCATCTTCTTTGTTGTATTTCCTTCTGGAAGAGTATTAATACAATTGGGTATTGTCTCTCATATTCTGTGTTGTTTCTAATTTCTAGTTACTTGTTACTTCTGGTTAATTCCGCATATTTAGTTGCTTGGTAATCAATTGTGCTTCCTAGGTCCTATCACTACATTAATATAAAAGAGAATATAAAATATAATATGAAATAAAATATTAGTAATATAATACAATAAAAATATATATAATATTATATATTTTAATACGATATATTATTATTATTATTTTATATATAATTAATTTTATATATTGAGTTTATATAAAATATATATTATTATTATAAAAATTATAGTCACATTATTTTTAAAATGGTAGAAGCTTCTAGCGGTGTTGAACGATAGGTTGTGTTGGAGGGCGAGGGAAGGAAGGTTGAGGTATGAAATCTGCAAAGCGATGGCAGACTCAGAATGGAGGGCAAGTGTAGTAGGATGGGTATGCATCAAAGCTCAAAGGTAATAGATGGTTCTTTTAGCGAAGGAAGAAAATATTCAAGGTTAGGCACCCAATGAATAGAACAATGGATAGGGTTTAGTTTTCTTCCCAACTACGATGGTAAGGGCAACGACGGTGAGAGGAAAGGTGTTGGAGAGAAGCCTTCTACTGGAGGGGAGTAGAATAATGATAATTAGAAATTAGGGGACTCCAGTCATAGGGTTAGGACTATGGTACCCAAAGCTTTGAAGGACAAAAGAGTGGTACTTATGAAATAATCATTGACTGACTTGGTAAATTTGGTAGTGTGGAAAATCTCTTTCTCAGTGGTGTAGGGTTGAACCAAGGGACAAAGTGGTCTCCAGTGAAAGGAAAATTTCAAGTAAAAATTTGGTTTTTTTTGAGTGTTTGAATGTGGCTAATCCATTTCATTCTTGTGTTAATTTTTGTAAATCAATTATTATCCACTCGAATCCTAATCCTTCCCCTCAATTGGTGGATAGGGGATCTCTCTCTTTTGATGAGACTTTCAAAAGCAATTTGGGTGAATAAGGGAACAATGTTAGCTCTAAGGAGAAGATGGACTCAGTAGAAATGGCTCAGCGTGATGACCTAGTTTTTTTGGAGATGTTCCATTGTTTTTCTAATAATATACTTATTTTAGAGATCACTGATGAGTCCATTTCAGAGTTGGGAGTAGAGGCTAACTACATATCCCTAATCTGCAGATATATTGGGAAATACTGCTCGTGGGAGGAGCTCTTTCTTTGGGTTAAACAAGTCTTGCCTAATTTAGTTGAGGTTTCCCTTTCTTTACTTTCAAATGACTTCTTTATGATTCTTTTTCAATCGTGGAGGCTAACGAATTTGTGTGGAATAGTGGACCTTGGTTCATGGGTAAGTAGGATGTGTTTAAGTGACCTTGTGTCCCTTTTTTTAATCCTATCACCATAGTGATTATGAAGGCTCTGATGTGGATTACTCTTTACGATCTTCCTTTATCCATGAGAACTCTCAGGTTGTTTCAAATGCTAGAAAATAAGGTGGGGGTTTTTGTTGAGATTGATCAAGATCTAGCTAGGTAACAACATTTTTTAGGGTGTGTATTCTGGGATATTTTTCCAATCCCCTTTATCATTCTGTCAAGATCAGGCCTTCTCATGGCTCATGGTTTCATTTCATTAACTATGAAGGATTGCCTTTTAGACGCTTTAAGTGCAATCAACATGGCTGGAAAATGGCAGTTTGCCCTCAGAATTCCAATTCAAAATTGGGTTCTTCTTTTTTGAAGAAATGGGTAAGGAAAATTAGATGAGCCAACCTTGATCTTGTGAGTAGGTTTGACAATATCGCTTCTTCATGTTGTCATTCATCAAAGCTAGGCTCTAATCCTTTAGCGGTTAATTTGGTTAAGGATCTAGTTGTTTTACTTGGCCTTTATTCTCATTTTGTGGAGCAAGAATCTCTTATTCTAGTTGAGGGTTTAAAATCTATTTTGGTGGAACCACCAGTTGCAAAGGATTTTTTGAAAGTGACTTCAAATCTAGATAACTAAAAGGCCCCTCTTAAAAATTTCACAAAGTTGTCACCTCCCCCTAGCAAAAAAGGGTCAGTGGTGAATCAATCATTGGGAGTTTTGTTCTCATAGGGTGTTAAAGGAACTCCAAATTTTCAAAATCAGAATCAATCTAATGGTGAGGGTTTCTTTTAGAGAGGAGATTGAGAAATTTTCTCAGGAAGAAGAAGAAGAAGAAGAGGAACTCAATTCTAGGGAGGTTTTGTCCATATCTCAAAGCAAATGTTTGCTTACAAAACTAAACTTTGGCCCAAAAGGGAAAAGAGGTAGGAAGTCAAAAGTAAAAAGACTACAACTGGATGTTATAAACTCCATTAAACAAAAACACTCAATGAATTGTGGAAGCCTTACTTTCTAGTAGGGGAAGGCAAACTTTAGTGGCTTGAGGGCAAGTATTTTTGTAGTGGTTGGTCAACTCATTGATTGGATGTGGTGGAAATGGGACTGTCATTCGATTTGCAACCTCTTTATTTTTCTATGCACATTGGACATCTACGCTTATCCTTATGAGGTTATCAACTCTGGTCTTGTTTTGTTATCCTTTGTTTCTTATGATTTATCTTTTGGCTAATTTATATATTTTTTGGGTCATAGCTTGACCTTGCACTAGGATTTTGGATTATTTATTCTCTAGTGACTAGATCCCTATTGTGTTCCATATTTGATTGTAGTTATATATATATATATATATGTGTGTGTGTGTGTGTGTGTGTGTGTGTGTGTGTGTGTGTGTGTGTGTGTGTGTGTGTGTGTGTGTGTGTGTGTGTGTGTGTGTGTGTGTGTGTGTGTGTGTGTGTGTGTGTGTGTGTGTGTGTGTGTGTATGTATGTAAAAAATTAATGAATTTTTGAACTTTCATGGCATGTGGCCAGGATTTACATTGTTTTTATTTGCCAATTATGACAATTTGCAAGATCTATGGTATTGCTAGATATAAATGGTTTCCAATCAGAATCAATTTACACATCATGAGCAATGTATAATTTCTGGGCACAAAGTTGTTGGAGTGCTTCCATCACAAGTTTGGATTGAACTCTTCCTTCTTGGTATGGATTTTTGTATTCCAATTGACGTTTTAAAGCTACTGTAATAGTTTTTTTTCATCTATGGATCTAGGCAATACTTTCTAAATTTTATCTATGCTTGAGGGGACATTGATAATTGGTCTTGTTAATCCAATTTGTGGTTTTTTGTATCCCAGGTTTTGTATTTGTATAAATGCAATCCTAAGCGCAACAAGTCTTTCTTCAAGATCATATAGCATGTTTACAAACTACACTTGTTTGTTTAGTCTAATATTAATAGGTGTTACAAATGCAGGAAGTTTTCCATTTTTCAATGATTGATTGGATGTCGCACATTTTTTTTGAGAGTCACTTTTGTGTCTAGCATTAACTTTTTTCAAGTGTTCTTTTCAGACTAAATAAAAGGCTTCATATTGTGTTTAAATTGTAGCTGTGTGTAAATGACACAAATATGGACCGGTGTGTCCGCAATTTTCTCATTGAACTTGTTGATTGGTGTTGATTTTAATAGTCTTCATTTTTTTATTATTTTGTTTCATACCATGCTATTTAAGTGACACAAAGAGACAATAGGCCCATGTAATGGTGATTGCATATTAGCAATAGTAGTGTCAAGTTCCAGCTTTATATTCTTGGCTTTTGTTAATGTGTTGCAGTCCAAATGCTTTATTTTTTTTTATGTGCAATGTTCTGTGTTTGGTACAAAGAGAATTTGTTTTGTTCTTGAGATGTTTCTATGCAGTCAACAATGACACTAGTTCCTGCTTCATTATGTTCTCGGGTTGTCAAAACATGAGCTGTATCTATTTCAAATAAAATAATGTTATATAAAGATTTCTGCTGAGTAGAGGCATTGTAGGTATTGATAATTTGAAGTGTTTTGGATGACCATAGGCATATGCTTACATTCAACACATTCGAAATCCATTTGATAATGAACTCATTGCCTTCTATTCCACCTTCACCATACATAAAACCCACTTTTACAATGTATGCTTACCAATTTGTAATACCAGGTATTTTTTTATGACATCATCTATTAGGTTTTTTTTCAAACAACCGTGTGCCTGTTTATCTCCAGCAATAAATGCATTACAAAAAGATTGTGTCGAATAGTGACGCAAGGAACATATGTCAAATTATTTTTTTGCCAAATAGCAAATAGAGCTAAAGATGCTATCACCACAACAAGATGTGGTTTCTATCATTCTGAATAGGCCACCCAATTCCATTTTTCTAGCATTTGTCTGCCAATAGAGAGAAAGCATAGAGCAAGTTGTTGATAGCGGCGTTCTTACTAGAAGGGGTTGATGATTGTTTATTTTTGTATAATACAATAGTTCATAATGGCCATAGATTGGATTTTGATCATGAAATAGAATGCAATATGGAGGAGTTGGAGCATTTTCATTGAAATGAAAGTATTTACATTTGCTTGTCAAAGACCAAACACAAATGGAAATATTTAGCCATCTAGAAAGCCAATTTATGCAGAAATTATCACCCCATAGACCATGCTCACCGTTGCCTATGCATGAAGTTGCAAAAATTTGCATTTGACAAAAATATGTTTCAGTGTCTTGTATTTGGTGCAATCGATATAACTCTCTGGGATCTAATTCTAATGTAAAAGATCTTAGTGCATGGGTGTCATTTTTATTCAAGCAACCAAGGAAATGTTCTATAATTCTAGCACGTATCTCTATTGATGTGTATTGGAAGTGCAATAGTACTTGAAACACATCAAACAAGTAGTCACCCGCATTATACTTAAAATTACAAGTTCTAAAAAGGTTTTCTTTTTCCAAAGCATCATCTATTCTATTGCATTGAGTTCTTGATAGTGTCTTATATTCGTCAACATCAATGATGAATTGATCACTATAGACATGTTTTTTTTTTTTTCATTTGTCAAATCCATTTTACAATGCCACACAAATCAAGTGCAATTCAAAGCCAAGTCAATGCAAAAGGACATAATTTTTTTGTAAAAACAATCACAGACCTGTTGCGTACCAGCTGGATAGCCACTAGTTTTAGCACCAAGGGATATGGTATTCAATAATTTTCTCGTTGTTTAAGAAAACTAGATACCAAAATCTGCACACAATTACTATGGAGAAAAACAACTTTTATAGATCCTAAATAGATATAATAAGATTCAAAGATCTAGTAAGCAATATAAGCTTTTAGTAAAAGATAACATACTCAGATTGTTTAAATTCAAGAGATCAGTAATATATGTAGAACAACTAGGCTTCATTCAAGGTAGAAAATAAAACATTCCAAAACTTTTCTGAAGCATCAAATCAAATTTAACAATTCTTTTAAATAAAATTAATATAATATTCAGCGATTCAACATAAACCAACCATTTTTTTCATAGAAGTTGAAATAAAAATTCCACATATATAGTTATTTTGAATTGGTCTCCTAGTTTAATTGGGAGCTTGAAAGACAACAAAACCACCCAGGGGCTTGCATTGTGAAACTTGATTCAGACAACTGGCGTAGGTTTTGCAAGTGTTTCTTTTTCATAATGTTTTTTTTCTTGATTATAATGTTTCATTTTGCTTCTTGGCAAGCATTTTAAACTTAAGGGTGTTATCTATGACAATACAATTATTGTTTGTTTTATGTTAAGGAGACTTATTTTGTTATAAATCAACTCCAATCTTGTCCCATTATTGACAAAAGATTAGAACACTAGAGAGGGATAGGAAGACAACTGAGTTTCAAATTTTAAGATCAATTATGTCTTTGATCTGTGAGAATCACAAGTTCTAGGAACTATGACATTGATTATGACTAACACCACCCTTCAAATAGACAACTATGTTTTGTGTTTCTATTTATTAATTGAAACTAACTTGTTTAATATCAAGAGAAATATAGACATTGTATTATAAATTCTACAACAGTAAAAAGGAAGTATCTCCTAATCAGATAATAACATGAATCCCACAAGCTAGTTCAAAGTTCAAAACATTTTAGCTTCGGATCTTATTTTAGACTTGATAAGACCAATATCCGACAACAAACTTCAGAATTGGTTTAGGCTCTACACCAGGGCTTAGAAATAGAATGTATATTTAAAATATACACTTTAACAGGCTTGTAGACCAATTTGGACCAAAGGATGTTAAAAATCAGCATCATTATATTGTTTCTAAAAGCCCATGTTAGAACATATATTATTATTGTTGCTGCTAATTGCTAATATATGCCTATAGATTACACCTCTATTTAAAAGGTTCAATCTAAAAATTAACATTAACTTGGTAGTTATGAACTTCCTTCTTGTAGCTAATCTTCCTAACCATAATTGCCATAATGACATAAGGAATTGATTACATGACAAAATCTAATAATCTGTAAGACTTATACCACATCTCAACACAAAAAATTTCATTAAGCATGTAAATTTTGCTATTGTTTAATAGAGTTATTTCCTGAATGAAATTCATGTTACACATTTTGGCTATGATGGCATCTTAAAAAATGTATACATATCGGTTTGTAATCCACAATGACATTCCATTACAACGCATTGTGGACCTTAGTAGGGACTCCCCTTTCTACCTGAATGATAAAATGTCTAAACCATTGTATCAACAAAACTTGAAAGACTGCTAAGGATGGTTGAACGATGTTGTACTTGCCAAACACATATGAAGCCACAATTACAACAAGAAAATCCCAATCAATAATATGCATGATAATCCATGTGGTTTATTGATGATTGGACAATGTTCTTTAAATTGATAGAGAAAGAACAAATAATTACCACAATCCCTTCACATAATTGTTAAATTATTATTTACTATTGGTTTCTTTATTAATGTTTACCCATGTTAGCTACATGATAATGAAATGCATTTAGAATATTTAATTTATAAGCACAAATATAACTACTTACCTGCAATGCATTGTCATGTCTATAAAACCATACAGAGTGACCCACATCACATATTTAATTCAATCCAATGTTGTAAATTTGTAAGGTCTTCACCAATTATTACAAAAGCTTCAAGTTGGTCAAATTTCATTCTTTTCATTCATGCAATGCATTTTATACTTCAAAAAATAGAAACCAACCACTAATAAAACTGTATATAATTTGAGACTAGTAATATTTATATAATCTGGTTAGGCAACTTGATGCATTCCCTACAAGAGAAACTAAAATGCAAAATTAAAAAGGTAAGGATTTCCTCAATGAAAGGTTTCCTACAAAGTAACGATTGGGCACAAAAGATACACAAACAAAAAAAAACACCCAATAAATTTCAAATAGGGCATCTGTGAATCAAATAGCACTTCAATAGAAGAGCTTGGATACGATAATAAAAACTAAATTAGCATGTTATGTTGTCCACTGAAATGGATAAATCAGAGAGTTACTTTCGTACAAAACATGCTTCCCTGAATAAATATAATAGACTCCAGGCAAGGAAGCAAGAAATAAAGAAGGAAATGACTAAATAAATTCCTTGTTAGTTGTTTACTTACCTATACAATAACTACTATTATATGTACAAGTCTAGTGTTGTAGTTGTGAATGGCCATGACAACCAAAAAGGAGGGCTATGGTTTGACTCCCTTCAAGGAGGGTTATAGTGTAAATGCCTTGGGGGCAATGAATGTGTCTATCCCTTTAAAGACACAATTGTGCTCTAGGTTCAAAGATGCCATGAAAAGCAGTTGAAATAGTTTAATTCATAATATCCCTTCCCCTTCAAGGAGTGTTACAGTGTAAATTCCTTAGGGGTAGTGAATGCATATATCCCTTTAGAGACATAATTGTGCTCCGGGTTCAAAGATCTCATGAAAAGTAGTTGAAATAGTTTAGTTCTTAATATCCCTTCAGGAACAATTACATTGTGGGTTCAAAGATCTCATGAAAAGTAGTTGAAAAATCACCATCATTACAATGTTTGAAAAAGCCCGTGTTAGAACAAATTTTTATATTACTACTGCTAATTGCTAATATATGCCTATAGATTACACCTCTATTTGAAAGGGTCAATCTGAAAATTAGCATTAACTAGGCAGTTATGAACTTCCTTCTTGTAGCTAATCTTCCTAACCATAATTGCCATGATGAGAATAAGGGATGGATTACATGACAAAATCTAACAATCTCTAAGACTTATACCACATCACAACACTACAAATTTCATTAAGAATGTAAATTTTGCTATTGATGAATAGAGTTGTTTCCTGAATGAAATTCATGTTACACATTTTGGCTATGATGGGATCTTAAAAAATGTATACATATTGCTTTGCAATCCACATTGACATTCTATTACAACGCATCGTGGACCTTAGTAGGGACTCCCTTTTCTACCTGAATGATAAAATGTCTAAACCATTATATCAATAAGACTTGAAAGACCGCTAAGATTCACTAAATGATGTTGTACTTGCTGAACACATATGCAGCCACAATTACAGTAGGAAAATCCCAATCAACAATATGCATGAAAATCCATGTGGTTCACTGATGATTGGACAACATTCTTTAAATTGACAGAGAAAGAACAAATAATTACCACAATCCCTTCACATAATTGTTAAATTGGTATTTACAATTGTTTTCTATATTCATGTTTAAAACATGTTAACTACATGGAATGTATCTAGAAGATTTAATTTATAAGCACAAATATAACTACTTACCTGCAATGCCATGTCATGTCTATAAAACCATAGAGAGTTACCCACATCGCATATTTAATTCAATCCAGTGTTGTAAATTTGTAAGGTCTTGACCAATTATTACAAAAGCTTCAAGTTGGTCAAATTTCATTCTTTTCATCCATGCAATACATTTTATACTTCAAAAAATAGAAACCAGCGACTAATAAAACTGTATGTAATTTGAGACTGGTAATATTTATATAATCTGAGCAGGGAACTTGATGCATTCCCTACTAGAGAAACTAAAATGCAAAATGACAAAGGTAAGGATTTCTTCAATGAAAGGTTTCCTACAGAGTAACGATTGGGCACAGGGGATACACAAACGGAAAAAAAAAAAAACACCCAATAAATTTCAAACAGGGCATCTGTGAATCAAATAGCACTTCAAATGAAGAGCTTGAATCCGATAATAAAAACTAATTTATGATGTTATGTTGTCCACTGAAATGGATAAATCAGAGAGTTACTTTCGTACAAAACATGTTTCCCTGAATAAATGTAATAGTTTAGTTCCTAATATCCCTTCAGGGACAATTGCACTCTCGGTTCAAAGATCTCATGAAAAGCAGTTGAAATAAATTAAATTCCTATCATCCCTTCAGGAACAATTGTACTCCAGTTTCAAAGATCTCATCAAAAGCATTTTTAAATAGTTTAAATTCCTTTAGGGCAGTCAAAGTGAATATTCAAGTGAAGCATATTGTACTCCAGCTTCAAAGCTCTCATCAAAAATGTTTAAAAAGCAAACAGAAAAACTGCTACATTATAATTTGTACATAGTTTTGAAAAAATGCCTCTAATTCAATACTAATCTGAGATGAAAGACCGTATTCAGCGAAAATAGAAGCACTCGAATTGATAAATGATGTGGCAAACTCTTCATCTTTTTGTTTGGCAATGGCATGAATTCAAGTGCAGTGTCAGCCGTGGTTCTAGAATTTGACGGCATTATTTCTATGCCGTGGTACTGAAATTCGAAGGCATTATTTCTGTGCCATGAATTTTCTTGGCCGCGTGCCTTGCTCTGGTTTTAATTAGGTTTTGCTTTGATTTGAATTGTCTATATTTCGATTAAGTTTTAATGTATGACGGCAGGGCTGTACAGAATGAAGAAGCATTTTTAGTGATGAACCCCGTGCTAACCTTTTATTCTGTACATTTTTTACAATATGCGTTGGAGATACTACTGAAAGATGAAAAATGTTGGCCTAAAGCTTTTAAGTTTTGTCAGTACAAATCCCTTTTAACCACGATCTACATGAGGAAGAGGTATCCAAAGACTTGAGATACCAAGGCTTATTAACACATATTATTAGGAATTGTATTATCTCACTTGTATGTTTAACCCTGGTGCAGGACCAGTTTGAACTCACTTGTAAGTTAATCTCTTGGACTTACTTGTAGAGTTGATATATAATTTATATGTTTTGGTTTATGTCATTATGACAATGGGGGAGAAGAACTTGCACCCCAAAGTCTGCTTACTCTGTGTTTTATATTGACTCCTCATCTACAACTCTGTGTTTTATATTGACTCCTCATCTACAACTCTGTGTTTTAAAACAGAGCAGGATCTTCAAGTAGTTACTTGCTCTGATGTCATCATCTCCGTTTTAATTTTTTTTCCTATTAAACAATTTTTCAATTTTTTTATATTAAACTCAAATATTGATAACAATAATCTTTGCATATAATATAATATACATTCATTTCTATTTGCATTCTCATAGAAAAACAGCACAATAAAAGATCGTTGACTATGTATGATTATGAGAGTGAATCTCTGAATCAGATGGCACAGGGTGCAAGGGAAAAGCGAGCCAAAACAGCAAGCGCTTGGCTCAGATGGCCGACCCTGAGGCTCTGCTCTACTGAACTTATAAAGCAGCAGTTGCATAAGAAGAAAAAGAAAAATGATTCTGCGGTTGGGGTTACTTGTGTTTCCTGTCCAATCCAGAGCAACCGGCGTGAAAAAATCCACTAACCCTTGTAATAATATACTAAATGAATGAAAACGAGATCTAATTATTGAAATACTTCTCAAAAACACAGTAAAATTTAGGGAAAAGGCACAATCAACATTACGAATTTGCAAAATTTTAAAAAACCAACATTTTCAAGGGAAAAAAACTTGAATCGTATCAACGTTGAAGCAAAAAATCTGCATCCAACGCAAGCCACAAAATATGTTTCCGTGTGTTTGTTTGATTTAAATGTCAACCAGGGTAAATAAAACTGCCAAAGCATGGCCAAGACCTTACATTTGTCCGATTTGATGTAAAGAGCGCAGATGTACAGACGGCAAATCTATTGCCGATCGACGCGATTAAAAGCATGAAAATACAGGTCATATGATTTGTCTAATTTTACAGCATTAAAAAAAAACATGTTAAGCATTACCACGTCTACGTGGAACTCCTCCCTCCATGATAGTCCGTTTTATAAAGCTAGGTCGATATCAAAAAAGTATTATTAAGCCTAGGGTCAAGGTTGAATTTTATTTGAAATTAATGAGATCAAAATATAGGTATATAAAAGGACAATGTATTTATGTTTTAGTAAATACTTTGTTTTATTTTTAGTTTTCATATAAAAATCAAGATAATGTCATATTATGTTTTTATATAATATAATGTCTTATATTATTATTTTTACTTGATATTAGTTTTTCATTGGAGCCACAATGAGTTTTGGGGTATAAACTAGGGGCTCAGTGCCTAAGAGAATTATTGAACTATTATAAATGGCTAAAACTTGATTACATTTGAAATCATCGAGTAAACGACTACATCCGTCTTATAAATTATGTATGAGATTTGAATTTGGATGGCGCTGAGTACAACCAAACCACTTCACCAATTCTTTTACATCTCATTAACTTATTATATTATTTTTTGATATATATATATATATTATATATATATATATACCTATATATATATATATATATATATAATTTTTTAGATAGGTATTCGCTTTTGATTGGAGCTCCAATTAGTGTGGAATACAATTAGGGGCTTAAAACCCCAAGTGATCATTTATCACAAGTACCAAATTTACTAACAATGATCACAACCAATTCGAGAATATCAACAACAATCAAACGCAGTTCGAGAATACCATCAACAATCACAACCAACTTAAAAATACTAGTGATCGGTAACAATCGACCTAAAAATACCAACAATTGACCACAACGACTAAATAATACTAACAATCGACCACATCCGATCTTCTATACCATTCTAAAAATTGAATGTTGGTTGAAACAATGAAATCATTTTACCAACTCACCCACATCTCATCAATATTATATAACATATATTACATTATATTATATTTTTATATTATTTTATATTAGATATATTATATTATCTTATATTTTGAGACTATATATATATATTTTTCATATTTTATATATTTTAATAGTATAGTTTAATATAATATATATTTAATTAAATATATGTACATAATTATAATTTTATATATAATATTATATTTTGTATATGTATATTATATCGTATATATTAATAATATTATACTATTTAACATTTTAAATATTTTAATAATATGATTTATTGTATATATTTTTAATATCATATAATGTGATATACAAATTATAAACATATACATAATATTTACATATATATGATAGAAGTTTCTAGGTCATATGTAACACAAATCTTTGAGGTGTTCACCTTAATAAAAATATAATATTATAATTATACTATATAATATATTAAATATTTATAAAATATATGTTTATATCATAACATATTTATTATATACAGATATTATATAATGAATTTTATTTTTATTATAATAGTTATTTATGGATATTAATATTTTGATATATACTTATAACTATAATAAATAATATATTTTATAATATTAATAATTTATAATTATTATTTATTTGATGTTTATAAAATATTATTAATAATAAAATATATTATTTATAAAGTTGGGACATGTATATGATATTGTATTATATTAAATATATTAATATATAAATTTTATTAAGTTGTATTTTATTATAATATATACAATAA
Organism: Torreya grandis; assembly: GCA_037957365.1. Lineage (NCBI taxonomy): Eukaryota > Viridiplantae > Streptophyta > Pinopsida > Cupressales > Taxaceae > Torreya > Torreya grandis. Next base: position 628,739 of record JARHVA010006129.1, on the reverse strand, counting down.
TATATATTTTAAATATTTGATTCCATATATTTTATTTTATATTGTATTATAATATATTTTATATTTCATAATGTATATAAAATATAATATGAAATAAAATATTAGTAATATAATACAATAAAAATATATATAATATTATATATTTTAATACGATATATTATTATCAATATTTTATATATAATTAATTGTATATATTGAGTTTATAAAAAATATAGTCATATTATTTTAAAAATGGCAGAAGCTTCTAGCGGTGCTAAGCGACAGGTCGTGTTGGAGGGCGAGGGAAGGAAGGCTGCAGTACGAAATCTGCAAAGCAATGGCAGACTCAGAATGGAGAGCAAGTGCAGTAGGACGGGTCTGCATCAAATCTCAAAGGTAATAGATGGTTCTTTCAACGAAGGAAGAAAATATTCAAGGTCAGGCACCAACGAACAGAACGATGGTTAGGGTTTAGTTCTCTTCCCAACTGCGATGGTAAGGATGACGATGGTAACAGGGAAGGTGTTGGAGAGGAGCCTTCTACTAAAGGGGAGCAGAATAATGGCAATTGCAGATTGGGGGAGTCCAGCCAGAGGGTTAGGACTATGGCACCCAAAGCTTTGAAGGACAAAACAGCGACAACCATGAAACAATCATTCACTGACTTGGAAAATCTGGTAGCATGGAAAATCTCTAAATTAGCGGTGTAGGGTTTGAACCAATGGACAAAGTGGTCTCCACTGAAAGCAACTAATCCATTTCATTCTTGTGGAAAGTTTTGTAAATAAATTATTATCTGCTTGAATCCTAATTTTTCCCCTCAGTTGGTGGACAAGGGATCTCTCTCCTTTGATGAGACTTTCAGAAGCAATGTGGGTGAAAAAGGGAACAATGTTAGCTCTAAGGAGAAGATGGACTCATTAGAAATGGTTCACCCCGATGGTGACCCTGGGTTTTTTTGGAGATGTTCCATTGTTTTTTCCAACAATACACCTATTCTGGAGATCACTGATGAGTCCATCTTAGAGTTGGAAGTAGCGGCCAACTACATATACCTAATTTGCAGATGTATTGGGAAATGTTGCCACTGGGAAGAGCTCTCTCTTTGGGTTAAACAAGTTTGGCCTAATTTCGCTGAGGTTTCCCTTTCTTTACTTTCAAACGACTTCTCTCTGATTCTTTTTCAATCAATGGAGGCTACGGAATTTGTGTGGAACAATGGACCTTGGTTCGTGGGCAAGCAAGGTGTGTTTATAGGGTTTTGGGCCCTTTTTTTATTTTTTTGACCCTGTTACCACAGAGTGATTATGCAGGGCCCAATATGGATTAGTCTTTATGATCTTTCTTCAACGATGAGAAATCTCGGGATGTTTCAAATGCTAGCCAATAAGGAGGGGGGTTTTTGTCGAGATTGATCAAGATCTAGTTGGGCAACAACATTTTTTCAGGGTGTGTATTATGGTAGATTTCTCCAAGCCCTTCTATCATTATGTCAAGATTTAGCCTTCTCATGGCTTGTGGTTTCAATTCATCAACTATGAAGGATTGCATTTTAGATGCTTTAAGTGCAATTAGCTGCATATGTTAAATATGTATTTCTTTTATGGAGGGAATCACTTCGAATCACTTGCCATTTCGAGGGGGATACCTTCTTAAGAGCAATGCTCAATTATAATTTTTTTTTTCATAGGATGCATTTTAATGGTCTTTGCCACTTTATTTATGCTATCTTAATCTACCTATCTTAAATCCTTATTCTTATGCATGTTGTACTAAACCACTATTCATTATTCTACTATTCTACCTCTCTCTAGGTACATTACATTTCATCTCCCTTAAATATATTTCGCCCTTGAAATATGATAAAAAATAGGAGGATAAAATGAAGGTTAGACCATACATATAAAAATAAGATGAAGACCAAATAGAGGCACGTCCATGTGTCCTTTTTTGCTTCTATTTCTTTAGGTCTATGCTCAGATATGAAATTATACATTAGTTGGGTGAACATGAGCACTATAACTGAAGGTTGAAGTGCAATTTGAAGCATGACGATCATATTCTCAAAATGAGAGCAAGGGTGCTCAATATAGTCACCCTGATAAGCCAATAGAGGATACATGCCATCCCCCTTAGCATTTTTCTCTAAGGGATTTGAAGACTTTGTTCCCTGCTTGGACTCTATGAATGTCAACTTGGGCTCATCGGGGGCCTGCTCGAGCATGATGATTTCTTGAATGGGCTTTTTTAGTTACTGTTGAGGTGCATCAAAAAGTGAATCAATGATATCTGTGGAGAGATATTTGATGGCTTCAAGAGGTGGTGTTGTGCTAGGATGCTGGAATGAAGATGTCTTGGAGAGTTCTCAATTGATATGGTCTTCAGTAATCTTGGTTAAGCCTTGTGCATCCATCATAGATTAAGGTTGCCATATTTAAACCTCTTCTTGAAGTTTCTCATTGAGTCCATTAATGAAGCAAGTTATGAGGAAATCCTCAGATAAACCTACAGTTTGATTGACAATGTGTTCAAATGATGTTTGATATTATCAAATCATGCCAGTTTGATGAAGTATACTCAATGATCTACATAAATTATAAATATCCATGTCAGCTAAAAGATGGATTCAAAAATAAAAAACACATTTTTTTTTGATTTTTTTTAACAAATAATAACAGTCACTAAAACTATGATAACTTCTACAATATTTAATAAAATTTAAAATTTCAAAATATTCTAGAAAGATAAGATAGAGATGCACAAAACCCAGAAAATGTTTGTCTCGATTCATTACCATTTACGAGCAATTTAAAAAAGAACAGTCTACTTTTTTGAGGGCAAAAAATGAAAATCTGCATTTCTTAGACTTGCTCCATGAAGCTCCTAAATGTGTCTTTCAAAATATGTCTACAACAAGGATCACGATCATTAAAATGGCCCTACAACAAAAATTACAATCATGAAAATGGCCCTAAAAAGTGCTCTGATACTTGATGTTAAGAACCTTACTCTCATATAATCTGACAAATATTGCATATATTAAATATGTATTTCTTTTATAGAAGGAATCACTCCAAATCACTTGCCACTGGGGCTATCTTCTTAAGAGCAATGCTCAATTATAATATATTTTTTTGGATGCATTACAATGGCTTTTGCCACTTTATTTATACTATCTTAATCTACCCAGATCCTTATTCTTATGCATGTGGTACTAAACCACTATTCATTATTCTACTATTCTACCCCTCTCTAGGTACATTATAGAGGGTGGTTCCTTTTAGAGAGGATATTGATAACTTTTATTAGGAAGAAGAAGAAGATGAACTCAATTCTAGGGAGGTTTTGTTCGTAGCTCAAAGCTAAAGGTTGCTTAAAAAACTAAACTTTGGTCCAAAAGGGAAAAGAGGTAGGAAATCAGAAGCAAAAGAGTACAACTAGATGTTATGAACTCCATCAACGACAACACTCAATGGACTATGTAAGCCTTACTTTCTAGTAGGGGAAGGCAAACTTTAGTGGCTCGAGGGTAAGTATTTTTGTAGTGGTTGGTCAACTCATTGATTGGATGTGGTGGAAATGGGACTATCATTTGATTTGTAACCTCTTTCTTTTTCTATGCACTTTGGACAACTATGCTTATCCTTATGAGGTTATCAGCGCTGGTCTTGTTTTGTTATCCTTTTTTTCTTATGATTTATCTTTTGGGTGATTTCTCTATTTTTTGGGCTATAGCTTGACCATGCATTGGGATTTTAGATTATTTATTCTCTAGCGACTAGACCCCTATTGTGTTCCAGGTCTGATTGTAGTTCCGGTCAAAAGTAAATATTTATCAAATACACACACACACACACACACACACACATTATTAATTTATGATAATATACCATTTTTTATAAATTATAATATACAATACATTAAAATATATATATAATAATATTATATATAAATAATTAATGATTTTTTTCCAACTTTCATGGCATACATCCGGGATTTACATTGTTTTTATTTGCCAATTATGACAATTTGGGTTTGATTTGTACAGGGTTCTTATTTGTAGGATTTCTTCGATGTATTTGATGGCCACAATGCAACAAATTTTGTTACAAGACACTTGATAAAAACATTGTGGATACACTCACCCAATTAGGAGAAGGTGATGGTCACATGTTGTCCTAACCAGTTGTAATCTTTCTGTGTTTATCACACACCTCCAAGATCAGGTGACAAATTTAATTCATTACATTCCATTTAGAAGGGTCAAACAAATAACTATCTTCTCAAGTCATTACCCCCTCAAAATTCTCCTAAATCAATATGCACAGATTGTCTGATTAATACATATTTAATCACTACACATAATGCATAGGAATTGAATGCCAACCTACATTTTTTAGCTCTCTCGAATCACATTATACATGCTTATTCAAATTTTATAAGGAATAAATATCTTGACTCCATAAAAAATGTTGAGGTATCAGACCAAAAAAGTGAGTTTGGGTTCATCTAGTAGTCTCAAAGATTCGACGTTATTCTAAAGAAGAACTAATATTCATTAATGCAATAATGTCTCTCCTACTTCACCTTTTCTTACCATTAGAGTAGCTCATCATGTTGAACCATCTCACCCATTTCTGCTTCCAACTATCCACTCTTCTAACAGTTTAGGTGGTTGCTTCCAGTCTATGTTTATTGCTCTTGTTTGTGTCAATAGTTCAACATGAGTTGGCTTCTCAAACACCCCCTGTCGACTATGATGACAAGTGGCCTTCAAAACTGGTATGGTAAACTAGGGTGTTTGTCTTATGTAAGACAAATCTTTGGGGTTGACACCCCAATAAAAACACCTATGGCGTAATTACATTTTTCATAATCAAATATTTTGCCCTAAAGATTTTCTTTTCCTTGATGGTTGCAAGGCATTATTAAGTGTTATTTTATATGGGTTATTGGTTAAAATTAAATCTTATTGGTGTGTTTGTGATTTTTGATAGGCCTCCATTTTTTTGTTCATACCCCACACTTCTCTCCTTATATTTTAAGGCAAGGGGCACCCATCTCTTTCTCCCTAATTTTTTCGCTTCTAGTTGTTTAAAGTTAATTTGTGTGCCAATAAGTTCTTGATTTCAATTTTTAAATAAATACACAAGCATTATAGTTCATTTGAAAATAAATGACACTAAGCATTCACGTAGTATCTATTTGACACTCACAAAGACATCATAAGCACACATGAGAGATCGATCAATCATCAGAGAATTATCATTGACTAAAGCTATCATTTTTTTCATGGAGCAGTTTTTCCACATGAACTAGGATTCTACATATGCTATGCAATTTACATTTCTAAAGTTATTTCCTTCATGCAATTTACTATTTTTTATGTCACAATTCCCACCATTTTGGGGGTTGGCAAAAAACAAGATAATTCATGTTATTCGCCAATCCTAATGCAAGCCCTTAAAGTCATTTTGTTTTCTTTAAGGTCTTCGGATATCATAAATAAATTGGAGTTGTTCTAGGGCAAGGAAGAAATATGTTATTGTAGGGACACAAGAGTTTCAATGCACATTTCAAAGTGAGGAAATAGTAAATCGGAAGCATAGAAACCCATTCATCAACTCATATTAGAGATTCATCTCACATGACATAATCAACCCCAATGCTCTTAACACCTATTTTAGGTGCCCCCAACACTCCCAACACCATATCCAGACTAGATCCATATTTATAGGGAGGTTGTTGACACTATTAGATGTGCATTTTGAGGTTTAGATTCAAACGACAATGTTGTTAGGAACCCCTATCCAACGGAAGCACAATTGATTACTTTCTTATAAGCAATTAAACACGAAATTATACCAGAATGATTAAGTAACTAGAAACTTGAGACAACAAAGAATTTGAGAGACAATACTCAATCTTGTATTAGATAATCTTAGAAGAAAATACAATAAGGAAGATGCCACTTCTTCCTCCACCTCAAAGGCTTGCCACACCTCAAGACCTTCTTCCCTCTCTCTCTTGCTCAACACAACCAACTCAACAACCTGAGTTGTTATCCCTTCCTTGAAGGCTTCAGCTGATCTCCTTGACCTTACTTGATTGTAGATCTCCTTGACCTTGCTTCCTTGCTTCAATGCTTTACTTGCTTGCTTAATTTACAATACATGCCTCATGGGTCTTTAAATAGAATCACATGCATACAAAAATAGAACTCTAATTACAATAATTAGACACGCAGCTTGTGACTATAATTAGCCCTTAAACATGCAAACACTCGCTTCACTTAACTGACTGTTCGTCAACAGCAATTCTGGAACCACCACAGGCGACTGAAGTCGGTCTCTGTCTGTCTAGTGCTGACCGACGTCGGCCGACTTCCTGCTGACCCCAGTTGCCTTCTGCACTAATCATGACCGATGTCAGTCATGCTGCCGACACTGGTACTTCTGGTTCTTCAGCAACCTCCCTTCTTCGTGTCTGCAACAGTTGAAGCTTTTAGCTCCACACCCTAACAATCTCTCACTTGGAGATAAACAACTGCAACTATACATGTACCTGTACACCATCTACTTTGTTCCCTTGGCTCTGTATCCCTCTTCAAAGTCACTCTTGAAGACCAACCACCACAAAACCTGTGATGCTATACCTGTCACTTATGCCAAAAGAATTTTGCTGCTCCCAAATTCTTCATGACATACCTCTGAACTAACTTTACCCTTAGCTCAGAAAACTTCCTGTATATGAAACCCTGCAACAAGCAACACAATACATTAACAGGATAATGTAGCTAATATTATCCAACCTGGTAAAGATAAATACAATGGTCAAACCTCCATTGTCCTGCAGCCTACTCAAGACCATATACCATAGCCTTTTGTCTTACGTGTCCATCCACTCTCTTCTCTAACTTGGGAATCCATCCCTCATCCAATGCTTTCTTCCAGCTGACAACTCCACCAACAAATACCTGTTTGGTTCTTCTCTAAGGACTCACACTCCTCATCCATGCCAAGCTCCCACTATTTTTGGATTCTACCTGCATTGCTTCTTTACATCTTCCTAGTTCTTGACCATCAGTAAGCAATATAAAGAAGGTGAACAACGAATATGAGGTTCACTTACCCTTTCTGACCTCCATATGGGTGTTTAAGACTCCTTGACAGCTTGCTGTCTGCCCAACATCCGTTCCAGTGACCGATCTCGGCCATCTCACAGTCTGCTCCCGATCGATGTCGATTCCTTGCACTGATCCTGACTGCCGACGTCGTTTCCCTGGCCGACACCGGTGTCCCCTCTGTCGACATCGGTTCCTGCCTAACCGACATCAGACTTCTCCTGCCTGACTCTATCGACCCTGCTGGTCTGCACATGACCGATGCCAGTATCTGCCTGATCGATGTCAGTTTTAAGTGATCGACATCAGTGTCTGTGTGTTCCTGTAAGTGATGAATTCTTCATCCGCGAGCTCATCTTGGATCAAACCGCTGTCCATACTACCCTGCTCAGAATCATTCAACCCCTGTGACTGATCTCTATCCTTCATCTCCTCCATAAACACCAAGGCTTCTTTGTTCTTGTCAAAAGCATCAAATTTCCTTTTCCTGCAATGAACTCTATCTATGCTTTCTGAATCTGAACACATACCTTTTGAATCAAGAACGTCCATTCCCTTCTTATTCATGTGACCAAGCCTATTAAGACACATCTTCGAATCTACAGCTGAAGTAGATAAACCAGAAGTAGAATCAGTAATACAAGTAGATAGATAAAGAGTACCTACTTTCTTACCTCTTGCTAAAACAAGTGCTCCCTTGGTAACCTTCCAAGAATCCACTGTGAGGGTTACTGTGCATCCCTCATCACCCAACCTTCTTATAGAAACCAAACTCTACTTTAGAACTGGGACATGCATGACCTCCTTCAACACCCATGTGTTGTCCATCTGCAATCTCAGCTGCACTTTCCCTTTGCCAACTATTTGACAAGGCGTACCATCCCCTAAATAAAGCACTCCAAAGTCTCCCTGGACATACTCATGGAACAAATCTCTATTTGGGGATGCATGAAAAGAAGAATCAGAATCTAAAACCCATGATCCTACCTGACTATCCAAAGAAAGTATGAGAGCATCTTGTACCACAATATTTGCATCCTTTGCTTCTTCATTACCTTCATGTTGATTCTCTTTATCCCTCAACCAACACTCCTTCTTTGTGTGTCCTCTCTTTCCACAAAACCAGCAGGTAACACCTTTGGATTCGGATCTACTTCCCACCTTTGACCTTGATTTCCCTTGCTCTATCTTCTCTCTTTGCCTTCCCCTGCTTTCTGCACTTAGAGCATTCCCTGATGATTCACCTGTGCTTCTCCTGCGTATTTTTTCATTCAAGATCACACTCACAACATCATCAACTTTTAAGATTTTAGAAGCAGACACAGAATTACTTACTACCATAACCAAACTATCCCAAATTTCAGGTAAAGAGCATAAAATCAAGAGAGCCTTTACTTCATCATCAAAAACAATATTGACTGAAGCTAACTAGTTTACCAAACCATGGAAATCGCTAAGATGAGTATGTACCGATCCACCTTCCTGCATTTGCAAAGTAAATAATTGCTTCATAAGAAATACCTTATTAGAAGCCGAGGGCTTTTCATATAAATTTGCCAAAGATTTTATCAACTCTTTCGTTGTCTTACACTGTGATAAGTTGGAAATCACAGATGATGCAAGGCTCAACCTTATGGATCCTAGAGCCTTCCGATCAAGAACACTCCATTCTTCATCCTTCATATCTGTGGGCTTGCATGCAACCCCACCCAACTGTAAGTACAAATCCTTTTGATACAGATAATCCTCTATCTGCATCCTCCAATGTTGATAATTCTTGCCGTTAAACTTCTCCATTCATAGCTTACTTTCTTCTGCCATTGTTGAACTCCCACTCAATCAAAAACCCTGTGAATGACCTGTAATCAAAACAATAACCTACTCCCTGCAAATCGTAGCTCTAATACCAACTGTTAGGAACCCCTATCCAACGGAAGCACAATTGATTACTTTCTTATAAGCAATTAAACATGAAATTATACCAGAATGATTAAGTAACTAGAAACTTGAGACAACAAAGAATTTGAGAGACAATACACAATCTTGTATTAGATAATCTTAGAAGAAAATACAATAAGGAAGATGCCACTTCTTCCTCCACCTCAAAGGCTTGCCACACCTCAAGACCTTCTTCCCTCTCTCTCTTTCTCAACACAACCAACTCAACAACCTGAGTTGTTATCCCCTCCTTGAATGCTTCAGCTGATCTCCTTGACCTTACTTGCTTGTAGATCTCCTTGACCTTGCTTCCTTGCTTCAATGCTTTACTTGCTTGCTTAATTTACAATACATGCCTCATGGGTCTTTAAATAGAATCCCATGCATACAAAAATAGAACTCTAATTACAATAATTAGACACGCATCTTGTGACTATAATTAGCCCTTAAACATGTAAACACTCGCTTCACTTAACTGACTGTTCGTCAACAACAGTTCTGAAACTGCCACAGGCGACCGATGTCGGTCCCTGTCTGTTTGGTGCTGACCGACGTCGGCCGACTTCCTGCCGACACCGGTTGCCTTCTGCACTGGTCATGACTGACGTCGGTCATGCTGCCGACGCCGGTACTTCTGGATCTTCAGCAACCTCCCTTCTTCGTGTCTGCAACAGTTGAAGCTTTTAGCTCCACACCCTAACAAATGTTGCAACATTGATTTATTCAAAGTACACCTCTAAATCCTATGTGTTTGTACTCCTAATTGATTTATAAATATTAATTGTATTTACATATTTGTGATACCTAATTGAATGTAATTTATTTTTTACATTACATTTTATTAAACCTACATTGTCTTACACCTCTTAGAGTTAGATTTTGTCATGTTTATGTTAGATCTCAATCTTAATTTTCATAGGGTTATTTTTATTCTATGTTCTTAGATCTAAAACCTTATCTTGATATTGTTAGATTTGCTTGATCCCAAGCCCTAGTTTAATTCTATTTTTTATAGATTGTTACAACCTTAGTATCCTTGTATGATGTGTATTTTTCATGTTTGATTCTAATTTATACAACCTAACTTAATAAGATATGAGATTCCAACTAAAATAAGTATTAGGTTTAATCAAGAGGTCATAAATCTCGTTGAAAATCCTTTAATTAATAATTGGTTGAGTTTGAATAAAAATTGGAATCTGTAAATGTGCCTCATGTTAAAAAAATAAAGATTTTTTTTAACAAAAGATGTGAATAGTGTGCCTTTACAAAATCCCAGTGTCTTCTTTAAATACCAATAATGATGTGAATTTTAATAAATCTTAAAATGTTGATGCCCAAATGATAATGAAGATGCAAATTTTGATCAAGAAGCTTATTTAAAAGCTCAATATAGGGCTATAGTCCTTGATGTTCCTTTTGAGGTTGATAATGGGTATGTGAGTGCTAAAAATAATATTAATATTGATAACATTATTTTCTAAACCAATACCAAGACACAAGATTCACATGCTACTCAATTTAAAAAAATACCTCTTAAAATTAATTTCAAGTTATGCCTGAGTGTGGTCGTTTCTCAAATCTCTTATAACACCATTGATGTCCAAAATTTTATTGCTTTTAATATTCCTTCTATTTCTAAGCATGTTAATGCTCCTATCATTATTCATGTTTCTCAATATGTTACTTTTTCTACAATTCCTTTTATTCTCAACATGTTGTTAGTTCTAACATTTTTTTCATTCCTTAATACGCTCACATTTCTCGTGTTCCTCAAATTCCTTTGATTGCTAGTATTCATTCTAATTTTCAATATCATCTTGCTTATAACATTCCACTATCTTCTCTACTTGTTGCTAATACCCAATTTTTAAAATTTCTTCTTGTGTGAAATATGTTATTTCTTCTTTGAATGTTGAAATAATAAATATGATGCATACCCTTTGTAACATGCAAAAACAAATTAAAATCCTTTCCCAACAATCTCAAAGATCAAATAAAAGGGTTACTTCTAATGATATTCATTAAACCCTTTCACATATGAAGTTATTACATTCCCTTTTCCAACATGTTTGGTAGCCCCAATGTTTGAAATTTTTAATGGAAAAGGAGATCCATCAAAACACGTAAGATTGTTTTATGCATGTTGCTTATATTTTTCTCATAATGATAAATTATTGACTAAAGCTATTTTCCTAGCACTAGTAGATTTTGATGAAATCACATTAGGAAAATTGACACTTTTTGAATTTTTTTGGTGATCCATAACACAAAGTGCATTGACATGTTTAGTCGAAGCAATATGCATCAATGTTTGGGTTAATCCACCAAAATGGGGGAAATTTTGCCAAATTCAAATGGTTTTTTTGTCACTGATACAATTTGGCATCATTATTTATGTTAGATACTATGAATTTATAGAATTGAATTTTGTTAAGAACCTCAAATATAATATAAATAATACATAGAATAATATGTAAGAAAATATATAAAGCACAACAAAAGATACGCATGGGATAAATGCCCAAATATGAATTATAATTAGAAATAGCTCAAAGGTAGGGAAACACCATTAAATATTCCTTACGGGGAAGCAATCACTTCACTATTACATGCTATTTTGAGGGAAAACCTCTTTATTAGAGCAAACACTCCAATTAAAATATTTAACCTTGACTATCTTACATAGTGATATGCCCTTCCTTATATAGACCCTCTTATAATAATAGATGGGTATATCACTAATCTCAATGTAGGTCAACTAATTTCTCAATTTATTAAATAATATAAGTTATCCACATGACTCCATATAATATGCCCACTAAGAAGATGTGTGACACATGTTAACATCTTCACTTACCAATATACATCATAATATCATCTCTCTAGAAACATTACATTCCACCCCCCATTAGCATTTCTTGCCCTCAAAACAAGAGAAGGACTAAAAATTTGTGACAAAATATAAACTCATTTACATTACATTAAAATATATTTTTCTTAAAGCTTAAGGACCAAATGGAGGCCCATACATGCATTTGCTTCTTCTTGCTTTGCTTGGAAAATATGTTTTCCTCAAAGTCTGAGGACCAGATGGAGGCTTGTATATACATTCTCTTCTTTTATTACTTCTTCCTTTGCTTGGATATGATCACGTACAATAACATTGTGATGAACATAACAAACTCAACCACTTTAACTTTATGTTGATTCTCAAAGGTAGGATATAGATCCATGTATAGATCAACCAATAAAATAGCATCAACCATAAACATGTGATCAAAAGTGTCAAATGAAGACAATACCACTTGTGGAAAATCATTGACAACAATTGGAAGAACTTCTTTAGATAACTTTGAATTATCCAAGGTAAGAATAAATGAATTGTTTGCCTTACGTAAGGAAGGATCTTTGAAGAGAAGACAAAATAAATTACGCTCATCTGAGTGAAATAAACCCTCATACCATTCTTTGCGGTTATCCTCCAAATTTATCCACACATCTATTTCCTTTCCATATACTTTCTCCATATGTAAACGAAGATAAATTTTTGCATACCATTCTCTACAGTTGTCCTCCAAGTCAATCCTTGCATCTATTTCCTTTCTATATTCTATATTTACATGTGAATGAATAAAAGTTATATTAAAAACATCATTTGATCTATGCCAAAAATGATTAATGTTCGTGAGTTTCTTATTATATTTCTTCAATTGATCTTGTGAATGCTAAAACTCAAAGCTAAATTGGAAACCAAGAAACAAATTTAGATTCCCACTTTAAACTTCATGCAACCTTAGTTCAAGCAATGAAAGAGAAACAAACAAGAACTTCACCTTTGCTTACCAAATGATGACTTCTCCTTCATTTAATAGATGTGCTCATGATATTTGGATTGTGGTTGCTCTCAAGAACTTATATGCAATAATTCTAGTTGCATTTTGAAAATGTGATGCTTAGTTTTGATTGATTATATTATGACAAGATTCTTGAGATTTTTTTCTCCCGACATGATTATTTGAATGAAAGATGGAAGGCCAATTTATAAAATTTTAGAGGGAAGAATGGATAGATAGGATAAATATGTATTTATTTGAAATATTTGATTTTAGATGGTGGAGATTTGGTATATCAGTCAAATGCATCCATTGAAGAGGTTGAAGAAGTTGTGGGACTAATTAGATGATTAATGAGAGGTTTGAATGTATTAAATGGGTTTTTTAGAGGGTTGAATGTCTTAAATAAGTTTGTTTGAATGTTTGAATGTATTAAATGATTTTGTTAAGGAGTTTAATGTCTTAAATGAGTTTGTTTGAATGCGTTTGTATGTCTTGCTTGCATAGACTAAATAACAACAAATGACTCATATATTGACTCAAACACACTCACATTACAAACACCAGTTCCTTTTGTGGAAGGAACAACTCCATATTGTGGGCCACTTAGAGGGGGCTACCTCTTTTGAGCCAAGCTCAATTACAATACTCTTCCATGATCTACGACATCACGTACCCCTTTGTTTATACTGTCTCTTACCTACCCATCTCCTTAGTCTAATGCATGTGGGACTATTCGTCTAATGCATTACTCTTACATGCTACTATTATACTAGTTATTCCCCTATCTAGGTACATTACATTCCATCCCCCTTAAATATGTTTTGCTATATAAACATGATAAGAATTAAGAGGAGGACCAAAATGAAAGCCAGACCAAAAATAAGTTGAAGACCAGATGGAAGCTCTGTCATGCGTGCTTCTGCGTCCACTTCTTCTATCTGTGTTGTGATAGGAGCATGTACAATAATAAGGTGAACATAGAAACTAAAATAGGAGGTAGATGTGCATAAAGATGAATGAATGGACTAACCGTAACTAGAATCTGGTAGTGAGAGTCGAGCAATGAAAGTTGAAGCTTGGCAATGATTACCTCAAAGCTAGAACATGGGTGCACAAAATAGTTGTCCTTGTGAACCAACTAAAGGTGCATGCCATCCCCCTTAGCATTATTTCTCGATGGAGGTGGAACCTCAATTTGCTGCTTGGGATATGTGATTGTTAGTGTGGGCTCATATGGGGTCTGCTTGAGCATGGTGGTTGCTTGAATGGATTTGTTGAAAGAGTGCTCGAGCACTTCTAGTGCTTTCTCTAGTGCTTTTGCAGTCAGAGGGAGCATGGGTAGGAGACGTTTCCAGTTGATGTGGTCTTCCATAAGCTTGGCTAAGCCCACCGCTTCCATCATTGTTCAAGGGTGCCACATTTGAACCTCTGCTCAAATCACATCTTGAAGTCCGTTGATGAAGTAACAAATGAAGAATGTAGTAGAGGTGTTATTGGTTAATGTCTCAAACTCAGTCTGATATTCTCGTACTGTGTCAATTTATTGAAGCTAAGTCAATGTATTGGTGAGATGATTTCCCGAGAGAATGGAAAACCCTATGAAATCGAGAAGATTGGATGTTGATTTCAACCAAAATGCATCCTTACAATACGACCAATTTTTTTGATTTTTTAAGGATATTGACACATGACAAGATGACTACACTGATCACATCGACAATTGACAATATAAAAAACATAAAATATAAGACTATACATATTTATATTTATTATGAAAATACATATAAAACTAGAGACGATGATGCATATGATATGCCGAAAACACTAATAAAAATTTATTTGAACTCTAACAATCTTTAAAAAAACAACTAGAAAGACCAAAACATAAATGAGAATGCAAAATGTAAAAATAATTAACAATTAAAAACCTAATACCAGATTAAATCTAAACAAAACAAAAATCTAAAACAACTAAACGAAAAGAAATAGTAATCCAAACCCTAAAGACAATTACCCCTCGGCAAAACCAAATACCATGAAGCGAAGGCGAAAACCGCGACGTGTATGGGAAGTGGGGTTTTGACTGGGTGTGAAGAAGCCGAGTCCAGAAGTTAGTACAGTCGATGCAGATCCTGTAAGGAGGATTTCAAATGAAAATTTGTGTGAAGGGCGAGCAAATCCGCTGGCTTAGGCACAGTCACCGAGAGAGAAAAACAAATATTGTGTGTTCACGTCCAGTATTCAGACCATCCTACGCAGAAGTGAAACCAAAGCCGAGCAAGAGGTGATGAAGACTGCGAAGTGGAGAGAATGGCAAGCTGATGCCGTGCATGCAGATCTAAAAATTGGGCGAAGTGATGGAAAGGAAAACTATGGTGATCAGAACAAGTGGTTTCATGGTGAGCAAGGAGTTAAGGTAGTTGATGGCGCAGGAGAGATCTGATGGTGCTGGAGAGCTCGACGTTGGACGAATGGATCGAAAAACAAGTCCCTAATAGTCGAACCGGTGTAGTGCAAACAGATCCAAGGGAGATCTTCATGACGATGAGAGCCAAGGGAGATCGCCACAAGATGTACGACAGATGAAAGTGATGGCCCTGCCAACAAACAATGGATAGATCGATGCCAAAAGTGGCATGATCCACACGGTCTGAGCTAGAGGAGCTCATTCTGCAGAAGAAAGGCCACGTGTCGGAGTGATGGTGCCAAGGTGGAGCTCTGAATCGCAGGTCTACTGTCAAACACGCAACTGATTCAAAAAAGACACTATGACCAAAATAATACCACCGACTATAATACTGCAAACAATCTGTACCCTAAATACTGCAAACTAAATATGGCTGAGGAACAATCTTGATATTAAAATACACGGATTTGGAATTTCTCACACAACACAATGATAATATTGATGTTTTTTTTTCCCAAAAAACTAAATGACTGAAAAATCTCTCTCTAATAACAGTAAATGAATCCCAAAAAATATACGGGAAAAAAAAATTGACTCAACCACACTCACATTTCTTTTGTGGAAGGAACAACTATGTATTTTTTGTGGAAGGAACAACTCTGTATCACAGACCACTTTGAGGGGGCTACCTCTTTTGAGCTACACTCAATTACAATACCCTTCCATGATCTACAACATCACCTACCCCTTTATTTATACTATCTCTTATCTATTCATCTCTTTAGTCTAACGCATGTGGGACTGTTCATCTAATGCATTACTATTACATGCTGCTATTTCTACTAATTATTCCCTATGTAGGTACATTATAGACTAATTAGATGATTAATGAGAGATTTGAATGTATTAAATGGGTTTGTTAAAGGGTTGAATGTCTTAAATAAGTTTGTTTGAATGTTTGAATATATTAAATGATTTTGTTAAGAAGTTTAATATCTTAAATGAGTTTGTTTGAATGTGTTTGAATGTTTAAAAAAGATTTGAATAGGTTTGTTAATAATTAATGAGGTTAAATGGATTAAATGAGGTGGTTGGATAATTTTATTATTATTTATTTAGAATTATGTGTGCATGGAGTAATTAGTGACAAATTAACTAAATAATATTGATTAATTAATTAATTAATCAAAATGTAACGCTGGTGGGACTATACAAGAGGTCATGTCATAATCCAAAATTTTTACAATAAATGGTTTTGTTAGAATAAATGATGAATGTTTAATGTTGACTATGGTAGATTAGTGATGACCTAAAGGTGGTGGAATCAGGATGTCTACATTTCACCCTCTTTGAAAGGGTGTTGTGACTAGAATAAGTAGCGGTGTTTCAAATAATGTAGAAAGAAAGAAAACAGGCACAAAAAATATGCCTTGAGTGGCATGATTGGTTAGCATATTAGGTAGACTCCCCACTAAGAGGGTGTGCAAGGATAACATACATGGATGGGCTTTCAAAATGAAAATAAGGGGTAGAATGGATGAAGTTAAGGGGTTTGGGGGGTGTAAATTGGTGGATGGGGTGAATAAATAAGAGGTAGGGTGTGAAATCCATGTCATCTTCACTATTGCCACCTAAGAAATTGGACCTCTAAACCTACACAAGACATTAAGCAAACATGGACCATATTCCTTCCAACGAGCATCATGGTGAGTGTGTGAGGGAGCATCGATGTTTGGAGGGAGGCAAGGGACTAGTGATTACCTTTTTTTATTTTTTTAAGTTTGATTTTTCGGTGTAATTAATACTGAAAACATGAGGGAAACATAAACGCTATGAATAAATTTATCATCGTGGCATTTGCGCACACCTTAATAGTGTTTGTGCACCCACAAATGAAATTCACATACACACTAATGAAGATTAAAAAAATGTTGGAATGGTTTCACATGAGTTATATTGATGCAAATTCATGTCATTTGTGCTATACTAAACGACATTTACTTGTGAGGAATGATGTTTGTGCATGAGTGACATTTGCGCATGTTTTTTGAAATTTTTGATGATTTTGGTTTGGATTTTTGTGATAAATTTGACTTAGTTTGCCTCATCATTTTAGTTTTAGGAGTAACTGCCACTCATCATTACATGTGAAAGGAAATTAGTAATGTTGGGATTGTTATAATAGTTTATGGCATATGAGTATGGAATATTGGAGGCGATGGGGTTGTATTATCTATCTCTAATGCCATAGATCTGAGTAGATAGGGATTTATTGACATCACTTACAAAGAGGTGACACTAAGAGATGAGTACATTTAATTTATTGGATGGGAAGATGATGGCCACTTTATATGATGTGTGGAGGATTTTGTGCACCCTGATATGAGGGGCCATGGATAACAAGGGTAGTCAATGAGGATATTGTCTAATAATAGTAGTGTATACATATAATATTTTCAACTTTTATCAAATACTAATGCTTTATATCTTACAAAAACTCATCGAGTCTCAATCTCTTTGAGTGCACGCCTTAAGAGGTGTACCAGGTAAGGGGTGGGTAGACCATTAGTTTTTCATAAGATTGTTGTCCCTTATTGCCACTTATTACCAATTCGACTAGCTCCTAAAACCATTACCCTAAGTTATTACACCTTTTTTGCACACTCCTCCAGTCATTTACCACCTTTAGTACCCCTTTTCCTAACCTAAAACCTCTTTTGATAGTTTACATGACTAGGTCAATTGGGTCGACCTTGTACTCTTATTGGTGGAACTCATTTAGGGTCTAGGTCCGCTCTTGGCTAACCTAACCAATGACCTAGTGAGTTTTTGTCAATAATGATACTAGGTTGAGTGGGTTGACCTTGTTAGCTAAACTTTCAGAAGGGTTTAGAGTTAGATTCACCTATATAAACACATCCAATTTGCCATTATTAGAGAGACATCAAGAGTTATTATTTGCTTTCACTTCTTTACAATATGCTCTTCCACCATTCTACTTGAGGAGTCTTAGCTTAGGGTTTTTACTTGGAGAAGAATCTAGTCTTGTGGAGAAGTCTTGGATGATTTGGTCTTTTTTAGTGATCCTTATAAACCATAACAACCTCTTGCAAAACACCTTTAGATAAGGGAGAGATTGAGTCTCAACGGGTTCATCTTCTAGGTAAGTATCTCTAACTTTGCTCCTCTCTTTAGTAAATAAAATTAGCATAAGTAATGGATTTCAAATAATATTACTCTTGTTCTCCATGCATTAGGGTCTTACCTATACATAGCTTAATTAGGATTCTCTTATGCATGTTTACTTTTTTTTATTTACTAACTCCCACTTTATGCAAAAAGCTTTGGTGAGCACTAGATTATATTTCTTTACTTTACTTGTTATTAGTATAATGAATCTAAAAACATAGGACTTAATTAGGGTTATTACATGATTTTGCTCGATTGGAGGCTTCGAAACCCTCCCTAGTGATATTGTTGTGATAGGAGATCCCCTAATTGGGTCTAGCAAATCCGTTATTGTCATGTTCTTGATTATCTAATATATCTCTAATCAGAAGTGTAAGTAGGATCTATCTTCTCTTAGTTAGGATTGATTTTTGGATATGATGCATTTTTGATTACATACATTGTAGTGAACCCAATGTGAATCTAACCCTTGAGATTTTCTTTCACATTTTTCATTTATATAATTTTCATTATTATTTTTTGATATTTACAATGCTCGATCGACAAGGCCAGTATAGCTTCTAACTTTTATGCACATGTTTAACACACATTCGCATCAAAATGACTATGTTATTTCTATACATGTCTTCATCAGATACAGATTATTATATCGAACATGTTGACATAATACTCTTATTCACTTCCAAATAATAGACTATGTCGAATAGGTCAACTTGGCATTCTAAATAATTTCTAGGTAACAAACTAGGCCAACTAGGCCAGTATAGTCATCTTAACAAAATTCAACAAATAAGGAATTATAGAACTAGGTAGACATAGTTGGTAAAACTTGAAAGCAACATTTCAATAGAAATTTCACTATCCTTAACATCATCTAACCCACCAAGGTTCTTTTATTTCTCTCTCTTTCAATTTAGTTCTATTTTATAAAGCTTGCATTCTTTAAAACTGTAATCATACGACAAACTAGGTTGACCTGATTAACCTAATTCTATATTTTATCTTCTATCCAGAAGACTAAGTCAACTTGGTTGACTTAGTTATTAAGAGATCTTACTTTCATAGTATAATAGTGACCTTGTCGACTCTATTCTCTAATGTTTGCATACACTATCATTTGAATTGACACTATACTATGCTTAGTTTGGGAATTAACAACTATATGTTAGTAATTAGCTCACACTTTCAATTTCAGTTACTTACATGTTTATAGTAGCTCACATAGTCTAATTAGGTGGTTTTTTGATATGCCGTTTAGTTGCACTTTTTTGCTCTTTCTTGCACACACTACCAAATCACATAATTTCAAAACATATTTAAATATTTATCTACCCAAGGCCTACCTACTTGGATTTCATCACTAAGGGGGAAGTTGAATTGGTTTTTTGGCCAATTATAAACATATGGTTAATGGTATATATTGGCTAAGAACCCAACACCCTTATCATTGTATGATTGTGAAGTGAGGGGGTAGGCCCCAATACCAAGTCAGTACCATTGCCAACACATATCTCTTTCAACCTAAACATCCTGAAACCATCCATAGATTAATTTTGAGTTCCTTACTTTTAGCCAACTTTCCTATCACACTTAAAATAATACTTTATAATAATCTAACACATTCAAGATGACCACTTAGTCAACATTTACTTTTTCTATTGATTATTTGCTCTCTACTCATTATATGTTGTATTATAAAAACTTACATCAACCAATATTGGTGCAAGGTTTAGTGTTGTGTGCCTCAATTGGATCATTCTCATTGACCCAATTAATTATGTGTGTGATTTCATGTATTATATGAAATTACATTGCATTTTTTCCCCTATTTTTAATACACTGTTATTCTGTTCGACACAGTCTCATATAGACTGTTTGTTTTCCTTGTTATAGTACTAAGTTGACGTTGTCGATTTTGTATCCCTATCGAGTTATCCTTTATCTCAAGTTATAATACTAAGAAGACCCTATTGAATCTATATCCTCATTGGATCATTTTTCATACCCTATTTTTAGTACTAAGTCAACCTAGTAGACCTTGTACCCTTATCAGGTTGTGTTTTTCCCTATTTTTAGTACTAGGTTGACCTAGTTGACTTTATACTCTTTTTGTTGTCCTATATGTCCAACTCAATTCTCTATTTATCCTTTCCTAGAATTCTTTTCTTTTCCTCAAATCATCATGAAGTTTCCCATCAGAATCTTCTTGGACAACTTGAATCCATTTAGACACTATATGGGGTGCTTCTTCCTTATCTTTTCTTCCTCTTTTCAGCTTGTGGGGCATCTTGTGATGCCCATCCACACATTACTTTAGCCTTTGGGGCATCTTGCGATGTCCACCCACATATCATTTTAGACTTTGGGGCATCTTGTGATGCCCATCCCTATATTCGATTACTTTTTGGGGTATCTTGCGATGCCCACTCTTACTCTCCATTACATGCTACCAAACTAATTTAACTTCAAAAAACCTTATAAGACATATAGGCTTATCTCTTACATGCTCTTTATTGATATATAAGTTAATGTAGGATCCTTACCTTCTTTTTCATGTTTTCTATATGCTATCTATCTAACAATTTTTGCAAGATTCTTACATGGGTCTTACCCTCTGCAACAGTTTTCTCTCTTTTTACAAACCTTAGTCCTTTTTTTTGGTCTTTTGGTTTCCCTTTTTCTCACGAGTTGCATTGTAAAACCATGGATAGTACCCAATCTTCCTCATGTGTACTTTTATCCTCTTATCATTTATTTTTCCAATACTTTTTGTCACCTCGTTGGGTTTATATTTTATGAGTTGAAATGTAAGACCATGGATAGGACCTGGCCTTCATCATAAAATCACCATCTTGTCATTCCTTTTAGAATGTGTTTTTCAATGGTTACAAGTTCCTGATCTTTGTTTTCAACTTTAGCTTTTGCTTCTTTTGATATATGAAATTTGCATAACAATCTATGTTAGCATGTTTTTCTCCATTTCCCTCATTCTTATGATAAGGAATCACACTTTACTATCATTGTATACTTTTTTTCCCACCCTTTGTCATATTTTTTGTGATTTAAAGTAATTTAAATTGTTTCATGTTTCATTCCTCTTGACTTCCTTTCCTTTCACTCTAATTGGATAAAACAAGGTCGAAGTTAAGATAACACTTTTATTTCACTTAGGTTTATGAGATTCTTAGATACCATGCTCTCTGAGTCCTTTCTCTTGGAAACTAAGTCCTAAGCATTCAAATTAAAGTCATCTTTAGCACCCATGTTTGGTTTTCCAATCTATAAGGAGGAGGAATAAGAAAAAGCCATAAAAAATGTTAAAAGCCAAATCAATTGAAACAAAAGGCAATGATATACAAAAGGCAACATACAAATCTTAAATGTCAACATCACATCAAAAGATGTGATTACAAGCACAACTCCTATCTCCAATTGAAGCTTAAACTTCACAATTGGCCTCATAATAGAGATGAGGTCTATTGGGGTGTGGTAAGCCAGTAGATTGAAATAAGAGAAATCAATAAACTCTATGGTGCTACCTGCTTTCTCATGTAAGTACCCAATCTTTATAGTGGATCGTAGGCTCCATAAGGGGTCCTGAGGAATGGGGAATGCATTGTGGAAAGGTAGGTCCATTTTACATTTCATGTAGATAACCTTAATGGGATGATCTACATCCTTCATTTATTGACCTAAGACTTGTGTGGTTAAGAGATGTTATTTAGAGTCCTTAAGGTCAAAATTCCTCTCATTTTGAAAAACCTAATTTAAGTGTGTTGACTTCGATACAAAGTTCCTCTACCTTGGTTTTTCCTTCATTCTCCCCTCCACCCATTTCATTTCCCCCCTTGATAGGAAAATTGTGATTCTAAATTTGTTTTCCCTCTTCTATAGTTCCTTTTTATTCACATCTTACAACTATTCTAGCACTACTTTGTTTCAGTTTTATCTATCCTTAGAGCAAAACAACATGTTTGAGCAACTATGGATTACTTTATTTACACCATAGTTCTACATTTCTAGACATAATTTTATTTATTTTACAATTTATCATTGTTGTACTACCTGTTTTGTAGACACCTGAGTTCGTTTCTACTTTCATGTACTTTTTCCACTGTTGAGTGAGGTTGGTTTGTTACTTCTCACTCACCAATGTTGTTTTCCATTTTATGCACCTTTTTCCATTGATGACTAAGGATTATTACTTTTCACTCACCAATGTTGTTTTACCATTTTGCTTGCCTATACTTGTTTAAGTAAGGATTGTTACTACTTTTACATTATTGTTTGATTACCATCCTTTTGACATGTATCCTTGGTTTGACTTGGTGAGTTTGAATTTCTTACTTAAGGTTTACTTGTTTGAGTTTCTTGGTCTTTAGTAGCCTTGGATTTTTGGTTACTTGATATACTCTAAATTTTGACTTGGTCATTTGGTCTAACATAACACTTGTCACCCCAGCTTACCAATTTACTAATTTCGTCCCATTCACATAGCACTAGTTAGCTTGGCTTTCTTACATTTGTTTGTTTTTACTCTTTAGTTTTGTATTCTTGGGTTTGTGAAAAGCAATCTCTACACCCTCCATAATCAAAACTATAAACACAACAGAAAACCATCCAATGATAGAGGTAAGTCAAGGTACACATACATTTAATTTATAGTTATTTAACTTTCTATCATTTAATTTTAGTTATTTTTGCTTTAAAATACTACAACTTTTTTTATCCTCAGTCTTGCGTGTTACTATCTTCTTTTCTCGAAGCACCATCCCTTGTTGTACCTTAGTGACATGTATTGAACTTTGAGTGGGGCATATGCATACACATAATATTTTTAGCTTTTATCAAATATTGATGATTTTTATCTTGCAAGAACCCATTGGGTCTCAATCTCTCTAAGTGCAAAACTTAAGGGGTGCATTAAGAAAGGGGTGGGTAGACCATTGGTGCTTCATAGGATTATTGTCTCTTATTACCACTTATTACCAATTTGACCAACTCTTAAAACCATTCTCCTAAGCTATTACTCATCTTTTACACACTCCTCTAGTCATTTACCACCTTCAATACCCCTTTTCCTAACCTAAAACCTCTTTTGATAGTTTACATGACTAGGTCAACCTTATACTCTTATTGGTGAAACTCATTTAGGGTCTAGGTCAGATCTTAGCTGACCTAAACTGTAACCTAGTGAGTTTTTGTCAATAATGATACTAGGTTGATTGGGTCGACCCTATTAGTTGAAACTTTTAGAAGGGTTTAGGGTTAAATCAACATTTATAAACACATCCATTTTACTATTATTAGAGATACATCAAGAGTTATTATTCTCTTGTGCTTCTTTACAATTTTCCCTTCCACCTTTCTACTTGAGGAGTCTTAGCTTAGGGTTTCTACTTGGAGAAGAATCTAGTCTTGTGGATAAGTCTTGGATAATTTGGCCTTTTTAGTGATCCTTGTAAACCACAAAAACCTCTTTCATAGCACCTTTAGTTGAGGGAGAGATTGAGTCTCGATGGGTTCTTCTTCTAGGTAAGTATCTCTAACTTTCCTCCTTTCTTTAGTAGATAAAAGTAGCATAAGTAACAACTTTTGAATAATATTCTTCTTCTTATTCATGCATTATGGTATTACCTATACATAGATTAATTAGGATTATCTTGTGCATGTTTACTTTTATTTATTTACTAACCCCCACTTTGTGCCAGAAGCTTTGGTGAACACTACATTATATTTTTTGCTTTACTTGTTATTAGTATAGTGAATATGAAAACATAAGACTTAATTAAGGTTATTGAATTATTTTACTTGATTGGAGGCTTTCCTTCCTAGTGATATTATTTGTGATAAGAGATACACTAATTAAGTCTAGTGGATCCATATTGGTCATGTTTTCGATTATCTAATGTATCCCCAATCAGAAGTGTAAGTAGGATATATCTTTTCTGAGCTAATATTTATTTGTGGATCTGATGCATTTCTAATTACATACAGGTAGTATCCTAATGGTGGGATTGGGATGGATTCAAATGTGTTTAGATGGAGGATAGATAGATCAAATACCCTTAGTTCTTATGGCTTTTGTCAATGGCATATTATTGCTTGATAAGACTAGGAGATTATTTATGATTGGATTATTAGATGTGGTGGGGGATATGTTGGAGTATGAAACAAAGTTTGCTTGGGACCATGCATGCTAGCATAGTTGTATAGGGACTTATACATGGTGGCGTATAAGATTGGGAAGACTATTAGATATTCTACACTACTACAGGTATGGATGTGCGAGTACACAGATTTTGAGCATCCAATAGGACACTAATGAGAGATGAGCTATCATTAACCCTTTGCTTATGGATGGCACATTATAATGGGTATCTAGTGATGACATCTAGGGGATCTAAAGTACTAGAGGTGTGTTGTAGATGACCTAAGGCCTAAGAAAATTACATGGAGACCATACAAGGAGGAAAATCTAATATGGGTGGAGGATTGGATGTATTTAGACTATGTGATGATTATATGCTATATTATTGGGTAACAAGAATATATCATTGAGAGATATAGGCCTGATAGAATTTTGTGTTAGTTTGAAGTACAATAGGATATTCCATTAAGACCTCATAATTTTGCACATGTATATAAGAAGCAACGACAATGGGAGCCTTTAGTAGACCTAAGAGCAGTAGTCATTAGTTGGGAATATTTGTAGTATGTTGAATTTGATAGGTAATGGAGTATTATGGATGTAGGGGTTACATATGAGTATAGATCATGGTGGGAGAAGACTCAATTAGTGAGTCTGATGTTCTAAACCAAGGACTCTATAGAAGTAGATATAGGGAATTTTGAGGGTGTAGCCTCAAAGAGTGTGATAGAGGATGAGATGATAGATTACCAAGATATATGGTGATGAGGTTGCAATCAAAGGAGATGGAGGAGGGGATATAGGTGTGGGAGGAAATAAAATTTATAGAAGTGGAGATGGAGGAGACAGAGGTAGGGATGGGTCTCCATTATCACTAGTGGTGATAGTTATAGGGGGACATGGAGCAAGGCCATCATAGCTGAGGCCAAATGAGGATGAGGGGCTTAGTGATATTCTATGGTTGGATATATCCATACATGATGTATAGATATTAGGTTTGAGGAGGGATGAAGGGTAGCTATATGGTACTCACTAGGCACATGTAGCATCTAATGATGCCAAAATCACATAATTGACTATTGAGGTGACATGAATGACAACAAAACTAGAGAGGATGAGAGGAGATATGGGGAAGATGTAAGGAGATGCTTAGAGACTATAAAGTGAGTGATATATAACTTACTCATAGTAACATCCTCAAGCCTAGTGAAGGTCATTTTTGATGTGATGAGTGTAATGAAAGAGACAACATACAACCAACATTTATATGAGGTTGTAGTACCTGTTGACTAGAGAGTGAAATCATATGTAGAGTGGTCAAGATGGTGGACATGGGCATCTTCAACATGTGTATATCCTTTAGGACACTCGATAGAGGCTCCCTCGAGGAGGAGTCACCTAGGGAGTCTAGGGGCTGAGAGTCACAATGATAGTTGATAGTTTTGACTAGGAGTTTTGATGTATATGGTGAGATGGATGTTATACATGTACATGTAGGTTTTTATTGATATATAGTGATTCTTTTTGAGCTATTGTATATCTCATGTGCTTTATGGTGATGATGTTTATGGATATTTTATATATGTTCATAGCTATTTTGATGGTTAAATATCACTTCTATTATGTTGTTTATGATGCACACTTAGTCATTGTGATGCATGTTTAGTTAGGAATGAATGTTAGATGTGAATAGTTAGAATGAATGATTTGTTTATATACGTATGGCTAAGAATGAATATGATTGTAGGTAATGTGAATATGTAGATGTGTATGAATGAATTGATGATAGTCTTACATATATTTCCAAATGCTTTGAGCAACTTGATTTTTGATATAACAAATGACAAGATGCATCATGATATGGAAAACCTTGATGACACTATTATGATACGCATAGAGACTGACATAACACAAGAAGTAAGAAAATATAAAACACTTAAAAAGGAACAAACAATGAACAAGAACATACACACACACATAATAAACAAACTATTTTGTTTTTATCCTTTATTCAAGTTAGAAAACTCATATGTTAAGGAGAGATGATAATGATACTGATAGCTTTATTTTGCCCCAAGTAATGATATATGCAAGGGGAGTAGATTGAGAATGATATATCCTGATAAAGTTTCAACGATCTACTTAAGGTTGGAGAAGGGTTTGAACTAGACTAAGGACAAGATAAAATATTTTTTGGGGGTTTTTGGCTTATTTTAAATGATTTTGTATTTTTAGGATTTTTTAATGTTTTTGTGTTTTTATACATTTTTAATGAAGCCACCAACAAAGAAAAAAACTAGCTATAGCAGTAGGATTGGAGGTGATAGCGGATGGAATGCTAGAGGGATTAAGGATGGATTTCCATGGATTACGTTGAGTAGGATTCATATACTTAATCTTTGTCATACTTTATTGATATGTGCTGTAATGTTTTCTATAGAAGAATGGAAGTACCAAGATTTTTCTAAAACTTGTTTCAAGATATCTTTCATATCCTTCTCAAGGCCAAAATAAGGAAAATGATGGTCATGATAGCAAGTATGGGATGACTCAATTAAAGGGATGGTTAAGGATGGCTCAGGCTTAGGGATGGATATGGGGGAGAAATGGGCCTACCCCTAAGTATAGGAGTACTTATAGATAGTGGATAGTATACATGACACCAAAAACTAGTTTTCATCATGAGATTTACCCAAGGTGAGATAAGAAATGTTTTTCACCTTTGGACGATTTTTTTCTCTTTTTTGTTTTTTTAAATTTTTTGAATTCTTCTGTATTTGTGAATTTTTAACAACAGTAGAGCCTTTAAGTGTGGAAGTGATTGAGATGCATGATGTTCATAGGTTTATCAAGCTCTTCTCCATATTGTGTATCCAACTTATATGCTCTTGATCCATATTTAACAATGACAACATAGGGACCTAGCCAGTTAGGCTCATATTTATCCTTATTTTCATGTTCTTGATTGGTATTCTTTAATTTTTATTTTAAGATAAGGTCTCCAATCTCAAATTCTATAGCTTTGATTTTTTTTTGTAATTATGACATAACATATTCTGATATGTTTGTAAATGATCAAGTGAATGGAGTATTTTCTTATCCAAAATCTCTAACTCATATAGTCATGTGATTCAGTTATCCTCATCATCAACTAGATTTTACAAATAAATACGCAAGGAGGATAATTTGATATTGATTGGTAGGATGACTTTGGTTCCAAAGATGAGTGAGCAAGGGGTTGCCCATGTGGTTGGGTAAATGCTAGTATGGTAAACCCACAAGGTAGGATATATTTGAAGATGCCATTTTTGAACAACATCATTGACATAATGCTTTTGATGATATTTTTGTTGGATGCCTTTGCTTGGCCATTACCTTGAAGGTAATAGGGAATGAACCACTGATACTAAATATGAAATTGGGGACAAAAGGATTTAACATCCTTTTTATTAAAGGTCTTACCATTATTAGAGAGGATGGAAGAGGGAATATTGTAATGACAAATGATGTGATTAAGGATGAATTTGGATATCTACTTGCCTATTATATATGTGAGGGGAATGGCTTCCACCCATTTGGTGAAATACTCGATAGTGGTAATGATATATTTATGTCCATTGAATGAGTTAGGGTTTATTTTGCTAATGATATTGAGCCCTCATGTATAAAAAGGACACATCGTTGTGATCGATTGTAGAGCTTGAGATCATGTATGAATAAGGACTTTGTGCTTACAATAAGCTATGAGTCTTTTGACATACTAGCAAGTGTCTATTTCCATAGTGGGATAATAGTATCCAATTCTCAACATTATCTTTGATAAAACCATACCACTGGTATGTGATCCATATATTCCTTTGTGAAATTCCTTTATTGCTATGTCTGCTTCTTTTAAATTTAAACATCACAACAAGGTTCCATCATAGCTCTAATGATACATGGTGTCACCAAAGAGGGTAAAACATGAGGCACACTAGATAAAGGATTTATTTATATTACATGAGAGATTAGCAGTGATGGTGTTATCATGGCGGTAAGTGTATGTGTCATGGTACCATGGGGAATTGGGATCAATAATTTCATAAACTAATTCAGATTAAAGGACTTCATAAGTCGATATCATTAGTTTCTTGACCAAAAATTGACTTTGTATGATATCCTTATGCATTTTTAGGAGGGGATCAATGGTGGCCATGGCATCTATAACTTTGTTATTAGTGCAAGGGATTATACAAACTATATTTGTGTAAAATATTGTTTTAAGATTTTAGCCATTTTATTATATGGGATGAGATTTTCATCCTTAGCTTGGTATTCATTATTAACATGATTTATAATGAGTTGTCAGTCACCGTATAATGATAGATGTTTGATATTCTATTGAATTATTAATTTGAGACCCAAAATGAGGGCTTCATATTCAACAACATTATTGGTGCAAGGAAACCCTATTCTAACTACTTTTAGAATAAGATCACCTTGTGGTGTAAGGAACATGATACCTGATATTGAGCTATAGGTGGTGAAGGAACCATCAAAGTAGAGTTTCCATTCTAATGACTCATTAAGGGATATATAGACTCAAATGAAAATCCATTGGTTAACAGTTTCTTGTCTACTTAAGGTGATTCTGCTAACTAATCTACAAGAACTTGTATCTTATAACCTTCTGATTCACATATTCAATGTCAAACTCACTTAGAAACATGAGCCATTTATCCATTCTTCCCATAAGAGATGATTTGGATAGAATATACTTTAATGGGTCAACTTTGGCAATGATTTTTATTTGTTTGTTGAGTATGTAGTGTCATAGATTTTGTGAATTAAAAACAATGACTAGACATGCTTTCTCTATTGTAGTGTAGTTGAGTTTATATGACACCAAAATTATACTTAAGTAATACATTAATCTTTTTATTCTCTAACCATCATGTTGATCTAAGAGAGCTCCTGAGGCATATTGAGTTGTTGAGATGTATAATAACAATGGTCTCTCTGGAGTGGGTGTCATTAGTACCAGTGGATTGGAAAGATATCATTTGAGATGTTAAAATCCTTATTGACATTCATAATTCTAGTGGAAAATAATGTCCATATTTAAAATATGGGTGAATGGTTGACATTCATCTATAAGTTGCGATATGGGTCTTTTGATGGCTTGGATCTTTCCTTTTAAGCTACATAATTATTTGAAATTTTTGGGAGGAGGCATTTGTGTTATAGCTTTTACCTTTGTTGGATCAACCTCAATGGATCTTATAGATGAAATGAAGTACAAGAGTTTACCCGATGTGACACCAAAGACACACTTATTAGGATTCAAACAAACTTTATATTTTCTCAATCTTTCAAATATTTTATGCAAAACTACAAGATGTTCCATTATGGTTTCTAACTTAGCCAATATATCATCCATGTAGTCTTCAACAATGTCATGGAGCATATCATGGAGGATGATAGTCATAGCTCATCAATAAGTGGTAACCTAAAATTTTTAATCCAAATGCTATGAATTGGTAGCAAAAGGTGCACCATTATGCGATAAATGTTGTTTTATATTGGTCTTTAAGTGTGATTTTGAATTGATTATAGCCTAAAAAACCATCAATAATAGAGTAAATTTTGTGTCATGTTGTTGAATCAATTATCATGTCAATTTTAGGTAAGGGGAAGACATCCTTTGGGCATGCCTTATTGATGTCCTAAAAATTAGTGCATACTCAGATTCCTATTGGTTTTTTATTGACTGAAACAATGTTAGATATCCACTCTAAATAATCAATTAGTCTAATAAATCCAACATCCAAGAGTTTTTGTAGTTCTTTATTGATAATAAGGGCCACCTTAGTATAATGTTTTCTCAAATTTTACTTATTAGTTTTGCATCTTCATGAAAAAATAAGTGATGTACTACAATATATGGATATAAACTTGGCATGTCAATATAAGAACAAGCAAAAACATCTACAAATTATGTTAGAAGAATGATAAGGAGTTCTTGTTCTTGAAGATTGAGAGTTGTCACAAGCTTAATGATTTTAGGGTTATCTTATGTACCAATGTTTACATCAATTATTTATCTAACCTGTAGTGTGGATCCATCTTCAAATTATGTTGGTGTAGGGGGAGGTTGAGTTCCTCTTTTATTGGTGCCTCAGAATTTTTTCACAAATAGACTTGTATTTTATTGCTTGTTTTTCATTTTTTTGGGTTGATAGAGCCTTAAAGAGGTTCTCACTAGGGGACTTGTTTTCTTTTTTTGTTTCTCTTCTTATTTATTTATTTATTTATTTATGATGACTAAGGACCTATTCCTACTCCCCAAAGTATGTTGATTTGTCCAAATTAGTTTCAAATCTTTTTTTATTATCTTTCATTAGAATGCCATCCATGTGTCCCATGAATACTGGAATTGCCTCATCATTTTAGAGGAAATAGAGTGGAATATGATCTTGTTGGTCTCAATCAATGAACTCATGATATCTTAGGTCAAGGGTGAGAATAGTTGTGTCATTTAAGAGGTTTGTGGATGCAAGGTCTTCATAAAGGCCATGGATTGAACTTATTATAATGTTAAAATATATTTCCTCATAAATTATGGAAACATCAATGTTGTAGTCATATGGATTACAACATATGGATCAATGTTAGGGGGTTTGTAACTGACACCATGATATTCCTTATTTGCATGAGAAGGTATTATTTATATGATTCTATGTTCATGGAGATTGAGTTCTTTGCCTTTGTAGTTCATAATGTTGCACATAATTTATTTTTCCATATGCTATTCATTATTTTCAAAACATGTAGCTAGGCCATCATTATAGAGCCATGAATCATAAAAAATTTCTATTTTCTCCTCCTCAAGAAGGCCTGATTTAACAAAAGAATTTTTTCCAAACTTATGGGATACTTTTTCTTTATTATTATTTAGGTTAGCCTTGCCATGAATTTTGGGATAAACATGGAGTTTACCCAGATGAATTGCTTCCTAGATTTCATGTTCTCATATGCCTTTGTCAATGATATTGAACTTGGATTGAAAAGGTGTGGATTTAGATGTGGATGGAAGGTCATATGGATAGGTATAGGATGAAATCTTTGGTGATTCTGGTGTTTTAGATATTTATACTTCATAAGCATCTTCTATGGTAGGACATTAGTTTGTTTTTTAGTATTTACCTTTCAATAATTTATAGTATTGGAAGGTTGAGGGTCACCAAGAATAGTAACTTCCATGTCAGAGTGATGGAATTTTATGCATTGATGGAGGTTAGATGGGATGACTTACATGGCATAAATCCATGGTCGGTTGAAAAGGATGTTATAAGGAAGATTGACATCAATAGCATGTAATAATGTTTGATGTGTGACAAGCCCTACCGTGATTGGAAGATGTATGATTCTCGATGATTCTCATTATGTGTTATCATATGATTTAACTGTGATGGTTTTGGGTTCTAATATTATTTTCAAGTAACCAAAATGTTTAATCAATGTCAAAGTGTAAATATTTAAACTCGATACATTGTCTATAAGTACCCTCTTCACTTTGTGTTTAGTAATGAAGGCTTCAATGTATAAAGTCAAATTATAGGATGGGTTGGTTGGAGAGATGTTTTTTTGGTCAACGTGATTCAGTGATTTAGGTAAAATTACCTAATGAGTGCTTATAATTATGAGTGATTAATATATGTGAGTACTCTTAACTCGTAGAGAGTTTTATACAATATATTTCAATGAGTAGTAGATGTTTTGAGAAGGTTAAAAATAAATACTAGGCAAGTGTTTTCTCAAGTTGCTTGATGAGCTTGTATTTCCCTTCACAAGTGGTTAAAGGAGGCCTTTGTATAGTTATTTTTTATCACCTATTATTAAAATCACAATCTAAGGCTTTAAATTTGATAGTGGTGATATGGTTGTCCATGTGTTAGATGTGGCTAATAATTGCATCAAATGGATGGGTGGATTTATTGGAATTGATGTTATTGGTTCGATTTTGACCTTGATTCATCTGTGAATGGTTTTGGTCATGTTTTGGAAAGGGATCTTAGTATATCCCTAATTTCATATTTTTTGAAGTGGATGCATTTATTTCTACTTCTATGTCTCCATGATCAATCAAATCCTGTAAATAGTTCTTTAATTTCATGCATTAGTTTACATAATGACCTTTGATCTTGTGGAAGTCACAATTCTCATATTATTTATACCATGTAGGATTTGGTTGGATCTCCTCAAATGTTTTGGTTTGAGGGAACACAATCATTTTTGTGGCTACTAGTTTATGGAAAATTGCTTCAAGTGGTTCCCATAAAGAAGTATAGGTTCTTGTTTAATCTCCTACTTAGGTTATACTCTAGGGATAGTATTATATGGGGTACTTTGGAAAGCTTGGACATGATTGGATTCAATTAACCCATCACTAACTATGTTCTTATTCCTACTAAAAATCATGGGATTTTCAGATTAGGCTTGTCTTTGGTGATCTCTGTGGAAGATTTTCACAAGTACTTTGGCCATGAGTGCCTTTTTGATTTAAACTCTCTTCTCAATAATTTCATAAAAGGAGTTTTCAAAATGAACTTGTAAGTGCAAATTATTCTCTTGGTTGAGGTTGGCCTTGAAGATACTAATCAATTATTTCTAGGGAATAATCCAAGGGAATCTACTTGTTAAGCCTCACCATCATTGCAAGAAGGAGGAAAAACAATCCTTATTTCTTTGTTTGGCATTGCATAAGTCCATAATCATTCTATGTTATAAGAAAAATGGTTCAAAAATCTCTTAAAGAGATTTTAAAATGTAGTAATGGACCTCTTTGGCTAAACATAGGAACCAATCTAAGGTTTAACCACATAAGCTTCGA
Source organism: Torreya grandis (assembly GCA_037957365.1). NCBI lineage: Eukaryota > Viridiplantae > Streptophyta > Pinopsida > Cupressales > Taxaceae > Torreya > Torreya grandis. The sequence goes on along the minus strand of JARHVA010006129.1, from coordinate 595,241 downwards.
GGGAAAAGTCTAAGTAAGTATTTATCACTATAAGTTAACTATTGGTAGGATATAAAGAACTATTTAATGTGCTCCCTAGGGTCGTAATTTCATTTATATTTTTTGAACTTAGGAGGTTTGAAGTATGAATGGAATGGTACTCTCAACATGTTTTGATCAAGGGGATAAGGGCACAATTCTTTGAACTCAAATTTTCTTGTTTGGTTTTGATTCCTATCTTGAAATCCTTGGATTATATCCTTAATGATTTTTTATTCTTCAAAAAATAACATGCCCTTGAGTGACAAGGATAATGATTGGATAAGATTATATTTGGGTGACACAGGGGTTTGATTGGCATTGATTTGTCAATTGTTGGTTTTTTTATAAGAAGGATTCATTATAAGAGGATTTACATAGGAAGCTAACTTGACCAACTATTGGCTTAGCTATTGGATTTAGTCAGACATAACTTTTTTTTGGTCTTGATGGATTTATTCATCTAGAACTGACTTCCCTTTGTCAACATGGACATGGGAAACATGTGGATGGGGTTTTTCACTAGTTTATTTTATGACTACCTTATTTCATCCAACATGGTTACTAAATTTGACTTGGTATTTATTGGGGAAGGGTTTGGTCCTTCATATTAATGACGTGACTCAAATTCTTAGGGTTAAATTTTGAGGGTATCTTAGCTCCTATTTATATAAATTATAATAAGTTGTCGTCTTTATTCTCAAAAAGGTAGTGGTTAACTTGGGCACATGTTTATTCAGACTTAAACACATCATGGGATTTAAAGATTTAATCAATTTGGTTGGCAAGGCTATCATCATCGTCATCATCATGGATTTATACTCAATTCAAATGGTCATTAAAAGGATTTTATATTTTAGAGTTTAGCTTCATTATAACTTGTTATTTTGTAGTTGGTGCCATAGATTATGTTCAAGTTTATTGTAGGTACTATTTATTTTGGTTTAGGATTGAATTGGTATTATACTAGTTTTACATAATTGGACAAACAAATTAAAAAAAATCAACATAAGCCTATGTTATTCAAGTAAGAGTGTAACTAAATAGTGGCCCACAGATAATACCTCAAAGGGTACATTTTGGGTGATCTTGGGGAATGTTATTTTCTTGTCACCACTATATGATTAAGGTTAAAGTCTCTTAATCTAAGTTTAAATGTGATTATTTATGGGATTACTCTATATATATTATCATGTGATGAGGCCAAATTCCATGAGACAGGGGTGTTATTGAAGGCTTGGGTATTAGTTGATGAAACCATCTCACTTCACAGTGCTACTAAAATAGGTCATCGCTTGGCCAATCGCTACAATGAAATATTGGAATCTATATATCCTGATGATACACAGGTTTTATTTTAGTGCTTGGAGATGAAATCCAAGGTCACTAAAATCCCTAAAAAAATAAAAAAATCAACCATGTTTCTGATCTATAAGATGACTTTTTAGCACAAGGAAAGAGCATACACAGTTTTTGGCTTAGAATACACAAGCAAATAGTTTTTTTTTTTAAATTCTCAAGATTAACTTTCAACATAAGATAAGAGCACACACAAATCTAGTTACATAAACAAAATACAAACAAACACTAATGTAAGAAAAATAAACTTGATTTAAAACCATTAGCAATAAAGTGTTTCCAATTGAACACTTTGACAATCGGTGCTGTAATAACACATAATAATAGTTGTGATGTTATCTTTGGCAAGCAATACTTGAAGGTTAGGAAAAACAAAGATTATATTAGGAAAAAAGAGATTATAAAACTTATAAAAATAAAAAAATAAAGACATAGAATGCAAACATTGATTAACAAAGTGTAAATGTTGATTAGTAGTATGAAAAGTAGATAAAAGCCAATACCTAAAGTGCAAACACTGGATATTAGGAAAAAAGTGACATTTAGAAACACATAAACATTATTTCCTAGTGCAGAAACATCGAAGATAAGCATAAATGTTGAAGTTCAAACTTGGACATAAATAATATATTTTGAGGCAGAAACATGAAATATTAGACCTGTTTAAAAAAAAACTTTGCACATTGATAGAAAACTACTCAATAATATGCAAACACCAATGATCAATATGAAAATGCCATTCTTAAGGATATAAATTTTATTTAATAGGGAAGAAATGATGTTTGACAAATAACGACAATAAAATATGAAAATGATAAATTTTGATTATGATTTCAATCTAAACTGTTAACAACTTGAACCTAAGTTATGTAGAAACCAAATACACAACAAAAATAGTCAGAACACCCCTTCAAAACAAACAAAACAAGTATTATAAATGAAAATGGAATATGGTCCCATTGAGCATGCCAAAATGTAAATGTTGAAACTCAAAACTAAATTAAAAACCAAGAAACAAATTCAAATTCCTAATTTATGTTTTGCATAAACCTCAGTTCAAGTAATGAAATAGAAACATACAAGAAACTTCACCTTTTCTTACCTAATGATGACTTATACTTCATTGGATACATGTGCTCATGATCTTTGAATTATGGTTTCTCTTAAGAACTTTTATGCAAGAATTCCAATAGTTTTTTGACAACATGATGCTTGATTTTGATTATTTTTTGATGACACAATTTTATAAAGTTTTCCTCTCTTGGCATGATTATTTGAATGAAATATAAAAGTTAAATTTATATATTTTCAAGGGGAAGAATGGATGGAAAGGATAAATATGGATTTGTTTGAAATATTTGATTTTAGATGGGGGAGATTTGGGTTATGGGTCAAATGCATGCAATGAGGAGGTTGAAGAAGTTGTGGGATTGGGTAGATGATTAATTAGAGTTTTAAATGTTTTAAACGAGTTTGTTAGAGGGTTGAATATCTTAAATAAGTTTGTTTGAATTTTTGAAATGATTTTGTTAGAGAGTGAATGTTTTAAATGAGTTTGTTTGAATAATTTTGTTAATGATTAATGAGGAGGTTAAATGGATTAAATGAGGTGGTTGGATAATTTAATTATTTTTTATTTGTTTATTTAGGATTATGTGTGCATGGATTAATTAGTGACTAATTAATTAACTAATATTAATTAATTAAAATGTAATATTGGTGAGATTATATGAGGGGTCATGTTGTCATCCTGATTTTTGATAATAAACAAGTTAGTTAGGGTAAATGACAAATGTCAAATGTTGACTATAGTATATTAGTGATGAAACTAAGGTGGAATAATTAATATGTCTATATATATACAATAGACTAATCAAATACCATCAAAACTAGGGTTTCATTTTTTTTTTACACCTATCTACCACAAATCTCAAAATAAAATCATCTAGAAGAATATATCTAAATTATTCCTTTCAATTACATAAAATAACACGTAATTTTATTACACAAAATAAAAATATGATTTTTGGTGGTCATACATAAAACTTTTGTCAAAAATTAGGCTCGAATAGTCAACTTAAAATTGTCATATCTCATTTGATACTAATCAAAACCCTTAGTATGTACACTTTTCAAAAATCCATCAAAGTCCTCTTTCTAGCCATAAAAAAATACTTTAAATTGAATGCTTATGTTAGGAGAATGACCTTTTGCAAGGTAGGTTTTTTTTGATTTTGTTTTACAATATCTTTGAAAAAAATTCCCTATTTGCCTTGGAAAGTGCTATGATACTAGATGTTAAGAACCTCACATATAATATCATGAATACAATGAATAATATGTATAAAATTATAGATTACACAATACAAGAGATGCATCACCCAAATTACCTAATATGAATTATATTCAAAAATACCCTTAAGGTAGGTAAACACCATACAATATTCCTTATGGTGAAGGAATCACTCCATCGTTGCAAGCATCTTCGAGGGGCAACCTCCTTATGAGAGTATACACTCTAATTACAATATTTATCCTTAATTGTCTTACATAATGATACCCCCTTTCCTTATATAGACCCTCTTAAAATTATATATGGTTATATCATTAATACAAATGTAGGCCAAGTCAATGCCCAATACATTAAATACTACAAGTTATCTATTTGAATCCATATAATATACCCACCAAGAGGATGTGTGCCACATGTTGACATCTCCACCCACCAATACACATTATAATATCATATCTCTAGATATGTTACAATTTTCCTAACATCCAATCACTTACAATGTGATATAATTACTTCAAATTATATCATAGGATTTATAATGAAACACTCAATACAGTAGAATAGATTGAAAACTTGTTTTTTTTGTTTTAACGAATCACACATAAATTTAAAGAAGGTCAATTCTTAAAAAAACAAATGTTCTTGTTTTTCTATCGATTATTGCATGTAAAGAAATAGGTGTATGATTTCATCAATCACAAGTATATTTTTAATCCTAATCTTTGATAATCCACTAAAATTGTATATTCATTATGTTATACTGATAAAAATAAGAACATATTTTAATAATATTAAAGTATATTATCCTGTAAAATTAGAACATGGATTTAAAAATTCATTTTTTATGAAAAATGATATATTTGTTATTTTTTTTTATAGATTTTCACTCTCATTAGACTATTTTTTTAACTCTAACAAAATATTTTGATAATCATACTAATATTACTTAGTGTTTTTCAGATCACCATATTACAGTGTGTTAACGAATATTTACAATTGTAAAACAATAATTACAACTTATTTTTTACTAAGCATAGTTGCATGCAATTTGAAAATGTATAATGTGGATGCAAAATCGAAGTGGAAGTAGCTAGGACAAGGGAGGGATGAATGGATTAGGGCTAACAAAAATAAGAGTGGGCACTATGCTAGTAAGAATTAGTATAGTGTATGGGCCTAATCAAATTCAATTGATGACATGGAGATGAGGTAAGTATCAAAAACACTATATATCCATTACCATGTTTGAGTAAATATATGTGAAAATGAGTTAAATAAAACCCATGTGTATGTAATTTATTTATGTTGTTGAAAATGTTTCAATTTTTCTAAGTGGGGTATGCCAAGTTCATCTTACCAACCCGTTATACACTAAGAATATCATTTTTTTTTGTAGAGATAAATTTATCAGAGCCTATGGTTTTCATTGGTGGAAGAAATATAATAAAAGTTATCCTGTTCATTTTCATCCTCTTTCAATCCATTGAGAGTTTGAATAAACTACATAAGGTTGCATGGATTACACGTTGACAAATTAATTTACTACACAAATTGATGACATGATCAATTCTAAAGTCAATGGCATTGATTTAGAGATGGAAATGGGCAATATGGAAAGTCATGTTGAAGGAGAAGGAAAAATGGTAGATGAACGCAAGTTAAACGACATAGTGAGAGACCCTAAAAGTAGATACCAAAACTCCATTGTTTCAGTCAAGAGCATATAGGTCATCTTTATTGCATGTTATTTTAACACTATTCGACTTGAAATAAAAGTATGGATGGACTAAGGCAAGTGTTACCATGTTTTTGAGGTATAATTACAATGCTATTTAGGTATAATTATGCCATTTTATTGGTTTTTTAGTTAATTATAAAAAATTATGCAATCATAGATAAATACATGTGTATGATTTTACATAATTCCATTTATCCGTAAAAAAATTCCTAACTCAAATTATAATTGAACTTTGAGTAGGTTATTAAAAGATGAATATATTCTAGATGGAAATGTGATTCTAGCTACATATAGAGATGCACATAAAAATTCTTCCTTCCTAGGGATTAGCTACAAGAAGTACAGTGGTTGTTTTAATGATTATTTGCTAAAGGTGAGATAATGAGTGAGAAAATTTGTGTCATACTTATGATCAAGGGTGTAATAAAAAAGGTGTGAATAAGCCCATAATTTCCCAAAAGGTATTACAACATTTTTATGTCATGATGCATTTAAGAGTATATATTGGTCAAAATTGATAAGAGTTAACGAGTTATCATTATGATAATAGGAGAAAAGACAAGGGTGTAATGTATGTACCAAATGATTGCAAAGCAATGAAACATATTAAGAGAATGTGGCCTTGTCAAATTTCATATAAAACCATCTAGTGTTAATCTTTGGCCAGATATGGATGGAATTAATCTCTTTGGTAACATGACTACAAGCTATTCATGAGTCATTTTTTTAGTTAATTATAATATTCCTCCATGGTTGACAATAAGAAAGGAGCACCTTATAATTTTGCTTATTCTTCTAGGGAATAATCAAGTGTAAGAGATGGATGTCTATCTTTCACCACTTATAAAGGAGTTGGATGAGATTTGAAATGGTCTGTACATTTTTAATGTCTTAAGATCAATTGGTATTACATCCTTTATATGATATGAAATTTTGTGTTGGTGTATTCAAAACTACCGAGGAATTAAAGTGTGCTCAAATATTGATAAAATATAAGTTCATTTTCATGTGTAAACACCTAAATTTGGTCACAGGTACTTGATAATGTTAATTCGTGACATATATTAAACCAATTGGCTTTAGCTTAAATACATTACTCTTATTTTCCATTCACCTAGTCATTTATCTATATGTGGGATTGACCCCTCTGTTTGTATTCACTACTACATAGGAATTCTAAATTCATTACTAAAACCCCTTCATATCACTCTTAGATTACTTACAACCTTGGGATAGTTATCCCTAATTTTATGGCATAGGTATGCTACCATAAACTTGTCCACTTAGCATGACCTTCTCCCTATGCCATTTAATGACTAGTTCCAAAATTTAAAATATTCATATGGGTTATCCCACACATTTCACAAGTTTGCTAAATATAATCATGCAATCGCACTCCTAGAAATAAAAATTGAAAGCCTCATTTCAAAGGCACTTGATATATGTCTTACATATATCTATTATATTATTACACATTGAGTAAATCTTCCTTATTATTTTAAAATAAAATATCAGTCATTAAGAGTAGTCAAAATCAAGTTTTAAACATTCCAAATCAAGTCAAGATATAACATTGTAAAGTGTCAAATCCATTTTAGTAATTGCATGCATATAATGAAGGAACACCATTGCATAATCACATTAGGTGGGAGAAATATGTGTGGATTTATTCCCTCCTTAAAGTACATGTATAAATAGGCAATAATCAATCATCAAAGGGGGTGTTTAGGGTCAACTTAGCTCATTCCACTTCTACTTATTTTTTAAGGTTTTTAGCTCTCACAAGAACAAAGAGAAGAAACAAATAGGATTATATGCACCACTAACATAATCAAAATAATATCAACCCTATCAACATACATAAGTACAGACAACAAAGCAGTTACAGTTTCAACATTTTCACAGTGGACAAGACCACAATCAATGGATAAGGTCACATGACATAACTATTCAGGGAGTGTAGACTTGTCAAAATAGAGTCACATACTCTATTTCTATATTTGAGCTATCACAACCCTATTTCATATGAATTAATAGCATCAAATGCCTACTATAGTCAACCAAAAACTAGAAAAGTTGAGTATCTTATCATTGGTTATACTTACTATATTTAACATATGCCACTTGTCAATCAATTACAATTATCAATTCAACCTTTATATTCAAATTTATGTTTAAATGTCACATATTATAATTTGAATAGTCTTTCAAAGTTTTATACCTATTAAACACTATTAAATAAAAAATAGGGTGAAATATCATGTAAGTTAGTTTTAAAATTATGAATATTTTGGTCAATATATACATCTTTCTTTTGTACGCCTCTGCATGAAGTGAAAGCTTGTGTGTCTAAGGTGCAACAACCAATTGACCTCTAAATGGTCAAAGGACCTCAAGAAGTTTTTGTATGAAGAGCACAAGAGGTTCTTATTGATGTTTCACCCATTTTAGGATTTTTAAAAGATAAATTTTAATGGCATAATTGAATTAAAGGATCCTCTAAAGATGTTTTCAACAAGTGACTGGTATAATTACTATGAAGAGGCAAGTCAAAAATCATATGATGGAGAAAACATCATAATATAGAGTGGGTTGAAAAGATTATATAAATTTTATGATCTTCCATATTGGAAATTTATATACATCACACATATTATTGACCTAACTCACACATTGAAAATTGTATTTAATTTGTTTAGAAACACATTGAAAGAAAACATATCTTAAAGACAAGGATGGACCTTAAGATGTCAAACACATAGAAATTATGGTTACATTAGCATACAAATGGATGCATGGGATATGAATGAGTAGTGTACTAGGTACTTTTGATGATAAATAAAGAGAAAATAATATGTGTCATGACGAAGATTGAGACATCAACAAACTATGGGTTGTATCTTCAAAAGGGATTCATGAGTGATGGACAGATCACATGTCTCAAAAGTAGTAATTTTCATAAAATGTTAAAGATATAGATGTTGGTGTGTAATTTTTATGGTAGGTTATGAATTATATTTACATAAATAAATAATGACATGATTTTGTTTTTTTCACACATATTTTATCAGTTGCATCAAAGGGGAATTATTTTCACTTTGAGTTGTACCCTTTGAGGAGGTGTTTTAGGTCTCCTCACTAAATTGATGCAATGGCAACTCTCTAAGGTTGTGGGTGACCTATGACTAAAGAGAAGCTCTAAAGAGGGTTGGATCCATTAATTATACACCTAGATTATCACTACACCTACTAAAATTGAAAGGAAAAGGGAAAAATAATGCTAGAAGCAAATTAAAAAAGCTGTGATGCACCAACTTATAGGTCTCCTCATTTTTCCTATTAGTTGATAAAAAATCTAAGATAACGCTAAATCTAATCACACAACTTTAAATAGTCTTTCTAGCATAAGTATTTCAATATAGAAATTGTAGCTAATACATTACTTAAGAGGGACAATCAAGAGGCCAAAAATGAGGCACTAATGAAGGTTTTACACACTTAGCATTTACAAAACCACTTAACACACAATATATGACCTGAAAGAAGATAACTTATTCATAAAGAGGCAAGAATGAAGAGGAAAAATCCAAGGAGGTTGAATATTAACCCTATCATTCATCAACCATTCACCATAAAATACTAAATGTGAGATGAAAAAGGCATAAATAACTTAGATTCACTTAAAAAGTAACAAGTATCAATTTTAGTAGGGATTTACCATACTAATATGGAGGATCCTTTAAAATTTCCTTTTTAGGAATATATATAGAAGAACAAAGAAGAGAGAGAAAGGATGGATATGTAAAAAGTTCATTATGACTATCATCTATCATGAGACCCGTTATAATGCCAATAGTCCTATGGTTCTTCTTCTACATGTGCTAGCTTTGCTTGATGATGGTATCATGAGAGGTGGCATAGAAATGACTCTTGGCCTTCTATGACTCATCCTTATTCTCTTGAAACTACCCTTTATTGAAGAGTTATAAGTTGATATCTTGACACATGGCTTACTTACCCTCCTTAGCATATTTATATGCCATTATTGGCTCTTGCAATGCATATTTCATATTTGTGAGAGTTAGAATTAAAACTTAGGCTTATTCAATACTCTGATCTCTATCATTAGAACCTTTAATTTCATGTTTGAGCTTGTTTTATCTAAAGGAATGAAATGAAAACAAGTTTATCGCTTCATCCAAGGTCTAATATTTGTTTGAGGACTACCATAAAAATCTTGTCAACCACATGTATGTGTTTTTAAGATCATACAACCTATGTCCAAGCTTATAGACCATATTTAAATGATTAGTTATCTATTAGGTCTTCCTAGCTTATTAGCAAGAGGTTTGGAGAGGATCGTAGGTATTCATAAAGAACATATTCAATTATCGCAAGGTCTCAAAGATGGCACTTGACATGAAATAACTTTTGAAACTTTTATCTAGGAAACATTATTCATAACTACCTACAAAAACCTAGTGTATAGGGCAAATACCTTGAAATAGGCTGAAATATTGCCAAAGAATTGTGTTCATCCTTATGGTCTCTCAACATCATGAAATTAACAAACTATTTGTGTACTAAAACTCTCACACATGCCTATAGTCATTAGAATGGGATTGTATATAACCTGTAGAGTCTTCCAAGGATGCCATTAGATGACTACAATGGTGTCATGAAGTTTTTTGTTGTCATTGATGACCTTGAAAAGGTCTATAAGCTTATCCTTTCAATGCAAACAAGGGACAATCTTCATATTGGTTTGTTTAGTGACTTGAAAGTTGTCAAATCATCATGGTGTATTCTTAAATTTAATATGGAAGATTAATAGGCCTATTTCAAAGCTTGAAAACCTTCTTCAACTAGTTAGGAAGCTTCCACACAGCCAAAAACATGAAATTAGGCTTAAAAGGTATAGTTTTAGACCATTTACTTCTACTTTTACTCCACATGTACCAGTATTATGTATCAAAAATGTGATAATGAGGCCTATATATTTTATTGAAGGGGTTTCAAGACATTTCATGTTGGAAACATACATAATCATCGAGCTCCTTTTAGAGTTTATTGGAAGTTTTAAGGTCTCCAACTTTTTAATGATTGTTCATAGAGTTCAACCCATTTATTGATTTAAAATTTCCATAAAATTGGAATGTATATACCTTATCAACATACCTAATGTAATTTGGTCCCATTAATTTTATCATCCAAATTCTTATGTGATAAAAATGACCTTCTCAAGCTTGTAAGCCTGTAGGTGCCTATTCAAGATGAATGTCTTGAGAAAAAAGTCCCTTTTCATTTTTTTCGATTGTAAATGATTATTATAGGATTTATACATGACCCATGACTTATTTATATGGTTTTAAAAATCACTTGACTCCCTTATGGCCTTAAGACTTGATTTAGCCATGGCTAGGGTTTCTTGATAGTTTAGGAGTTTTGACCCTAATTGTCCTATTTTGATGTTTTATCTTCATTATAAGGAATATAATAAATTTAGAAACATTATTAAATGTTTTTTACATTTTGGATGAATCTTCAAACCTCATTTATAACATAAAAATACACTTTCTCTCCATATTCCTGTGTGCAGGCCTGTAGGTGTGCATTCCAATCTCAAAATCCATTTCAACCCTACTCTTGAATTGAATATTCTACCTCTTATGACATTAAATGATATTGGGGTCAATTTTGAGATTATTATTTTTGTTTTAAGACCTTTCCAAATAATAAAACACAAAGGATTTTCCAAGAACCTTTCATCCCAAACCTGTAGACTTGACATAGTTTACTTGTGCATGCATACATTAGCTATTTCCTTACCATTTTTTCTCTTTACTTTATTGGAATAAATTTGAGGTTATATATATTAATATAAAAATACAAATAGTTTGTTATATACTTAAATTTTAATTACAATTATGTTACCTATTTTTCCATACTTGAAACCCTATTCAAGAATACTAGATCAATGGCCTTCATGGCTTACCACTTGTAACTTCTTATCAAAGATGATCATGAATGGTTTTAACTCTTGTTGTATATTATCTATATGTCACATAAACTCACAAAATGAGTATTTTAATCCATATATAATATGGATTAATCTCTAAGACATCAAATATGCTTGCCTATAGAGGACCGTCTTCTTCTCATATGAGGTATGTGTGTTTGAACTAGTCCTAGAAAGCCACTTTTTATATGAATGAAAGAGTATGGAAAAATGGAATGGGCTGTGAGGGATTGGTAAATATTCATACCATATGTTTTATCTTCTTTCATAATCCCAAAACCTTTCAAAAGTATCAAACAACCCCAAAACTTGCACTTTTTCAACATTTACAGAACTATACCTTCTATTTCACTCATTCATGGAGATATTGTGAGAGAAATATTTGGATTTTTTGAGGTATTATACATTTTTTATACTTTTATTTCAACCCCATTCATGCTTGTAAATTCTTCACAACCCAAAATAACCCTGCCTGTTTTGTCAATCAATAGGACAATGAAATTTCTTGTTAGTATAAACATGACCACTGGGAGTTTATGTTAAGTTTGATGTTTTAGAGACTACTATACCATAGGATATGATTTTAAATATTTACCATGAATTAATAAAACAAATATATGTAATTATAAGAAGAAATTGAGATATTGGGGTTTAGTAGGGTTTAAGAGGCAATTAACTTGTTAACAATGGTTCATATAGCTCTACCCCCTAATCCCAAAATTATTGCCATGGATTTGAATGTAATAGGGATGGTATCCATCATATAAGATAATTTTCCATGGTGCATCTCTTCCTCCATGAAATAATTTCATCAAAATGAATCTCCTTCTATTGCAAGTGACATGAAGGAGATATTAAGTGGTTTTGTGCCTTGTTTGGACATGTGAACTCTACTTGAAAATGGTTTTGAGCTTGAGGAGGTTGGAGGATGTTGTGTATAATATTAGTAGACCATGATCAATTTGAAAACCATCTCAATGAGGCCTCTTGATCAATTTTGAAACTCTATATTCACTTTTAGACTTATCTTCATCAATAAAACTTGTTCATTCTGCTAAAATGCTGCTAAAATTTCAATGGAGTTCCTCTTGATGTAGCTATGTACCAGATTAGAAAAATCAATGGAGTTCCTCTTGAATTTTATCAAGTGATGATGACTCCTAATGTACAAAGAACCACAAGAAACAAATAATAGAACCAAAACTTTACCTTATTTTCCCAACCATTTCTTACATTTTACTATGTTTGGACATTAGAAAAATGAATGCTCAAAGCAATTTTTAAAGTGATGAATGTACATTTAAAAATGGAAGTATTTTGACACATATTATTTGAAAATTGAAACAAAGGCGCCAAGAAAATTGAGTGTTAATCAACGGCCTAAGTGGGTGCATGATTAAGAAGGGTCATATTTAAAGCCTATGACCTTTATCAAGTGCCAAAAAAGGAGGGAAATCACATGACCGCCCTTCCACAAATGCTGACCCTTTTTGACTCCTACCATGGTATTTATTCTTCACACTTGATATTAGAGACACAAGAAACAAATATTTTTACAATAGAGACCAAAAAATTAGTTAGACTTAATCTCTCCAAAAATACCTTAAAATCTCCAAAAAAAGTGAGAAATTGAAGGATCTCTTAAACGTGAACAAGTGTTTTTGAATATACTACACTTGTATTTTCAGTTTACAGAGTAGTTGCTAGCTCATTAGCTTTTCTTCTAGATCCACTTATCTACTATGGAACACCCTATTATCTTGAGATATCATCCATCAATGATTTAAACTTGAATCAAACATATCTTAACTTTTAAAAACTAACCTTAAACTTTCCAAAGTTACCTTAAACTTATTGAAACTACTTGCAAAAGACTTCATAAAAGATCAAGGCACAATATTTATTGGACAAGATACAAGTCAAGGACCTTAACATCCTAATAAGACCTTATTTATAACTTGAGAGAACCTAACAAGACCAAACCATGACATCGAGACTTGACTCCAAACAAGATCATTTAGAAGGTTAGATGACTCAAGTACCTGTTTTGAACAGACCTTGGTTAGGGGTGGCTAATTAGCTAACAAGAACTATTATCTTAACAAAGACTTATGCAAAGCTATGCATCAATTATCACACTTTGTAAGTATTTTTAAATTGTTAAAGTTTTTACACTATTTTTTATTGAAATCATTAATGTTTAACTATAGTTAATATTATATTTTTCAATGGGTGACTCTCATTTAACAAGATATGTGAGACAAGATCGTAATGTTGAGAAATAACATAGTAAAAATTAAAATTTTTCTTTTGGGGAAACTATGTGAATAATTTTGTCCTCAACGTTTCAGATCACCTCCCATTATCTTTGTAATATTGAGAAATAACATAGTAAAAATTATTTGCATTTAAAAAAAAAAGCTCCTCAAAAATTACATGGACATAATGATACATCATCTAATCCATATAATGGATGATGTAGAGTTAGCTCCTAGAGAGGTCTACATGAAAACATTAAATGAATTTGTTAATCAATTTATTCATCTAGATATTTCAATAACTAAGAAATATATCATTCATCACAACTTCTTATTTGTTATAAAATTCATGTCTAAGGAAAATTGATTCACTAGTGTGCCACGAATATGGGAAAAGGATCATGGATCTAAGAAGTTAGGAAAACTACTACTGATAAATGGTTTAAGTAAGAGATTTGGTATATATAAATATTTCCATTTTAAATTATTTTTTAGTAGATGCACTAACATATATGAGATGTTTTCCCCATCCAAATAATTTATTATATTTTATATAGTAGTTGATGATCAAATAATAGTAAACCACCTTATTCTCCATAATAGAGAGTCAACGAGTAAATGGTTTGAAGTCTAATATACAACCAATTTTGGTACAAGCCTTGTTATTACAATGTTTTTAATTATTATATTTGCATATGAGTCATCACCTTTATTTAGGGGTTAATTGGTGATTGTTTTTAGTTTTTTCCTCTATTTTCATCCCCCTAGACCCTTCTAGTCTTTTTTTTTTGTTTTGTCATTTTATCCTTGTGCCCATATGATTTTTATCTCTCCTCTATCATTTTTTCTTCCTAAGCAAACTTGTAGGCTCTATGAGCTCACCCTAAGTAGACTCATAGGCTCTATGAATTCACCTTGGACTAACTCATATGATCTATGACTCCTCTTTATTTTATGGGGATTTGTGCTCATCTATGTATTTTTTTGATGTTTGGATCCATTTTTTGGTATTTTCCCTTTTATTTGGTCAAGTTTTTTGCACCAATCAATCCTTACTTCAAATCATGAAAAGCCTATAAATGGTCTATGAGAATTTAATAATTATCATAATGAACACCCTAAATCTCAAATTAATTTCAAGTCTAGGCACACCTATGAAGGATTTATTTATACTCTAAGGACTTGTATCATAACATTGAATTTTATATAAAGAGAAGGCCTGAGAGAAATGTACTTGCATCTCCACATAAGAAGAGGATGTGGAAGCCCTATCTCAAACACATCACCTAAATATTACATGAACTATAAGTGGTTTGATTCCAACATGCTAGGATATATAGATTGTAACTATAATTTGGTGGTTTCTCAACCTAACTACTTATCCATTGTATTTTTTAGATTGACATATAATTGTGCAAAGCTAGATCAAGAAAAACAATAATAATTTTTTCAGATTTGTCATGTGGAATAGGAAAACATACATACATAAAGGTTCAATACATAATAGTGAAGCAGCCTTAAAGTGCATAAGTCCTAAAAACCTGCACAAGTTAGACTCCATGGCCACATAAAAAATTGGCACATGAATCTACCCATGTCAAACTCGTAGTAGGCAATGAGTCTACTAAGGAGAATCAAATTCTACACACATGTAGTAGACATTTTGCACGGTCATATCCTAGGTTCAAATTTCTTGAAACAATCAAGGTATGATCATTCTAGCTCATTTACTTCTCTTTACATTGCATTTATTATTATTATGCTACACTTGATCCATGATATTAATTTTGACTATAATAGATCTAATTTTTATACTTTATTATTGTATATGCTTGGATTTATTTAGTAGTGCAAATTTTTGTCATTATTTCCATTAAACGATAACTAGGGTAAATATTATATGAAATGAAAAAATAACATGCAAGGGAAAAAAATTGAATTCAAGTGGGTGCAAAGTAGTTGTACGTGAGGGTCTACAAAATCATGATTGATCCTAAGAGTGCATAATCAATTGGTTATATGAAAATATTCAATTTTAAAAGGAGAACGGTGACCCCGATGTATATGAATAATACTTGGACATTATGGGAGGATGCAAATAGTTTGTAAGTATTCTTTGTGATAAATTTATAATTATTTTTTTCTGAACCATTTATTATAACTATTATCTTATTTTATTTCCAATATATTATCAAGTTTAGGCATATTATGGAATGTGGGTTGAAGGATAATACTTTCACATATAAATTGTGGGCAATAAGAGATTTCACTACAATTATGGAGTTGTTGTTAAGTTTAAAGAAGTTAGTCACAAGAGCTTGAAAAAAAATTGAACAAGGGGAAATTGGATTATGTTGGCATGAAATTATTTGAGTTGAATTATAGGAGCCTCAAAATTTTATTATTTAAATGTAGATAGTATGAGGATTTATTGGGCATTTTATCGGTGAATATATGTAAAATTAGTGGTCTATATTCCATGGACTACACTAGAAAGCTAATAAAAAGTAATAAGCCCTATGTGTTGCCTTAACATTGTTCATAGGTTTAATTTTTATTTCTTAAATTTATTAAAAATATAGTTATGCATTTATTTCCTTCAAGACACCCCCCCCCACCCACACACACATTGAATTCACACATTATTTTCTCATTGTGTAGGTTTTTTTCCTAAAGATGTAGAGGATCCACACAAATGAAAGTGGGTAATACATTTTCATCCTAAGGCACATCATATCTATGATACATAATTTTTATGGGGTATGACTGGCCATCCATGAGATCTAAAATCTAATGAAGATGATGAAATAGAATAAGGTGTTTTCATATACCATGAATGTATTAGTCATGAGATGGGAATATACATGAGTTATGAAGGCCATGAGAAGGAAAGTGAAAAAAATGATGAACAATTTGTTATAAGTGAAGATAATGGTGAACATCAAATGTGGATGGAGATGAATAACAATGTGTTGGTAATGAATAGCATAATGAGGCTCACCATATGATTGACAATGATGAAGAAGATAAAGAGTTAGAATACAATACAACATTGGTGTAGATACTAAAACTTGGTCTTCAATACTTGAAATGACAAGCTTGACACACATTTACCCTACATGACTTGAGCACACAGACAAGGTCCTAAATCTCCATCCTATTACTCTCGAATGTTATATTATAAGTCAAACCCTCCATTCTATTATTACACACCTAAATGAACTTCATTGTCTATTTAAAACCTACTAAATATCATGCATAAATGTCTCCAAACTCTCACTTTAGTCTTCTTGTATATAGGTTAGTTTCTGTTAGGTTGTGGAGCTAAAAGCTTCAACCTTTGCAAACTGAGGAACAGATGGTTGCTGAGTTCTACAGGAACCGGCGTCGGCAGTAGGACCGACGTCGACAGAGTCCAGTGCAGAAGGCCACCGGCGACGGCAGGAAGTCGGCCGACATCGGCAGAACCAGACAAGCAGGGACCAACGTCGGTCGCCTGTGTGTTCCAGAACTGCTCGTTTCACAGATAGTTAGTTAAGTGAACGAAGAGTTTGCATGTTGAGACCAGTTAGAGTCTTGGGCTGCGAGGACAATTGTCTAAATTAAGAGTCTAAGTTATTGTTTGAGTTAGGGATCTATTTATAGACCCATTGGCATGTATTGTATAAGGCATGAGATAGAAAGGAAGAGTTCCTTCTAGTTGTAAGATCTGCAAGTTGCAGGTTGTTGCAAGCTCATTAGGGATCTACATGTAAGTTTGGTCTTTGAATTGCAGGTTGCAGGTTCATGAGAGATCAGCTTGAAGTGCTATAGAGTGCTTGATGTACCGGCAGGGTTATTACTGACTGGTTGGTGAGGTGAACACCAATTCTGTGTGTGAGTTGGTTGTTGGGACCGTTTTTGTGTAGGAGAGTGTGTGTGAGAAGAATTACTGAACACTTGAGGTGTGGTGAATCTCTGTAAGGTGAAAGAGTGTGGCGGCTCTTTGTTGTATTCTTTTTTGTTAGTGTTAATACAAGATAGTGTATTATCTCTCATATTCTGTGCTATTGGTGAATTCTAGTTACTTGTGTTTCTGGTTATTTCCGCATATTCAATTGCTTATATTTGGTAATCATACTGTGCTCTTTCTGAGGAGCAAGATCCTAAGAGGTGGAATTAGAACAGGTGTGTTTTTTCTTGGATTTATCTTCCATCTCCCCTCCCAACAAGTGGTATCAGAGCATGTTTGTTGTTCTAGATTCCTGACAATTGGTATCAGAGCCTTGGTTGTAGGTTCTTAAGCTTGATACCAACAATTGGTATCAGAGCTTTTGGTTGGGATACTAACAGATTGGTGTAGATCTGGGTAGTGTGTTTTGATTACTGGTTACTCACAGGGTTTCTGTTTGAGTGGGAGTTGAGCAATGACAGAAAGCAGTCAACTACGAATGGAAAAGTTCAATGGCAAGAACTACCAATTATGGAGGATGCAGATTGAGGACTATCTGTATCAGAAAGATTTGTACTTACTGTTGGGTGGGGTTGCTAGCAAACCCGTGGATATGAAAGATGAAGAATGGGAGGTTCTTGATCGGAAGGCTCTGGGATCTGTTAGATTGAGTCTTGAATCATCTGTGATTTCCAGCTTATCACAGTGTAAGACAACGGTGGAGTTGATGAAATCTTTGGCAAATTTGTATGAAAAACCCTCGGCTTCGAATAAGGTATTTCTTATGAAGCGTTTATTTAATTTGCAAATGTTGGAAGGTGGATCTGTTCATAGCCATCTTAGTGATTTCCATGGTTTAGTAAACCAGTTAAGTTCAGTCAATATTGTATTTGATGATGAAATAAGAGCTCTCTTAATCTTGTGTTCATTACCTGAAAGTTGGGAAGGTTTGGTAATGGCAGTTTCTAATACTGTGTCTCCTTCAAAAGTCCTAAAAGTGGATGATATTGTGAGTGTGATCTTGAACGAAGAGATACGCAGGAAAAGCACAGGTGAATCATCTGGAGATGCTTTGAGTGTTGAAGGAAGAGGAAGGCCAAGAGAGAAGATAGAGCGTGGGAGATCAAGGTCGAAGATGGGCAAGAGATCCAAGTCCATGTATGGCAGAATAACCTGCTGGAAATGTGGAAAGCAAGGGCACTTAAAGAGAGATTGCAGATCGGGTACAGATCAGCATGAAGAACATGAAGAAGAAGCAGATGTTACAGGTTACGTTGCACAGGATGCTCTGGTATGTTCTTTGGATAAAGTAGAATCTTGGGTATTAGATTCTGGTGCCTCTTTTCATGCATCCCCACATAGGGAATTTTTTCATGAGTATGTCCAGGGAGATTTTGGAGAAATTTGTGTAGGGGATGGTAAGCCTTGTCAGATTGTTGGCAAAGGCAAAGTGAAGCTGAAACTGCAGACAGGTAACACATGGGTGTTAAAGGAGGTCATGCACGTCCCAGTTCTGAAGCGGAATCTGATTTCTATCAGAAGTTTGGGTGAAGAGGGTTGCACAGTAACTCTCACAGCGGACTCTTGGAAGGTTACCAAGGGTACACTTGTTGTAGCTAGAGGTAAGAAAGTAGGTACGCTTTATCTATCTACTTGTTTTACTGATTCTCTTTCTGGGTTATCTACTTCAGCTGTAGATTCAGAGATGTGGCTTGATAGGCTTGGTCACATAGATAAGAAGGAGATGCTGGTTCTTGAGTCAAAGAGTGTGCTTTCAGATTTGGAAGGCATGGATCGTGGTTTCTATATGCAGAAGAAGAAGGTGAGGT
Source organism: Torreya grandis (assembly GCA_037957365.1). Lineage (NCBI taxonomy): Eukaryota > Viridiplantae > Streptophyta > Pinopsida > Cupressales > Taxaceae > Torreya > Torreya grandis. The sequence continues at coordinate 575,796 of JARHVA010006129.1, read as the reverse complement.
TTCTTGAGGAATCCGATGTTAGTGACAAGAACAGGAAAGCCTTGGTTTTCAAGGAGAAAATGACGGACAGAGTTTAGCACAAGATGCAGAGGAATTCTAAGCAGAGCAAGGGTGATTTGGACAAGGGTTTGATCCAAAAGGAGCTCGCGGGAAAAAGTCAGGTCTCACAAGAAAAACACAGAGACCGACGTCGGTAGGAAAACTGGCGTCAGTGTCCAGACAGGGACTGACGTCGGCTATGTGCAGCCCGACGTCGGTGACTCGGGGCAGACAGAGACCGGCGTCGGCTAGGGGAAATCGACGTCGGAGGAGAGGCAGTCACAGGGAACCGACATCGGTCGGCTGTAGACTGAGATGTGACCGGCATCGGTCACTGAGACAAATTTTGGGTGGACAGCAAGCTGTCATGGAGTCTCAAGCACCCATATGGAGGACTGAAGGTGTAAGTTCTTAAATTCGTCATTTCCCTTCTTTACACTACTTGTTGCTCACTTATGGCATAGGACCAGGAAGTTATTGAAGAAGCAGAACAGGTAGATCCAGGAAACAGTGGGAGCTAGGCATGAATGAGGATGTGATTCCTTGGAGGAGAACCAAACAGGTGTTTTGGGTAGAGTGTTGCCGGCTGGAAGTAAGCACTGAGAGACGAATGGATGTTAAGGATAAAGAAGAGCGAAAATGTATACGTGAGATGGAAGATCAGGGTATTTGATCTTGTATTAGCTGCAGAGCAATGGAGGTTTGTTCATTGTGTTTCTCTTTACCAGATTGGATAGTATTAGCTACACTATCCTATTTTCTATATGATGTGCTTGTTGCAGGGTTACATATACAGGTATTGCTGAACTAAAGGTAAAGCTAGTTCAGGTGTTTGTCATGGAGAATCTGGGAGTAGCAAGATTCTTTGGCAAGAGTGTGTTTTAGAGACATGGAAGGTCATGTGTTGACTTTGTTTCAGGATGATTGTGTGAAACCGGTTAGCACGCCGATGGTTAGACAGTTCATAGAACAGGTGTCTTGATTCACATAATGAGGTTGAGTGCATGGTATGTACTAAACCTGAGTTTTTCCAAGCAGCGGGAGTTGTCACAAGTTAGGAGCCAATCCGGGAGAGAACCATTAGAGGGTAGTTCAGTGGATTCTTACAGGGACTAGTAGCAGGTGCACATGCTATGCAAGTTCAAGTTTATTTCTACATGGTTGTAGATGTGGATGTGGTAGGTGATTTGGATGATAGGTTTTGTACCATGGATTTTGTGGTGGTTGGTCTTTAAGAGTGATTTTGAAGATGGATACATAGCCAAGGGAACAAACTAGATGGTGTACAGGTACAGGTACAGGTTGTAGCTATTTATCTCCAAGTGGGAGATTGTTAGGTTGTGGAGCTAAAAGCTTCAACCTTTGCAAACTGAGGAACAGATGGTTGCTGAGTTCTACAGGAACCGGCGTCGGCAGCAGGACCGACATCGGTAGAGTCCAGTGCAGAAGGCCACCGGCGACGGCAGGAAGTCGGCCGACGTCGGCAGAACCAGACAAGCAGGGACCGACGTCGGTCACCTGTGTGTTCCAGAACTGCTCGTTTCACGGACAGTTAGTTAAGTGAACAAAGAGTTTGCATGTTGAGACCAGTTAGAGTCTTGGGCTGCGAGGACAATTGTCTAAATTAAGAGTCTAAGTTATTGTTTGAGTTAGGGATCTATTTATAGACCCATTGGCATGTATTGTATAAGGCATGAGATAGAAAGGAAGAGTTCCTTCTAGTTGTAAGATCTGCGAGTTGCAGGTTGTTGCAAGCTCATTGGGGATCTACATGTAAGTTTGGTCTTTGAATTGCAGGTTACAGGTTCATGAGAGATCAGCTTGAAGTGCTATAGAGTGCTTGATGTACCGGCAGGGTTATTACTGACTAGTTGGTGAGGTGAACACCAATTCTGTGTGTGAGTTGGTTGTTGGGACCGTTTTTGTGTAGGAGAGTGTGTGTGAGAAGAATTACTGAACACTTGAGGTGTGGCGAATCTCTGTAAGGTGAAAGAGTGTGGCGGCTCTTTGTTGTATTCTTTTCTGTTAGTGTTAATACAAGATAGTGTATTGTCTCTCATATTCTGTGCTATTGGTGAATTCTAGTTACTTGTGTTTCTGGTTATTTCCGCATATTCAATTGCTTATATTTGGTAATCATACTGTGCTCTTTCTGAGGAGCAAGATCCTAGGAGGTGGAATTAGAACAGGTGTGTTTGTTCTTGGATTTATCTTCCATCTCCCCTCCCAACAAGTGGTATCAGAGCATGTTTGTCTCTCATATTATTTTTAGAGCATGAATGTATTAGTCATGAGATGGGAATATACATGAGTTATGAAGGCCATGAGAAGGAAAGTGAAAAAAATGATGAACAATTTGTTATAAGTGAAGATAATGGTGAACACCAAATGTGGATGGAGATGAATAACAATGTGTTGGTAATGAATAGCATAATGAGGCTCACCATATGATTGACAATGATGAAGAAGATAAAGAGTTAGAATACAATACAACATTGGTGTAGATACTAAAACTTGGTCTTCAATACTTGAAATGACAAGCTTGACACACATTTACCCTACATGACTTGAGCACACAGACAAGGTCCTAAATCTCCATCCTATTACTCTCGAATGTTATATTATAAGTCAAACCCTCCATTCTATTATTACACACCTAAATGAACTTCATTGTCTATTTAAAACCTACTAAATATCATGCATAAATGTCTCCAAACTCTCACTTTAGTCCTCTTGTATATAGGTTAGTTTCTCTAGTTACAATCGTTATTGCTAGTTGATAACAACCTTCATTGGTCAAAACTAACTTGATCCCAGAAATGGCTATTTTATAAAATAAAACTCATCCCACTATTCTTCCCACTAAGAAAGTTTGCCATATTCTTCCCAATTTTCATACTTATCACTAGGAGCAGTCACAAGCCAATTTTTAAACACTCAAAATCCAAATCAAATTAAGTAAATTCAAGTACCAAATCCAGTTATTAACTACATATACATAGCAGAAAAGCACAACTGCACTATCACACTAGGTGGGAGAACTTCATGTGGCCTGATTTTACTACTTTGAGTATTGGATACATATGTGGGGCTGATTGAGGTCAGCTCAACCCATTATACTTACCCAATTTTTGCATGTTTATAGCCCTTTCAAGGACATATAGGGTTTTAAGGCAAAGGAGGCTAGTTTTTAGATTTGTGCATGTCACCAAGGTTTAGGATCACAAACATAGAATGATATAAGATAGTTTTAGGTCACCATATAATCACTATATCACACTTTGATGTAGCTCAATACCAACCAGTAGGTAAATATTAACTAAAAATACTAACTTGATCTTACAGAACTAGCCTAGTGTAAGTAACAGATCGGTTATGGAACTAAATAAACCAAAACTATTCTTATCCTTGATTTTCACTTCCAAAATATAGTCACAATAAGATAGTCAACCAAAAAAGCTAAGTATTATGATCTATTTAGTGATTTCTATATCTAATACATGTCCCTATATATTTAGAAGAATCAATCTTGGTATTTTACATTTATATGCATGATTAAATGCCATATCTATTGATTTGAATTATATTTCAAAGTTATATCTCAACTAGATTAATCTAACTCATTAATCCAAATTAGGGTAAAATAATTACCTTCTTATTTACCCCAAATTTTACATGATATTGGTACATGTGATCTAGATGATGATAATGATAATCAACATATAATTTTTTTGGGAAAGCATAATATAAAATAAAATTGTATATATTATAATGTAATGATATTTATTTTTGGGATATCACTGTGTTGATAATTGCAGGATCTCATGTTAGTGCAATACTCCTTTTTGTCAAAAGAAAACATACATATATTGAAACAATTTCATTTATATTAATAGTAAATACAACAAGAACAAGAAAAAAACATGTTTTTTTTAATTCTATCTTCATATTCTTGTTTATAAAAACTTGCTCCCATGTTGAATTTTCAAAATTATTTTGACAAGTTATTAGTTACATATTTGGTTATTGCATGATGAAAAAGTTTGTGGCACTCCCACTTTGGGTGATTATACATAAGGTAAATTAATTCAAAGACTTGAAAGACACTTTGTATTATCTTTTATCAATTATGTTAGGGCACCAAATTAGGATCTCTACATTGAAAATCCCTAGGGTCATGCATTTACTCCATAATTAGTTAGCTCTGTAAGTGGATCTTATTTTGTTTGACATCGTACCCAATTGCAAGATCTATCACTATAATAAGTATGTGATGTTCAACTTAATTGAAATTTGTCTTGTGTTGGAAAATAACATTTATGGCACACTTTATCACTCTCCCATCCACAACATACAATTCCTAACCAATTTCTACCCATCCTGATTGTTTGTCAAACACACCATTGATGTATGTAGTCCACATATTTGATGTCATATGTGTATCATCCAATTGCATAAAAAAAATTTAGGTTCACATTTTTGGGTATGTAATATGAAACAAATAACACCATCTAAATTAAATAGTGTAAGTGAAGTGAATACAACTGACCGATGTGGATATAGTTCCATAAATAAATATTAAATGGTGGATACACCATAAATGAAATAAACAAACCAATAAATTATTTTCCTCAACCTTCACCCCAATAAATAGTAGGTTTGATATTAAATTTGAAAAATAGCAATAATTTACAAAGTGACTTAATTGTTTATGGGTTAGTGTTAATTGTGTTCATTCCAATGTATTTATCAATTCAAGTCATGTACTTCTTCCTATAATTGGTTGGACTAAACTTAAAACAAATATGTGATGTGACTTGATTGTTAAGGGATTAGTTTCAAGTGTGTTCATTCTAATCTATCTACTAATTCAACTCATGCACTTCTTTTGATTGATTAGACTAGACTTTAAAAAGATGTAAAAAACATGACTTAATTGTTTAGTAGTTAGCGTCAACTGTGTTTAGTCCAATGTATCCATGAATTCAAATCATGTACTTATTCCTATAATTGATTAGATTAGACTTAAAAAATATGTACAATATAACTGAATGTTTAGGGTTAGTGTCAAAATATGTTCCTTCTTATGTATTTGTCAATTCAACTCATATACTTATTCTGGATATTTATTGGACTAGGCTAAACCAAAATTGTTTATTGTTTATTTAACATTTTTTTCCAACATTTATTCAAAGAAAAAATATTTTAGTATTGATGTTGCTTGTTTAAAAAATAATTTAAATTTATTTGAATGTTTATTTTAATGGCATTGCAATGTAACCCTTGATACAAAAATATCAGATATTATTTTAGGACTAACCATAAATTTAAAACACCCCACCAAAAATTACGTGGTGGCATTAAATTTTTTGTTTGACTTACATGACTCATATGAGATACATAATTAGTTTTAAGGGCCTGACTACTATTTTTTGATTTGTATTTTGTTTGATTTTTTTGAATATAGGAGAAAAAGAAAGAACATAGAATGAAAAAATCAAAGACAACGAAACCAAATATATAGAGTTTAAAGATACACGGGAGCAATAATATTAGTTATTGCTATGTTATTTTTTTCATTGTTGATTTAAATTTTTTAACATAATATAAAAGAAGTGGATATTGGAATGTTTTTAAAATTATTTAAAAGGTATTTTACAACATAATTTGAAAGGATTTTTATTGAGTATTTGTGTAATTTTTTTCATAATTAAATTTTTTATTGCTATAAAAAATACCAAGAAGGAAACTTAAAAATACAACAAGAAGTTAGCTTTAGTAAAAATCTAACTTACTAGATTTCTCCTCGAGAATCTTTCAACAAAAGACTTTCTAAAAAGAACGAGCACTCTTTTTAGCAAGTTCAATGAATTTACATGTGAGTTTATCATTTAGGCAACTTTTTAATATGGACTTGCATGCATGATGCACACAATACCCATTATTTTCCTTACTATTTTCTAGAATAACAACATTCCTTTCCCTCTTAGACTCACCCTCCTTTTTTGGAGCTGAACCACTCTGAGTTTAGGTTTTTAAGTTTTTTATTCAAGCTCTCATCTCCTTGCAGGTTTTTGGGAGTGATCCCCAATAATTTATCTACCAGTCCAAACATTACATTTTAATAATTCCTCCATCTCCCTATCCTTAGAGATGCTCTCCATGTTTTCTTTTTTGTCCTTTGAATTAGATAGAGGCCTATAATTTTACAACCAATTTGCCACTCAATTTCATTCTCTCAGGGTGTGGTTCTAATTTATTTATTTGAAATGACCCCTAAGATTATCTGCTTCTTGAATTAATCATTTAATTCTCAAGTTAAGGTTTACATTGCTCTTCATGGTTATAATGATCATGAGCCAGTCCCCTTCTACTGTGATGTTCCTAATATTTTCCTTTAGAGCTAGCTTCATTCCCAGAACAAAGCCCTCAACTTCTACTACATTATCTATATTGATTCCAATATAGATGACTCTATATTATACCACTTGTATTTAATGATGCCTTATAACCGCCCCTACTCCTGATTTCCCCCTGGATTGTGCATTGAAGCCACATTGAAGTTTAATTTATACCTTTCCTATTCCAATGGGTCCCATTTGACATTTTTCCTAGTTGCATCCCTTACCTACTTGTTGATTAGCTTCATGGTATTATAAATTTGCCCAATCCTTCCCCAATTTTAAAGGATTATGTCTTCCTTTAGTCTTACCTCCTTATTTTTCAACTATTTGGAGGTAGCTACTATTTGACTAATGCTAGTATTTAGTTCCAGTCAAACATTCTCTTGGGTTTTATACCTATTGTTATGCTAAAAAAATTTGATATTCTATTCTCTTCATAATTTATAGGTTAGGAGGCTCGATCCCATATCCCATACATCTTATTTAAAGCCCACCTTAGATTATACTTGTTTATAAACTTAATCCAGAGCTCCTAAGTGTAATTGTAGTGAAGAGTAAGGTGATCCACACTTCCCTCATATTTGTAGCTTAACACACATTGTGATGGACTTGGAAACATTTTTTTTTAGATTTTCCCTTGTTAGGATCTTTTTGTGTGTGGCCAACCATAGAAAGAATTTTGCTTTTATCCAGTCTTTGAAGCTCCAAATTTTAGTCCATATAGATTTTTCTACGGTGTTGGGATGGTTTACTACTAGTGTTTCATACATTTTTTTGATCATATAATCTCCTGTACCATTTTGATTCCAATTTAACAAGTCATTATCTAGACTCCAAGGGACCTAGAAATCTTGTAGGATCCTATTGATCATTTTTTGGGCTTCATTTTGAGTTCCATCAACATTCTAAAAAAATTTCCAAGTGAAATACCTATGACCTTACTCTATATTTTCAACCCAATAATATTTCACCTTATTGCCCCATTGATAGGTACTTTATTCTCTTATCTTATCTAAGCTAGGATCCAAACTTAGAGGTTTTTAAGTGATTCATCTATCATTACAAAAATCAATGTTCTTCCCATTTTACACATTTTAAAAAATTCCTTTTAGGATAATTCCTCTTGCTTCTCAAATGCTATTCCAAATAACCAGACCCTAAGGGAGATCTTTTTCCATAAAGATTCTTTTTGGGTTCCTATCATTAAGGTATTTATCTCTCAACAACTCGCTCTATCTAGCACCTGAATTTGTTCCCTTTCTCTAAACTAATTTGGATATAAGGGCCACATTGACCTTACCCAAGTTCCTTATTCCTCCCCCCTATGTAATAGGGCTACATATTTTATCCTAGGCTAGTAGAGGGAGTTTTGACTTATCCTCTGTACCTTGCAAGAAGAAGTTTATGAGAGTCCTATTAATCTCATTCAAAACTATTGTTAGGGCCTTTAAGACTAAGAAACAATATATATATTTTTGCCTTGAAAGACTATATTTATGAGGATAATGCATCCTACATAATTCAAATATTTGCCTTTCTAACTACTCAACTTCCTCCTCATCTTTTTCATAATTTTATACCAAAGTTTCTTGCTTCTATTTCCTTTGAAAAGTGGAAAACCCAGGTAATTATCAGGGAAAATAGTTAATTCAAATCTCAAGTACCTATTAAGAAAAGGTTGAAGATTAAGGGAGACATTGATACAAAAAATCTTGGATTCACTCCTATTTATAACTTATCCTGAAGCCCTATCATAGGTGCTAAAAAAAACCTAACTTCTCTGACCTCTTTATGAATAGGGTTAATGAAAAGAGAAGTATCATCCATAAATTGGAGATGGGAGTGTACAGATTCCTTAGTTTCCACTTTAATCCCTTTTATTTTATTCTTTTCCCTAAGAGATCTTATACATCTTCTGAACACTTTTACCATCAGGATGAATACATAGGGAGATAAAGGATTGCCTTGTTTGGGTCTCTAGAGGAGAAATATACTTATAGGGAACCATTAATCATCACCAAGAATTTTGAGGAGTAATAAATTCAAATCCATTTCCTCCATTCTAGGTTTAATTCAAACTTACCAAGCACTCTATCCAAAAATGTCTAATTGAATTTATCATAGGCCTTATAAATATCTAGTCTAATAAGTTAATTTATGATATTGTCATAGGCCATTAAAAAAACATTATCTCTTGCTAGCCTGTGGAGAATTTATGATATTGTGGGAAATAATAATCATGTCTATGATCTGACTCTCTTTGATAAAACCTATTATTATTCTGAGCTAAGTTTGGGAAGGATTTTTTGAAGGTTAATTATCAATGACTTTTGATATGATATTGTAGATAGTGTTGCATAAAGATATTTGACAAAAGTCTTTAGGGGTCCTGCTTTCCTATTTTTTTGAAATGAGGACTAGAAATGTGGAGTTTAGAACTTTCAAAATTACTTGAGACTCTTTTTGTTCTTGAATCAATCTCTTGATTTCTTCTCCTAAAAGGTCCCAAAAATGTTGGAAGAAAAGGGCCAAAAAACCATCAGGGCCCAAAGCTCGGTCCCCTTCCATTTCAAACACCACTTTCTTGGTCTCTTTCATAGAGATATCCTCCATAGGGCTTGATTATTTGACCAAGTGACCACATGAGGTATCATTATCCAAAAATCTTCTTGGTCTTCTTGTCTCTCTCCATTTTCCTATTTTATCATGTCTTCCCATTAACCTACTAAATATTCTTTGATTTCCTTGGGTTCTTCCAAACTAGTTCCTTTGGGGTTTTCAACTTATAAATTTAGTTATTATACCTTATAAACTTACATTATAGGAGGAATAACTTATTGTTCCTATCTCCCTCCTTCAGTCATCTAACCATCAACTTTTGTTTCCAGTAAATTTTCTCCTTTTTGTAGAAGTCTTCTAGATCTCTTATAATTTCCTCCTCTATCTCTAGAAATTCTTTCTAGTTTTTCCCCTCCATCATCTTTTCATGTATCTCATTATTTATTCTTTCAATCCATTTTTTTTCTTGGAAAATACTTTTGAAGATGAGATGATTCCATCTCTTTAGGGCAATTTTGAGCTCTTTCAATTTATAGGAGAAAAGGTACCTCTTAGTCCCATATATATTGTTTGGGGTTGTCTATTTCTGAGTTATGAAACCATTTAAATTTGGATGTTTCATCCACATTTTATCAAATCAAAAATGGGTTCTACATGGTTGCTCATCTTGCTTGATATGTAGTGCAATCAACCAATGATCTGAATCAGAAGTTTTGAACACCTCTATTTCCAAGATCTGGATATGTTCCAGCCACTTGTTTGAGACTAGAAACCTATCCAAAGGTTCTTAGATCAGGTATTTCCCTTCCCTTATATTAATCCAAGTGAACCACGCTTGCTTAGTTTTTAGGTTGCATAATTTGTCCTTTTATATAAAATTGTGGAAATTCAAGTTATTTTTGTCTTTCCCATTCCCTCCTTTTTCTTCTAAGGCCTCCATTCTCACATTAAAATCTCCCCCAATAATCCACAAGGTATCCTCCTCTAATTTTATTTTGTCCCCCAAAAAATCCAAAGACATTTCTCTTTCATCCTTACTCTGAGATCCATATATTTTGACTAGAAAAAACTAAGATTTGTGCTTTACAAGATAAGTTTACTGATAAGAATTTGATTATGTGTCTAGGTAATGTCTAGACCGACTGAGTTATGATTCTATAAAAGGGCCATGCCCCATGATGTGCCTATAACATCCACCCTATCTATTTCCCTTCCCAACAATCTAAACAAGGCCTTGATATGATATATTAGCCTTTCTAACTTGGTTTCTTGGAACATAACCACTTTAGGGTTATACTAATTTATTAGATCCCTTAATTTTCTCCTTTTTGAAGGGGCATTGAGACCCTTTATGTTTCATGAAATTATCTACATCTAGATGGGTTGTTTTTCTTGGTGATTTTTAAAAGAGTGTCTACTTGTGCTTGAGTCCCTTCTCCATTAGCCTCCATGGCTTCTTCTTACCTTTTAATTCTTCTTTCTTGGTCTCCCTCTCCTCCTCTTTCCAACATTTTCTTTGTGATTAAGATTTGGAGTTTGAGAAATACCGATGTTGTCCTCCTCCATTTATGAATATGTTTCATCTTCCTCATCCATAATTTCTATTTTTATTTATGTCTCAAGCCTTCTATTGTGTTGTTTATTTCAGCATGCTTCCCTTGTACCCATCTTATCTTATGCTTATTCAAGTTTCATTTATTTGGTTCCTTTAAAATATTTTCTAAATCCTCTTTGAAACTGTAATTTGATGTGATTTATTTCATCTCTATATTTTTGTGTTCCTCTTGTGGTTGTGTTTCTGGGACAAATTCCACCCCTCCCATTGGTATAAATTTCCATTATTTCCTTTTTTACTTGCTCTTGGAATATATTTTTGATCATTTTGTCCTTAGTCTTAACAATGTGTCTTTTTTCAACTTGATGAATCCCTTTGAGTCCAATTCCATTACTAGAGGAGCTTTCTCCATGGTGTTAACTTTTTGTAGTGTTGGGAAATCCTAATCAAGTGTTCATATTCATAAAAACTTATACAACAAAATGGAATATTTTCATAATCAAGGTCTTGAGTCCATTCTATTTCCCCTACTTTTAGACTTATGTTCTTTGGCAAAGGTTATGTGAGATCAAGCTCCACACAGATTCAATCATAGTTGGATAAGCCTTTCCCATTATGGGGTTTTGATATATCTATCTATTTACCAATACTATTAGTAATGGTTTAAAAAACATACCTAGACCAAAATTCTTATGGTAGAACATAGATTTGAATCCAGACCGGTGCCATATTGGGTAACTCTTCTATCATCATGAAGGTTGTGTCAGTGCTTCATAAATAATCCTACATTTTTGAAGAAATACGAGCCTCATTTGAAGACCTTGTCTTTGTTTGATTTGTTGTAAAATATTCGTATGAAATATCCTTTCGCACAGGTCTTGAGTTTATACTTTCTATTTGGTTTCCAATTTCTTCCCATCCACGCATACAATTATTCAAAAGAGAGTTGTGCCCCCATAGATTTATATATTATTATCCTACCATGGAACCCTGCTATGTTCTTCCTAATTTATATAAGATCTAGCATGGCTCTTGAGTTCTCTTCTACCACCTATATGCATGTTCTCCTCACACCATTTACTAGTTCTTGAAATTTTTATTTGCCTATTAATTTCATTAGGGAATTTATCTCTATCTCCAAAATTGAATATGAAGTTCTGACCATCATTTCCCTAAAGGATGGTTTGAGGTGGGGGGGGGGAGATACCCCTTGGAGGATTCATCTTAAAATTTGCCAATCGATCGAGAGCCTAGTTTATGATCAAAATGTAGAAAAGTGTAAACAATCTTGAAAACCTTCAAACCCTAGTAGAGTTCATTCTCCTAAATGTTTTATTCTATATTTCTCTTCATAAATCTACCCAAACCATTCAAATCTAATGTTTCTTGGGTATCACTTTTTGGGCACAATTTGAGTAATCATGTATTTGATTCGACACACTTTACCTTCAATACACATCTGACTAAAGTTCAAATAAAATGGAGGAAGTGCATATATAATGGATTGTTTTTATTTTATTTTTTAAAATTTCAAAATCATTTTTATTGAATATTTATGCATTTGATTCCTTGCATTTTACATTCAATACACGTTGATTGAGTTTTGATTTTTTTCATAACATTCCATTATTTTTTATATATATTTATGATTTATAATATTTTGTTTAAATAATTATATTCAAGTTTTTTATTCAGGAAGAATCCTTTATTATACATTTTTATACAAAAACTCCCAAACTATATTGAAGTTATAAAAGATCCCTGATAAAGTTAAGAAAATAAAAAATAAACTAGTAAAAGGTTTTCAATATCATGTGGTATTCAAAGTATGAATAATATGGGTGAAATAGATATTGACAACTATGACCTTCATATTCCTAGCCATGGTATGAACATCATATAGGATTTAGAGGAATAGGTTGATATTCAGAGTCTTGTTAACCAAAGGACTTAGTTGGAAGGTAAGGCAAATCAACTTGAAAGGGAGAATGATAAAATTAACTAGTCTCTCCTTAATTTGAATAAAATTATTAAGGAATACATTAAAATTGTTTATAAAATATCAAAATTATCAAAGAAGCACTGGTCAAAAAGGAGGAATCTTCTAGTTTAAGATCCAACAAAAGGCTTAAAAGTCAAGACAAGGTTGGTATGTCGATGGTGTAACCATATGGAGCTAAGACATTGGAAAAGTTTAATACCAACATGGAATAATGTTAGAAGGGGATTCTTACCACCATGGATAATTAGTCTCTCTTTTGTGTTTTTGAGGTCCCTTTCTGTTGTTGTTTCTTATTTGTTAGTTCTTTTCAACTGTTAGTTGTTATTTATTGATAACCTTTCTCTTATTTTCATTGTGATTTCTAGTTGTTAGCATGCTATTCCTTATTTGATCTCTAATGATTTATATTTTGATTTGTTTGTAAGAGGGAAGGGCCCCTATAAAAACCTTCCTTTTACCAATACCAAAAAATCTATGACCTTCATGTTTTACTTAGTTTAAAACCCAAATGACCTATTGACATTCCTCCTGAGTAGCATACATGCTCACTGGGATCACAATTGTATAATTTTGGTTGAATTAAAAAGTAAAGGTTTGGAAACATAAACTTATACATAAAATTTTATCTTGGTTGAGAGAAGTGACCAAGAATGTATCAAATCATGAGTGATTAAATCATCTAGTTTGAATTATTTTCCTAATTATCAAATGAATCATGCCTTTGGTAGGAGGAAAATAGATCATGGGAATGACATTAATAGGATGTGAACACTTCAACACATGGGATCTTATTCCTAGTTTATCATCTTTGGTATGCTTGTACATATTAGTTGTTTATTAGTCCATTTTGGTCATATTAAGGTCTATATTTTGCCCTTATGCCCAAAAAATTACTTTCTTACACTTATAAAAAACTATTTGTTATCATCATTATGCTACACATCAGATGTTATCATATTCTACCTAAAAAACAAAGCATGCATAATCTCTAGGTTAGATAATTATAGAGTGTAAATCTATCTAGGTAAAACATGTGCCTTGTGCATTTCTATCCCTTTTACCCTTATGGGTGATTCAACTCATTTCCATTGGTTTTATGCCTTTATCATTTCCCCTTATCATTTATAAAGTTAAATATTTCATATAACATGTCATAGATCAACCTATATATATCAGGTCATGTCAGGCCATTTAAAGAGGATATGAATCAAAACATAGAAATGACATATCAACATATAATATCAAAGGTCAAGCCTAGATCCAAGAATCAAATATATTTCTTCCTACTTCAAGTTCAGATTCATTAAGTCACATATTACACACTTGTGACATAGTTGTTCTTATTAGTCTATCATCATTCCTCTTATGCCAAAGGACTATATTAAATTGCATATGGTTGCATTTATCACCTTTAGGGAGGAGGAGGTTCAAAACTCTCTCTCTAATTATTTCTATCCACACACTCACAAACCATGTGAAGGTTTGATTTTGAGCATATAGGATACATAGTTTGCAATGTCTCTTTGGCAATTACCTAATTCCATAACTATTTGTTTATTATGGAGTGCCAAGCTTTGTGAATGAAGAAAAACATCAATTATGCTTATTTTTTCTAGTAAAAATGTAAATAAAGGTACATAAACATTAAAAAAAGATGCAAAATGCCAGTGATAGAAAAATTAGTTTGTAGAACCATGTGTAGGATAAATTCAGTGGCATAGGGAGAGACTCGATGAACATGATTTTGACTTACATGTGTCTACCTAGGATGAACCCATGCCTTACGTGTGTCTACCAAAAAAGAATTTCAAAATTCAAAATTTTAGGAGCAATAATCAAATAGTCTACATAGTCATTCTATAGATTTAGATTTCTTGTACAACAATTAGGTGTGATCATTCCTTAACTTTTTGTACTTACTTTGCATAGCCTAGTTTTATTTGTTATATCTATCCACTAGTTTAACCCATTTCCATGAGATAAAATGTATATATATGAGGTGGGTGAGTTAAGTAAATTAAATGCAAAGGAACCAATTATACATACTAATGAAGCTATAAAGATAACACCACAAGTTACTTTAAAATAAAAAGATAAAATTCTATATCTCCCTCTCTTGGTTAATTAAAAAAATCCTACTTAGATAGTCAAAGATTACTATAATAGAGATAAGGATGATATGCATGATCCCATGGATGGCATGTTGCGTAAGCTAAATTTGAATTCTATTGATCTATATGAATACTTGTCTCATAATAAGTTCACACTTATTGGCCCAAGAGAGTGTTGAGATAATTCATATGGATAGACCACTAATAATGTAAAGGCTTATAGTCAAGAAAAGTTTACAAAAAATAAAGGAAAGACTATAATGTTAGATATTCAATACATTCAAAATACACATCAGAGTTGAAATATTGTATCACAAAATGCTTTTTATATGATACAAGTACTACTATGATATTTTTTTGAAATCAAGTAAGATTTAGGACTAATAATAGTTGTATATTTCAAATTGTACTAGAGTTTATGGACATAATTAAGAAAATAATGTGAAGCTCTTAGATACACAATCATATAAAATCAATGGTTCAAAAAAATTAAATAATTTATTTGAGAATCCAAGTAAACATTGAATAGATATGTTTCAAAACAAGCTAATCACTTTACCTCCTATATATTCCATGAAGAAATATAGATACTATTTTGCTTATCACAGAATGTATGGATATCATATAGATAATTACTGGGCTTTAAAACAACATATTCAAAAGTAATATAATGAAATTAATTCATCACCAGCCAACCATGATAGGAATAAGGTCAATATAATTATGTGATAAAGGAAGTTTATAGTAATTGATCCTAGACCCATACATAGATACCCAAATTACTTCAATATATAACCCATTGTACATAGCTTCTTCATGTTCAATTACTTATTATATTTATTATTAAATATTGACACATGTGTACATGTGCTTGGCTAACCCTTAAGTTTGTTTCCATTTTTCCCTTGCCTTTTGATCATATATCTTGATTTGGACATTCATGACACTTAGCCTATAATTATTTTAGTGCACATCCTTTCTAGCATCTTACTTTCTCACTCTTGCATATTGACTATTTATATGTGTTACAACTTACATTGATCTTAAACAATTGCATATACTTATAGATACACATTATATGAGTCCAAATTGATTCTCACCTAGTGGGGGCATGCATATATTTATCTCCATGCATGATGTTAAGCTACATCATTTTGATTCATACATATAGTGGGTGCATATTGCTTGCTTTCACTTCCTCTACCTAACCATGCTATGATATTTAGTACACATTATGCTTAGACACATGTTATGAATTATTTAGATCCCTCATATTCATATATTTTTAAGCCTTTCTATTTTGCCCTGTTTTCTAGTATCAAGATAAATTTAAAAAATTCAATAAAATACTAAAAAATTCAAATATTAAAGAAAAAGGACATGAGCATGACATGAGTTGCTAGATTACATTACTTATCACACATTTGGTATATGGCATATTTTTCATACAAAAATGGATTTAATGAGGTATATGAGTGTTATTTAGGACATACATACATGTATGGACATGTAGTTGTTGGACCTTTCTTATACCTAGGGGCCATGCTAATGTTGGAGGCAACTACTTCCACAAGTTACATTAACATATGTTATATATATCTATGAAATCTTTACCTTGTTGAGCTACATAGGTTGCTGAAAATGTCATGCTTTTTACTCACTTCTTACATAGCGTTACATTGGATCTACTATTTTACTAGGATGTGATACTAGCATATATGGATAATGTAGACTAGTTTTCATTGGTTTTATGCTTCATTGATGTTATTACTTTGTATGATAGGATAGTTATTATTGTCTATTATGTGTGTACCCTTGGCCTTTTTTATGGATCCTTAGCCTTGTTTGTTGTGACATTTGTACCCCTTATTTATGACTCCTTAGCCTTATTTTTTGTTGATTTTTTTCCCATTTATTTGTGGCTACTTAACCTTCCTTATTAGCGACATATTCATGTCCTTTGTATGTGGACATTTGGACTTATACATGAAATTATATGTTACTATGTGCCATAGAGTATTAAAATTTCTAAGCTTATGTGATTTATATGTTTGTAGGTGTCATGATCCATATCATGCACCTTCCCTTTTGCATCTTGTACCATGATTTATATCATGCACTTTCTTTCTGCATAATATTATTTAGTGACAATTAAAATTTCATGATTCATATATACATCTATCTTACCATATCACTTATATTCCTTCACATTCCATATGTTACATACATGCCTTGATCTTATGTACATTACTATGATGACATGCTCTCCACATGTTGACATGATTTTAAATGATATTATCTTTATTTATGACATGATAGAATTCACTTCTCTTTTGAGCTAAGTGACTTACATGATCCATCCCTCACCTCAAAAGATACTAAAGCCTCTATGAGTAGATTTGGGTACAACAAACAAATTTCAAAGTTCAATTGTGATTTGTAGTTTTTAGATAAATTTTTGGGGTATATGTACTCAATTTTACACTCCATGAGTAATGTATTTCATATTGATATAGATTTAGATACATTTGGGGGCATGTGTAGGTAATATGTACTCCATTATATAGGACAAAGTTAGTTGGGCATAATGCTAATTCATGCACATATACATCATTTTAAAATTCAATTAGATATGATGTTGTTTAACCCTTTTAATTTAAGATGACTTAAACTAATTGGTAGTAAACTATTGAAATAGGAATTTTGATATGTATTGATCTGATGTATAAATATATTGAACTATATAAAACTATAGAATTTACTCAAATAAGAAACTTATTAAAAATAGTAAATTAAGCTAAGGTTTATAGAGTGTCCCTTAAAAAAGTAATAGATATAATTGTGTAGAGTTTATGTGAATGCAAATTATGTAAAATAACATAAATAAATAATCATATTATAAATTATTAGTTGGTAGTCTATTGGAATAAGCTTGAATGATGCAGACAAAGGCACATTATGGCCCTGTTTGTGGACTGTGACTGTGTCCTAGGTAATTGTATTTTAGATTTATAGATCTGGGCATGTCAACTAATTATAAAGGTCAATTGTTGAGCTATGTGTGTTAGTATTATACACATATGACCTATAATTATCAAATCTTATTAATATATATGCACTAGATAGTAATTAAATAAAAAAGAGGGATAAAAATTTGTTAGTAGGGATAACTGAGCTGGCTTCAGAAACCCATTGTAATAAAGTGATACCTACATAGTGTTGATGTGGGTTTATGCACAACATAAAATCTTACAGGGTATCCTCTAACATTTTAGGATTGGTGAAATATTCACTCCAAGGCATGATTTATAGGGCATTATATTTTGTAAACAACCCAATGGTGGAATAATAGTGAATGAAGTAGTTCTTTACCTCGAATGGTTTAGATATGACATGAATTTGAGATCTAATTGAGATGGGTGGGTGGATGGGTGAATATAACCTAAGGTGATCAGGATCAAAATAAACTCAAAAAAGAGGGAAGGCTAAGGCTAAAAGAAGATTTGTGAATCAAAGACAAATGAAATCTTTCAAGACTAGATTTTGTACTATGGGTTGGACAAGTAGTTGGAGAACTAATGATTGCTACAAGTTACTATCAACACACAAAAATAACAAACATAGTTAATATTCTAAATAAAAAAAATATAATAAAATTTATTGCACATTATCAAAGTTTTTTTTTTGATTTAATATTAATATTGGACATTTACAAAGGGAGATTATGATTATTAAACACAAAGCATTCAGATTAACTACTACAAAATATGAATAACTATATCAAAGAACACTTATACATAACCCAAATATTGATAATACCATAATGATGGAAATTATTAAATGAATCACAAGTTGGAGAAAAACAAAATTTGCACATCAAGACAAGCTTGCAGAACAATCCATAGAATTTATTATTCACCTTGATAGCTAAAATTTTCCTCCCTTTGGAATTGGGAAGATACAAGTATAAATAAATCAAGGAGGGGTTTCCTCATCCTCCAAGAAAAGTATAATTTTAAAATGCCAATTATATAATCAAGTGTTACAATCCATGAAAAATATGCATGCACAAAATATTATTAAAATAATTGGCCAAAATTATAGTCTCAATATAAATACATATATATGCCATAAATATAATAGAGACCCAAGTCTCATTATGTTATAATACATGCATACATATATGGTGCCAACTTGGCACTAGTGGAAAAGTATGATGGAGGTGGCTTGGTGTAGTAAAAAAAATAGACTGAGGGTTTTCATGTAAAGAGTTGATCGAAGTAAGCCCAATAGTAAAATACACCACTATGTGATATTGTAGTTAAGGCAGAGTGCCTATAGGAGGAATTGATAATGTGCTCTACATTATAGTAGTAGCCTATTCAACATCCTTCATCTAATCATATAAAACATTAGAATTTTTGAATCCATCTTTGATGATACCAAATTTGAGTATAGATGGCTTAAATATTTGTGTGAATTCATCTATCAGCCTTCTATGCTCAACTTTTGAGATCTTGAATTCAAACTCGAGGGCCTTTGCCTTTGTCACCGTGTCTTTTAAAAAATTTATTAGCTAAAAAAATTCTTCACTAGTCTTATACACAATCCCTTCCACTTCAACCTTGAATCCATCTACAACTTCCTTAAGTAATCCCTCAAAATTGAGCATATTCACTAATTATCATGTATAGGTAATCAAATATATGACCATATTTATTAGAATCTCTATAGATTCTCTTTCTTGGGTCACAAATTGATCTACCAAATCTTTTATTTATTGGTGCCAATTAAAGTCATTATCTCTTTTAGAAATCACATAATTTAAATCCAATATATCTTCTTGAGTAGTCATCAAATTCAAATGATTTTAAGCATTAATTATCGCATAAAATACCAAAAAGTTGGGTCTCTTGTATAATTACTTCAATTGAGAAGGTTTAACACCTTCCCTTAATGAGGTTGGGACTCACCTCTAGAAGTCCTTATTGTATTAAGAATATTATACAGTTTCTTGGCTACACTTTGAAAATTAGGTTCATACTATTTCCCTTGGAGATTAAATAATATGTCTATATGGAATCCTTTCTCTATCTTGATTTTGGCTCCAATATATTTCCTTCATGGCCTCTCTTATTAAATCCATAAAAGCACAAAAATATTCCTCACATTCATTAGGTTCTTTAGGGTTCTTCTTATGTTTCTTTGCTAAGGGAAATATGTTATCCCTTTGCCCTAATATTATTTCCTCCCCTCCCCTATTTATTGATTTCTCTTCCTCACCCTCTGAATAGTGCCATATGTCTTATCTAATCATGTGCTTACTATTGACAATTTTTTGAGGACCAAGCACATTGTTTCTTTATGCCACTCTTGAGAATCTTTGACCCAATAAGGGATAATGAGTTCTTTATTCTTTAGGTTGAGTGATCTATACAGAGGTGGAATGGATCTAGGTGGAAATATTGAGATGCTTATATGAATAGGTAACTAAAGAGATAGTTGACTGAAACTGCTCTATCCTAATATATCTTTATGAGGTGTAGTTTATACCACATACTTATTATATCCTAGAGTCCTTGAGATAGTCATTATAAAAGACCCAATTTTAGTGGACCAAGGAATAAATGAGTCTAATTAGGTATATGGCCTAGGTGGTTCTCGAGGATAGAAATGGAAATAATTACCAAGTTCTCAAGATGAATCCTCCTTGTAGGGTCTTGGGATTCAGCCATTATTGAAGTCATGGTTAAAGGAATTAAAAAATCAAAAGAATCATAAGTTTATGGCCCAATTTCCTCAATACAAGCATGGGTATATAATGGATTTGTTTTCAAACAATACTATTACAATGATTCATAAGAAGAGAGGGGTCTAATAGTTGAACTAATAGAAGGAAAATTGACAACATTAGTATTCAAAAATGTAAAATAAGATACTACCTTATTAAGGGGTTAATTTTCTTCTTCAATAAGAATATTTCCATTCTGTGTAGAGGATAGTCTATCTTATTTATCCCCAATCTCTTTTGAATCTATATATTCTATTATATAAATTATTTAAATTTCAACCCTTTGTTGTTCTTCTTCCATAGCCTCTGGTTCTTCCTCTTCCTCATCACTAGTATAATATACCAATGATAATGATTCTTCACATTATTCTTGTTTCTCTCAATTTTAGTTTATTTTCTTGGAAAGAAGAACTAAGAAACTAGATATGGGTATGGTAGAAGAACTTGTTTGTTTGTGAGTGCATGATCTAGATGATTGTGAAGAGCTCCTCTTTGTCTTGGGAAGAATGACCTATAGATAAGAAAATAGTAAAGCAAAGGGTTTGTTAGATGGATAACAAGGTGGATTTCCTAGTGTGAGTTAGATCCAAGAAGCGTGAGATTACTAAAAAGTTGTCAATCCACTCTCTTAAAATAGTTAAGTTGAAGGAAATAAAGATGAAGTACTTGCATCAAATGATACAAAAGACTAAAAATAAATACAGGAAGAAATAAATGATTGATAAAGAAAATAGACTAATTATATCAATAAGTGGGTCAATACTAATGATAAATAGGTCAAGTTGGGTTTAGAAAATAGGTGGGGACTCCATAAATAGGTAGAAAGATAGAAAGTGGAATTTGGTTGAGGGTATGCAGGTGGAAATAACTTGTTATTTCCTACCCTAGTGACCATAGGTGGTCAGGGTGACCATTGACGGTTGGGTAACCACTGGTGGTTAAAGGTGATCGTCAGTGGTTAGGGTGATCATTAGCGGTTATTGTGGGTTCTAAAGGTGTTAAAAAAGGCTACAAAATGGGTCAGTAAGTGATTAGAGATCTGGTTAAGGTCAAGGGGTTTAGAATATATTATTCATAAGGGTCTGATTTATGGAAAGATGTCAAAAACCAAGTAAACATAACTTGAAATAAGAAATGTACCTAGTTTGTTGCTTGATGGCTGATGGTAGATTGAGAATCAATTTTGGCAGAGTAATGGTGCTTATGGTTGCAATGCAATTTTGGCAGAGTAACAGGTCTCTATTATGCTGGATGGTTGGATATAAGGAAAACCTATAAATAAGTTCTTGATGAAGAATCTCCTTATAACTATTGGTTGATAGCTCGATTGCTTGATTGCTAAAATTCTTGGATGCTTGGATCATTTTTCACCTCTTACTCCCCTCTTTTTTTAGGAAAAGAGAGATGGAGGTAGAAGGTTCCATAGGAGGTTTGGTTAAAAATCATTACAAAAATTTAATTAGTGATGCATTAGCTTGCTACATGAATTAAATTATGATGTGTTTGGGTTCACACATAAACCGAGTTTGAGTGCTTAGGTGGTGGGGACTTGATTGTCAATGGTCAGGGTGACCATCAATGGTCAAGGTGACCATTAATGATCAAGGGTCAAAGGTTAAGTGGGGTAAAAAGGTAAGTTAGTGAGTTGGTTTAGCTATTTATCTATCTTGACTCAGGGTCATGGTCAAAGGTTGGGTAATGATCTGATCTAGGGGTGTTTCAACATCTAGAACCATCGTGTGTGGTTTTTTAGTGTCTATATTTTTCCCCTTCTTGTTATATAATTTGTGTCAGCAAGTTTTAAAACAAAAATGGATTGTGAGTTGAAGGTTTGGTTGTACCAAGCATGGGAGGATGCATTCCCCCTCAAATCAAGAATGGATGAGGTGAAACCAAATTAAGTGCAGGTTTGACAAGTGGTTTATGGTGAGTTATGAGGTTGGTGAAAATGGTGGTTGGGTATTTGAAGCACAAATATACACACAAAATGTGACTAAGTGTGATAGCTGAGATCATGCATAGACTAAGTTTCCATGGTTGGTAAAAATAAGGTTGGTACCAGAAGGATTGGTGATAGGGGGACCATGCCATAACATTAGGTATAACTGATCAGGTTACCCTATCGAGTCTCCTAAACAAGGTTGGTGTTTTCATAGGTATCTAAGGTAGGAAGTTCTCCTAGGAGAAACATAAATTATTTGGTTGCATGAGGTGGTACAAGTTTGAATGGTCAACATGGAAATGTTAGTTGATATAATTAAAAGGACCAAGGTAAGGCCATCAGAAAATACATGATAGTTTGGGCTAAAATGGCTAATGTCAAGGTGGAATGGGTGATTGGTATTGTAGGTAGAGAAGGTAATCTCCAAAAGGTGGCATTGGGGTATGTAGGTGCCCAAATTTGAAAATTTGACATGTTGACCATCGATGGTCAAGGGTCTTGAATGCGATCATTGATGGTTGCCCCAACCGTCGATGGTTAGGGACAAAACCCTAAAAGTGCAAAGGTTTAAAAAGTGAAAAAAAGTTGTTATTCTTGCTCATTTTCTTTCTAACTCTTGACTCTTGTGCCTACCTATATCTTTGGTATTTAGTGTGAAAGTAATGATGAGGTGATTACTGAGTGGTTGAGTGTGAAATTTGATTTGAGTTAACCAAAGTGTTGGATCAAGGATGTAGGGTGGATAGGGGTGTGGCCAAGTAGTGGGACCCAGGGTTCTTCCTTGATGATGATCAAAGAATGAGGTAGGGGTTGCACTAATTTGGTAGAATATATTGATTTGGTCATTTTTGGTTGAATTTTGTTGATGTGTGATTGGTTTAGGGAGGGGTTTGGGTTTACCCTAGGTATTTAGGTTGTAGGTTGTTTTTTGTTGAATTTTTAGGTGAAAATGAGTTTTGAAGGGTGGGGTAGGCAGAGGGAGGGAAGTGTAAGTATTAGGTAGGTGTATTTTAAGTTGGGATGAGTTTTGGGTGTTTTTATGGGTACAATAGGGTTGGGGTTTTTCACTAAAAGTTTGGCTTGATACAGGGGATTTTGGGTCAGTTCTTGAGGTATAGGTGAGAGGATGCTAACTTTTTACTTTTAGAGCCATAGTTAGTGGAGATGGTTCTTAATTATGAAGAGCTACCTGATAGAGTAGAGATTGATGATGCAAGTGTTGTTGATGGCTACCTAGTGTGGTATCAAGCCCTCTATATATTGGCAAATTTTAGATGAGATGATGGGGGAAAGTAGCCTATGGATGTGGACCCAGTTAGTGGGGGACCATAGGTATAGGTACAGGGAGGTGGCCTCAATGGACATGCAAGAGCAACACTAGCCATTGCACATGCATAGGTCACAACTTTACAAAGGCAAGTGGCTACATTACACAGCCAAGTTGATAAATTATAGGGTCAGCTAGCCACTTTGATGGGTGAGAGTGACTAAGCTAGGGATACACTAGTCCAGGTCACCCAAGAGTGAGATGCTCTAAGATAGACCAAAAGAGTAATAACAATACCAAAAAGCCCAATAGGGACCATTGATATATTGAGGTACATAACCACTATATAGGATTTGTGGTAATATGAGGTGATAGTCTTCACTCACTACCCAGTGGAACCCTGATGGGGTGAGTACAAAGCTAGTTTAGTAGGTGGTACCCATGTGACAACACTAGGTTAGTAAGCCACATATGTTGTGAGACAAATAGGTGCATCTAGGGGGTAGGCACTAGATGGCAATGGTGCCCTAGGGGCATAGGTTATGATATGTGTATGTGTATATGATTTTGATACTAACCTATGAGTTGATGTAGTGAGATGTATATGTGTTGAGAGAGAGATACACATTATTATATGTACTATTTTATTTTTATGAGACATGATGTATATGATGTGATGATGATATATAGATTAAATGTTTCATGATTAATGGTTTAAATGTTCATATTTATTATGGTTATGCTTATGAGATGTGGACTCAATAGCTTAGGCATGTGGTGATTTATGGATGATGTTTATGATGAGTTATGGTTATGATAGTTATGATTATGGTTCTTTGTTTTATGTATAGTTATGATGTTTTGATTATGGTTATGATCATGGATATGTGATGTGGTTTATGTTGTTGATTATGATATCACATAAAATAAGTTAGATAACAAAACTAGATGTGGGAAAAGAGATGAAAAACATGAGACGTATATATAAGTGAATACATGAACCAATTATGTGAGGATAAAGATAAGGAAAATGCATGATGCTTCTCCATTGGAAAAGACAAAACAAAACCAAATTTAGATTGGCCTAAGGAACATAAGACTTTTGAATGCTTCACATTAGCATGCATTGGTTGGTAAAAAGGTGTCTTGATTACATTGTGTCAAGTACGCTCTAAATCCTTTGATTTATAGATGGTACAAAGGGGAGATAGGTGATAGGTGGTGTGAAGGGTAGTATAACCTCTTGTGGGTTGGTTTACCACTTCTATATGTGACCTACGAACCATAATATACAAGTCCATGTTTTAATGCAAGTTGCAGACTAATCGATGTGGGAAGTCTACTAATGCTATAAATGAAATATGATTGTAACTTTCTTCGGATAGCTTATTATAATTTTAATAGGGGGTCTTTTATTATTTGGTTTTTATAAGTTATGTGAAGCTGATCGATGTGGGAAGCTTCAAAGGATTGCTTTGACAAAATTGACGTAGCCATCCTTACAGGGAGTGGTCTAAGTTTGGATTTATTCATTTTGGTAGTTGTCATTCAAGGGAGTGGTCCGTCCTTTTAAGTGATTTAGATTTGGGCAGCTATTCTTCCAAGGAGCAGTCTGCATGTTAGAGATATTTGACCCAAGCTATATTTAGGTATCCTAAATTGTTTTGATGCTAGGTTTAGACATGAACAAGTCTACATAGGCTTGGAGGTTTACCTTTATGAGGACAAAAAGGTTAATGATAGGTGAAAGGGGTGGTTTTGAGAGACATTGACCATGGGATTCCATCTGATTAGGGATGAAAATTATCCATGAGAACCATGCCATGGGTAGAGCCATGGTACACATATTTAGGATTAGGCTATGAATGTGATGGTTAATCACATTATTTTATTTTGTAATCAGTTGTCCTCAAAGGAAGAGGATAAAGGTGTGAGGAAGGTAAAAATAATGTAAATCAAGGGACAAGCTTAAGTTAGATAAAAGGTGAGTTTGATCCTTGTTTAATAAAAGAAAGGACACATGTGTGAAGCATTGAGAGGCTTAGGTTATGGTTTGCCTTTAAGAGAGGACAAATGATAAGTTCTTGATCCATACTTATGGGTTATGATGTAGGGTCGAAGCCAATTGAAAAAAAACTCGCCTCATTTGATTTTATGCATATTGGTCACATGTTGATTTTCCTTCAGGTTGAGGTCTTCAATGCTGAATTCTCATTATTTTAGGGGCTTGTTATAGGAAGCTTGATTTGATTTTGATATACATGAATATGGAGAAGCACAATTAGGTGACACTTGTTAAGTAGCTCAAGTTGTGCTAGATGCTCTTGATAATAATCACTCTCAAAAATGATGTCTTACAAGGATATGTGAAGAGAGGGAATCTAGACTTCAAGAGACAAGACCACCTCTATTCCAAAGACCAGAGAGAAAGGGGTAGCATCTGTAGAGGTTTGAATTCTAGTGTGATAGGCCCACAAAGCAAAAGAGATGTGAAAGTGCCAATTTTGACCAGAAGTATTGACCATTTTGGTTAACATCTTGTTGAGGGTCTTGTTAGAGGCTTCTACCTATCCATTTAATTGTGGATGATACGAGGAGGAAAAGTTAAACTTGATGCCAAATACATCACAAAGACCTTGGACTTGTTTGTTTTTGAAAGATTTGCCATTATCAGTAATGATCCTATGGGGAGCACCAAAATGATAGATGATATCACGATTGATGAAGTTGACTATCTTGTAGGCTTTGGTCGAGATGAGAAGAATAACCTCCACCCACTTGGTGAAATACTTGATGGTGATGATGATGGAGTGGTGCCACTATGAAGAATGAGGTTTGATTTCCCTAATGAGATCTAGTCTCCATTATGAGAGGGGCCAAAATTACTTCAATACTTGAAGGCCATGGGCAAGTGCGTGATGTAAATTAGCATGCTGTTGACATTTAACACACTTTTTCACATAATCACAATAGTATTGGTTGAGGGTAGGCCAATAGTAGCTAAGGTAAATGATATGTTTATCAATAGCTAAACCACTAAAGTGTCCTCCACAGATCTCATCATGCATTTCTTTCATATCATGGGAAGCTTCATGACTGTGTAGATAATGGATAAGGAGGCTGTCAAAACCATGTTTGTAAAGGATTCCCCCTAGTATGGTATAATGAGAGGTACTCTAAAAAAAGGCTCTTCAGGCATTTCTAGATAGGTTAGGAGGAATTATGTTGAGGTTGAGGTAGTCAAATATTTGCTCATACCAAATATTTGATGAAGATTTTTCCACACTAAAAATGGTAGGGAGGTCAGATTTGATATAAGAGGGTGTGATAAAATAATGAATGGTGACAAAGAGCTTAGAATGAAAAGGCACATATGGGATTTAGGAAGTAAGGGAAGTCATTATATCCATGAACTATTTGGTAGATCATGGGACAAATTGGATAAGGTAGTGATCAAATGATGCTAAGAGTACATCTACTAGGCATTTGTACTATTACAAGACATCATTATTACATTGGTAGGATCCATTGATCTGGTTGACCACAAGTTATGA
This sequence comes from Torreya grandis, assembly GCA_037957365.1. Lineage (NCBI taxonomy): Eukaryota > Viridiplantae > Streptophyta > Pinopsida > Cupressales > Taxaceae > Torreya > Torreya grandis. The sequence continues at coordinate 548,572 of JARHVA010006129.1, read as the reverse complement.
ATCGCCAAAGTCACTAATCATTTTAACTCCTAAGGCTAGAGAAGTTTAGAGACCTATCACTAGGGCTTCATACTCAACCATATTATTAGTATACTCAAAATCAATATTAAAATAAAGAGGAAGAGGTTCACCATCAAGGGGAATGAGTATAATGCTGACACCCCCACCATGTTGACACTTTGAGCTATCAAAGAACATGGTCATCTAGTAGGTGATGTCCTCTTGAGAGAGAGTCATGATGGAATCATCTAAAAATGCAAGAGGAAGTGGTTAGTTTTCTGGAAAAGGAGATTCAACCAATTGATCAATAATGACTTGCCATTTTATCAACTTCTACTAGAGGAACTCAAGGTCAACTCATCTAGGAACATGAGCCACTTAGCCATACACTAATTTTAGTATGGTTTAGAGTGCATGTAGTTGAGTGGGTTAGTGTTGGCTATGACAATGATATTGTGATTGAGGAGGTAATAATGAAGTTTGGAATACAAAAAGACTAAGGTGATGCAAATCTTCTTGATATGGGTGTGTTGTGTCTCATACTCTATAAGTGTTCAACTTATATATTAGATAGCTTGCTCTTTGTATTGTTCATCACGGTGAGCAAGCATTACTCCTAAAGAATGATAGTGGTAGAGATATAAAGGTAGAAAGGTTGATCTTCTTTAGGATGGATAAGAATGGGTGGAGAAATAAGGTACTCTTTAAGTGAATCAAAGGCTTGTTGATACTCCTTAGTCCACTTAAAAGATGTATCTTTCTTGAGAAGATGGTGAAAGGGTTGACATCTATCTGACAATCAAGAGATAAAATGATGGATGGATTAGATCTTTCCCTATAGGCTATGAAGTTGCTTAAGGTGGGTTAGAGGTATCATGTCAAGGATCACTTTGACATTGGTAAGGTCTACTTTGATTCCTTGAAGAGAGATGATAAAGCCAAGAAGCTCTCTAGATAGGACCCTAAAAACACATTTCTTGGGGTTGAGTCAAACATGGAAATGGATTAAGTGCTCAAAGATGATTTTAAGAACTTTTAGATGATCCTTGTGATATTTGGATTTCCCAAAGAAATCATCTACATAGTCCTTTATGATTTTGTGGATGAGATCATGGAAGATGTAGGTCATTACATGCTATTAGGTTGCTCCAAAATTGTTTTGACCAAATGACATGACCCTATAGTAGAAGGTCCCCATGGGGTGATGAAGGAAGTTTTATGCTGATCCTTGGGGGTAATTAAGATATTATTATATCTCAAGAAACCATCCATGAGAGATAACATCTTGTGGATGGCTGTAAGATCAACAAGTTGGTTGATGCTAAGCAAAGAGAAGTCATACTTTAGACAAACAAAGTTGAGGTCATGATAATCAACATAGAGGTGAAGTCCCTTTATAGGTTTGGTGATGGGAATGATATTAAAAACCCATTAGGGATAGTCAATGGGTTAGATGAAGTCGATAGACAAGAGACACTAAAGCTTTTCTTTGACTAAAAGCATGATACAAAGTACATCCTATAAAGTTTTTGCCTACCAGGCTTAGCATCGGGATGGATGATGATGTTATGGAGAGCTATAGAAGGATTGATTTTGGGTATGTCCTAATAGGACCAAGCAAATGTTATGATTAGATCATGAAGGAAGGGTAATCTTGTTGCTCAGAGGAATTTAAGGATTGACCAATCTTCATAATGCAAGGGTTATCCTGATTACCCAATTCAACATCGATAATGGATTCTTTCAACACGGTTTGGTTTTTAAGAGGAAGGTATTTGTGGATAAAAGAATACCTTACACCAAGATAGGTGAGAATGGAATCATCATCTTAACATTGGATGGTGTGGATGGTAGGAGAATCATTTTCTACCATTTGAGGATGAATCAAAGGAAACGTTTTAGTTTGGCCACCCTTTTGATAGGTCTTGGGGCCCAAAATAATGGTGTTGATTAAAAAAAAAAGTTAGACGAGATGGTTTAAAAATTTTAGACTTCTAAAGAGATGGGGTTGGTGAGGATGGAATGTCCTCATCAATGGTGGCAATGGGTTTGGGTGAATTAGTGGGTTCTTTTGGTAGGACGAACCAAAGGCCAAATAGCTCACAAAGTTTTTGGGTTTTGATTAAAGGTATCTCATGGGGTCCATATTCATAATAGCTGAGGTTGAATCCATTATAGACACACTTGTGAAGGTACAATTTGGAAAATTCTAGTTTCTCCAAATAGGAGAAATCGGAGGTGAATGGTTGAGGTAGAAGGGGTGTTGGAAGAAGTTAGAAGTGAATGATCAAATCCCCCATATAGATGAAATTGGTTTGGTGTTTGGGATTCTTAAAAGGAATGCTGGTTCTAATATTAGAGATCATAACCAAAATTATGGTCAAGATTTACATACTCTTAAGGAGTAGAGAAGACATCTATGGCGTAAAAATATGATACTCTCCTAGTGAGAGATGTTGGAATGTAGGTTCCAAGGGGTCCTTTATGGGGATCTGAGGAAGAAGGGATAGATGAGCTAGTTAAAGCTTTGTTGATGGTAGGGGTGGAGTTATTATTAGGTTGGTGGTGAGGTGGATGAGCAAGGAAGAAGAATGTCATCAGGTTGATATGTCATGTTGCAAGATGTGAAAAGGACTAGGGTCAACTTGTATAGTGATGACCTAACCCTCATGTTCAAACTTGACACATCGATGCAAGGTGGATGGAAAATAAATCATGGAGTAGATCCAAGGGAGTCTAAGTAAGGTGTTATGTTGAAACTCACCTTCTATGATGTAGAAGAGCTCTAGAAATGTATGAGGTTCCATATCTATTCCAAATAGATATGGAGGATGACTATCCCTAAGGTTGTGGCCATAGTATCATTAAAGGAACATATGGACTATTATGGTTTTTGACATGATATTCTTTGGCAGTTGGAGTTGGTCATAAGCATGAGAGGAGACAATCATTAATACTAGCTCCCCCATCAATCATCACCATTTTGATGCAGGTTTTATTGATGTATGTAGTGATGAAGAGAGGTGGATATAGATCCTCGAGGTGAATAGAGGGTATCTTCAAATCCTTGAAGGTGACAAGGGTGGAGAGTTGAAGATTACCAACAAAGGTTGTAAGAGGTTGAGGGTCTTAGGTTTGGACCTATATAGATTTTAGGGCCTCTATCAATGCTTGGTGATGATGAGGCAAGGTGTTGATTAGTTCATATAGGCTCATCTTCACCAGTGTCTGGTGAAGCTATTTCAAACTACTTGTTGGATATATTTATAAGGGTTGGAAGGAGAGGCACCCAAAATGGATATTTTAGGTTTTAGTGAAGGTGAAGATGAAGGAACTTGATTCTGGTTGGAAGGTTGAAGGGTATAAATATATGTCCATGGAGTGGTCACTTTGGACTTTCCCTTATCCTTTTGTTGGGCCTGAGATCGGGTGACCATATAGATAGTGTGGATGAGGGGAGGCATTGGTCTAGAAGGCTGATTTGGTTCTTCCTCATTCTTGTATGAGAGTGAGGGAGTGAGTAAGTGTTGGATAGGTTTGTTTGGTGTTTGGGTTGATAATGGGCTTAAGAGAGGTTCATCTGATAATAGATCATCCTCATCCCATAAGTTATGGACAAGTACTTGGAGAGTTTTATAGTTTTTTGTATTGTGTCTAGGTGTCCTATGGTATGAGAATATTAAACTGCCATTGATCCAAGATGGTTTAGGACTTGAAGGGTCAAAGGGTTTGATGGGTGGTATTTTTAAGGAATAAGTTTGTAACAACCTTTGTAAAATAGACCAATAAAATTTGAGCAAAGGTGTTAAGGGTGATGGGCTTTTGGTTTTCAAGGTGGGAGACTTCTTAGAAGTAGGCTTCACTATAGAAGTTGTGGGTGATAGAATGGTTTTGGTAGGTGGGTTTGATTGGGATTGCTTTGTTTTAGATGGTTTTGAGGTGGAAGGTTTAAAGGTGAAATATTTGGAGGTGGGTGATTGAGATGATGAAGATTTGGAAATAGGTGGGTAGGTAGAGGTAGATAGTTTGGTTAAGAATGATGGGGAGTTTGATGATTTGGAGGGAGTAGGTAGAGGTAAAATAAAAGGAAGAAGTTTAGCTTGGGTAGTTTTGGGAGGGTTGGCCTTCTTGATATAGTTATGAGCTCCTAGGATAAAAGAAGGATGGGGTCCTAAGATAGAAGGTAAGAGGGAAGCAAATGCCATGATTCTAGTTCTAGGTGGAAGTTTAGATGGCTCCACCTTCTCGATTGGTGTGGTTAAGGTTTTCTTTGGTGGACTAGATGGGGTTAATTCCAACTTCAAATATAGGTGGATAAGGTTAGAATTAGGAAGCATCCTTAGGTTCTTGATAGGTTTGATTATAGAGGTGTAAGGTGATTTGATAATTGGATGGAGATTGTTTGGATGGTTCTTCCATGGTTTTGGAAAAAAAGGTTTTTGATGAAGGGGTTGAGGTGATTATAAGTTTAAGGGTAGGTGTGATTGAAGGTGGGGTGGATGAAGGTGAGTTTGAAGGTTCCTACTTGTTTTGATAGGGGATACCAAGATGGTGCCAAAAGGTGGCTCAATCCATATTGGGTTAGGAAGAGGATTCTAAGCTTTAGACTAGTCTAGAGAAGGGTTTGTAAATTGGTTTGGTTCTTTGGGCATTGGATTCAAAGATTAGGCCCATAGGTTGGGGTAAGGGAGTGGTTTATTCACCCTTATCCTTGATGAAATTTTCCAAGATTTAGGAGGATGTTTCCTTCATGGAAGGATTAGATGAGGTGATCTCTCCTTTTGAATGGTTTCCAAATTGAGAGGGGGTGATTCAATGATGGGGGAGGAAGGTAAGTTCATTGCCTCCTCAAGTGAAAGAAAGGGGATGGTTGTTTCCTTTGTTTGGGTATCCAAAGGATTGGGGGATGATTCCACCACTTTAATAAATGGAGTGGGGGAAGAGGTAGTTGAGGCAATGGTTTCCTTAATGAGGGGTTCACTAATAATTACATTGATTGTATAGACCTCATGAGTGTGAGATGATTCCAGTTTGTTATCATCATGGTGTGTAGAAGGCACATGATTGGGAAAAGGTTGTAGAAATATGTCAAGTGATTGATTTTAGGGTGCATTGGGATTGTCCAATGTAAGTTCTCCCTTATCAATCAAGTATTAGACAATGATTTTGAAGGTGTTATACCTTATAATGTCATGTATAATGACATGGTGGAAAGCACATAGATCACTCTCATTATACAAATTAGGCATAGGGTGAGAAGCATCAAATTATTGGGGAGATTTGATGGGGGAAGTTTCATGATGTTGGATTTGATCAACTTGTCCAAAACTAAAGCATATGAATACCTTAGCAGAGTGCATTGTTTTGGGGTAGCCCAATTTTGATTTCAGATTTGTTGATTGGAGGAGTTAGAGGAGTTGGTTTGGTTGGGTTGGTTGATAAATAGAGGTAGAGCAGTTTTAAGGACAATCATGTTTATGGTTACCTTTGGTTTAGTGTTAGCGTAGTTATATTAGTTGGTGGTTTTGGATGGGGAAAGGTCATTGGATTTGAAGCTAGAGTTTTTATTTCTTAGTTTCAACATCCCCTCAATTTCTTATGTGCCATGGTGAAAAGCTCATCAAAAGTTATGAAGGTTTGAACCTGTAGAGTGGGGGTGATGTGTTTGGCACAAAAATAAGAGAAAATTTCAACCAAATCATGTTGGGGTAAAGAGAAAGAGAGTTAGTTGATAACACCTCTCCATCGAGCTAAAAAATTGGCAATTGATTCATCATCAAATTACTTGATGGAGTAGAGGTCGGTGATGGAGACCTTCTTGGATATATTGATCAAGAAGTGGTCTATAAAGGTTTGGGTAAGTTGGGAAAAGGAAAATATGAAATTGTTAGTGATAAAACTATACCAATCTAATGTTGGTCTAGATAAAGACATAGGAAAGGTGAAAAGGAGAAGAACATCATCATAGGCAATCAAGTAGAAAGAATGCTGAAATGCTCTTAGGTGTTGTTGGGGGTCCTCCTTGATTTGAAATTTAGAAAATTTGGGTAGTTCCCACTGAGGAGGGTAAGGTTGGATAAATATGGATGGGTGAATAAGTTAATTACATATTTGGTTGTAAGACAAGAGGTTGTGAGTCTCTGAGATAGATGACTCTAGGTTGGTTATTTTGTCCATCAACATTTTGACCAAATCTATTTGGGTTTAGGGAGTTACATGATTGTGTGGTAAGTTTTCTTGGGGTTGGGTAGATGCAATATATGGATAAATGGTAGAAGGTTGAAAAGATGCCACATGTTGGTATGTGGTCATTTAGGGTTGGGATGATGCTACATAAGGGTTAATGGGCATAAGAGGTTGGGTAGAAGGGGCCACATATGGGTTAATAGCAATAAGAGGTTGGGTGGAAGGTGGAGCTATGTATCTTTGTGGATTAGGAACATAACATGGGTAGGGTGTCATAGGTATTTGTTGATAATTTTATGCAAGTTAGTTGGGAGGTATGATTAAATTTGTAGCTTGGGGAATTGATATGGATTGGGTTGGAAGTATGGATGGGTTAATTGGTTGGGGGTGAGTGGTAACTCTGGTACTGATAGGTTGAAGGGTAGAAGGTATAGAGAGCACCAAATTTTTAAGTGGGGTGGAGATTGGTGGGTTGGCAGTGAAAAAAGAAATTTTGGTAATATGGGTATAAGGTATCCCCATAGTGGATGGAGTATGGGTAACAAAAGGTGAGGTTGCCCCTATGTTGGAGGGGTTGTTGGTTGGTATATGGGGTGATTGGTTATTGGTTGGGTTGTTTGATGAGGTTTGGATGGAGGAAGTGGATGGGTTATTGGTAGAAGAATATGTTTGAGTGATCAAAGGTTGGGTAGAGGTAACAACAACAAAGTCATCTCCCCTAAGATGGGGAGGCATCCCATAAGGTGGATCACTAGGACGAACTAAAGTAGGGGTGTGGTAAGATAGAGTGTTGAGGTAATGTTGGAGGGCCATGGGGTTGTTATCAAGGAAGGTGGCGAAATTTTCATCACCTTAGATAACTATTTGAGGCATGGTAGGGCTGGTAGAAGGATGGGGATAACTCTCAACATCTAAGGTATAATCCATAGAGGAAGAGGAAGAGGAAGGTGGCTCCTAGTTGGTTTGGTTCCTCAACTGTTGTCTAGTAAAAAACATATGAGGAATAGAAAGGAATAAAAGAAAGCCCAAAACTCAAACACAAATCAAACAAAATAAAAAGATCTCAAGGTAATAAAAAACATACACTAGAGTGCAATTAAAATCTTAGGGTACCTTTTATCTCACTTTTGACTTATGTCTTAGTTGGAAAGTGTGAAAAAGAACTTGGTTTGTAGAATAGGTACTAGAAAATAAGTCTATGGTTAGTTTTATGTGTTTAAGGATCTCAAAAATATCTATGTTAGAAATAAATACATGGCTTGGTATTGGGGCCTACCCCCTCCCTTCACACACTGTAGTGATAAGGGTGTCAGGTGCTTAGCTAGTATATACTGATTTCTAGAGTTTAGACTCAAACAAAGAGTTGAGTTTTCATTTCTCTTATTGGTAATGACCTCCAAGTAAGATAGATAAAGGATGAAGGTGAACTACTAGGATATGAAACCCTAGTTAGGCTTATGTAAATTGTTATGATGTTTAGATTGATTTAAGTGGTTTGTTATGGTGTGTGATAATGAAGTGAAGCTACGATTAAATTGCTTTGCTTTAATTTTAACTACGTGAGCTAAAAATGCAAGCAATTAATGTATACAAGGTTTATTTTATACCCAAAATTAAATTTTTATTTATTTACATGAGTATATAATATGGAAGAAAAGGGCACCTAGATGCTACTAGGTTCCACTGAGCGTGCCAAAATGTTTCTCTCAATTTCAGTTTATTTTCTTGGAAAAAAGTAAGAAACTAGATATGGGTATGGTAGAAGAACCTATTTGTTTGTGTGCACATGATCCAAATGATTATGAAGAGATCCTATTTTTCTTGGGAAGAATGACCTATAGATAAGAAAATACTAAAGCAAAGGGGTTTTAAGATAGATAGCAAGGTGGATTGCCTAGCATGAGCTAGATCCAAGAAGCGTGAGCTTATTAGGAGGCTATCAATCCACTCTCTTAAAATAGTTAAGTTGAAGGAGATAAAGATGAAGTACTTGCATCAAATGACAAAAAAGATTGAAAGGGAATGCAAGAAGAAATAAATGCTTGATAAATAAAATAGACTAATTATATTAATAAGTGGGTCAATACAAATGCTAAATAGGTCAGGTTAGGTTCAAAAAATAGGTGGGGACTATGTGAATAGGCAAAAAGATAGAAAGTGGAATTTATTTGAGGGTAAGTAGGTGAAAATAGCTTGCTATTATTTCCTACCATAATGACCATCTATGGTCCGGGTGACCGTCAGTGGTTAAGGTGATCATCGACAATTGGGTAACCATCGGTAGTTGAAGGTGATCATTGACAGTCCGGGTGACCATCGATGGTTGATATGGGTTCTAAGGGTGTTTAGAAAAGGGATATAGAATGGGTTAGTAAGTGATCAGATATTTGGTTAAGGTTAGGGGGTTTTAAATATATTATGTATAAGAATCTAATTCAGGTAGAGATGTCAAAAACCAAGTACAATGGTGCCTATGGTTGCAATGAAATTTTGGTAGAGTAATAATTCTCTGTTATGCTAGCTGGTTGGCTAGAAGGAAGACCTAAAAATAAGTTCTTGATGAAGAAGCTCTTGATAACTGCTAGTGGATAGCTTGATTGCCTAATTGCTAAATTTTTTGTATGCTTAGATATTTTTTCACCTATTTCTCCCCTCCTTTTATAAGGTAAAGAGATATGGAGGTAGAAGGTTCTATAAGAGGTTTGGTTGAAACTTTTTACATAAAGTTAATTCTTGATGCATTAACTTGTTGCATGAATTAAATTGTGATGTGTTTGGGTTTGTAGACATCCAATTCCTAACACTATTTATGTTGAAATTGTCAATCTTACCTGAATTGCACACAAATGGACATTTTAGGTAAAAATATATAACGCATCCTAAATGGTTTTAACTTGTCATTTATAAGTGCCAATTTAGGTCAAAGAATCCCTAAATAGGGAAATGCATTTTATGGGCCAGCTAACTTTGGTCAGATCATTTCGAGTCAAAATGACCATTTTGCCATTTAGTGCTTTGGATCACTCCTTTCTTCTAATTAATTGGTACACATCACGTACCTTTATTATTTGTTGTTGGAAACATCCTAAATGGGAGTATAATTCCAACACATCTAACATTGCCTTCTAATTCCTCTCCAGTCAAATTACAACCTAGTAATATGACTTTTTGACCATTTTCATTAATCAAAGGATAATTTTCAAATAAATTGCACAAATTTTGATTAACCTTGTTTAAGGATAATTAATCTAAATTAAGGGCTTAAGTGAATTTTTCATGAGATTTATTGAATATTTATTTTTGAAAATTGATTCTTATTATCTGCATCACCTAGTAAAATCATCTATGGGGTGGCATCCATCAAGCCATAAGTGCATAAAATATCAGGATTATGGGTCACCCATGCCTAGTTAATGCTTCCCATGCCTATTCAATGCCCATTATTTCAAGGTCATAATGAAGATAATTATGGATTTAATTCCAAATATTAGGATTATCCTCAACCACACATCTTCATCTCAAGATAGATGATTCAGGTTGATCCTGACCAATCTTAAAAATATATAAATAGAGAGGCCATGGACATAATTTCTAAGCTATTTTGGTGCAATGTTATTATGCTCAAATATCTTCAAAGATTGAACTTTGCAAAGTTATAATGCTAAATTATTTTCACAAAGCTTCATTGATAGGCTAGTTTAGTGGTTTACAATCAATAGCCTAGGTTTTATGGAGTGTTCTTGAGGTATTGGAGGAGCTTACCACCATTGTTGACAAAGATAATGATGCTTGATCAAGGGAGAACATGTTTTTGAGCCACATGGGTATGGTGAATGCATTTGGGAAGGTAGTATGGTGTTGATTTTTTTCATTTGTTTCTTGATATCCTTTGTAATTCCCATGGGATAAGATAGGCTTGGTTAACTGGTTATTTATGCATGTTTTATTGTTTATGGACTAATGCTTGACTAATTTGCTTTGTAATCCTCTCTACATATTGGCATGTCGATGGGACAAGACACATCCTATACTTGAAGGAGATCCTTTTACAACCCTAAAAAACTTATTTGAGCTCTTGAAACTCTTGAAAATTGATTTTCTAAATTTATTTTGTCATTTTTGGTTGCCACGGTTTTTACATAGTAATTGACATCAAAAAAGATACTGACATCAGTTACCTAACGGTCGATAAAACCAACATAGATTAGATCTCAGTTTCTCGTAACCGACACCGATGGTATTGACCAATGTAGATCATTATGTTTTTTCCAAAAACATAGACCTGAGACCTTTTCCAAAGTTTCTTGTTTCAAATTCAAAAGGGTTTCAAAGCTAAGGAACATGCTAACAATTTTGTTGTAGGACCAAGCATAATATTTGCTCAAAACATGTTTAAATCACTTTTGCATGCTTAAAAATTGATTAGGAACCTTGTTTTTGTGTTTAACAAGGAATTTTTAGATGTTTTTGGTGAATGTTTTCAATGTTTACAACTAAGACCAAGGGGTCAAATGAACACCACCAAAAATTTCCTTCGGGTTTAAAATTGAACACACTTTTTAATTCTTGTTTGCAATAGTTGATTAGATTAATCTTGTTTGGTAAAAAGATGTATGTTGTGTGTATGCTCTTCCATTTGTCCCTTATAAGGCACCCTTGGAATCAAAAGCACCATTTGAGTAGCCTAGTCCAAGGCTTAGAAAGAATGTCATCTAAAGCACTCCCCAAAAACTTGCTAAAGTTTGGGTGATCTTGAAAATGATCCTAAAGTCTTTCTATTTTCATGATTTTTGTGTTTTTATGCATCTTGGCTTGCGAGGGGGACTTCATCACCTCCTACAAGTTCTTTAGGGAATCTTTGACCTAGGGTTTCACCTCCCAACATTGACTTCATTTGATTCCATTGGAGTTACACATGGGACATAGTGGTACTTTGGACATTGCACTACACGGAGCAAACAACAAGATGTAGTGGTTGCATAAAAGACTAGACCTTTTTACAATAAGTCGAGTGGTACAGACCCAAAATCCATGCTTTTATTTTGCATTATTTAGCATGAAAGTCATTATGCAATTGATTCCCCTAGAAACATTGGAAACTTGATAGTTTATTAGACCCCACTTTGCCATACCTTGTCAGTTTAGACTTAAAACATTTGTTTTTTGTTATTAACTTACTTGGTCTTGATTTGTGTCTAAAATTGCTTGTTAACTTAATGAACTTAACCAAAACACATTGTCCTCAATTTTCTTGAGAAAGGGAGGCATTATGCTGTCCAAATGGAAAATTCATCTTTTCCTTGTTCAATTTGTTATCAAAATCTTTGTGTCATGACATCCACTTTGGCACAGTCATGCTACCCAATTGAGTCTAGAACTTTTACCCAATTTGTTTAAATCCTTCATTTATAATCCACATTCAAAATTGAACCTTTATGAGTTCTAAGGGTTGGTGCATCAAAGTGGGTTCACCATTTGTGCACTAAGCTTGTTTTAACTTGGGTTCAATTTTCTATTTGTATTGAAGGTCATTTATTAAGACTCAAAATCACATTATCATCTTGGTGGACTCATGCCATCTTGTGTATTGCTCATGGTTTGGGTCTTAGAACATATTTTATCCTACTATAATCATGAGGCAATGTTGTGCTTCCCATTTGGTCCTAGCTTTATACTTAGTGATTCATCTATGTCTTCACATCTTGAGTTGCTTAGTTCATTTTGTCTTCTTCATAATCTAGAGAGCTTTCCTCTAAACTTCTAGGGTTAACTTGTCAAAGTTGAAACTAGCTTTGTAGTGTGGGTTTATCACAAAGAAATAGGCTTTGGTGCATTAGTTTTCACCTTGGGTCTTTGAGTTACCTTACTCTCTTTCGATTTATATGATTTTAACTTTACCATAGGTTGAGTAATTTCATGAACTAAATCTTTTAAATTATGCATGGTTTCAAACTACCCTTCCTTATAGTCTCATTAGTACCTTGGTTGTTTGTTTAAAAAGAGCCAAAGCATACTTTGATTGGTTTCTGAACATTGGTCCAAAGTCAGTCAAATGCACAGAAAAGCTCTTTTTAGATATGACTAAAAGGTTCACTCGTAGTGGGGCCTCTTATGGCCTTAGTTATGAAGATGAGCAATTTTATGATGGTCAAGATAACCCCATTATTTTTGATGATATCCCCACAATAGTAAGATTTGAAGATGATTACAGTGAATATCAACCCCAAGAATACCAAGATGAAGCCCTTCTTAGATTGATAGAATCAGGTGCTAGACTACCTTCTAAGTTTCCTACAGAACAATTGCATACATTGGTTATAGAAGGAGAAGAATGATGGCAAGAGTAAGATTTTGCACAAATAGACACACCTTCTTCTTCTAATAAAGGAAAGGAATAAAAATAGAGTCAAAACCCACAAATCTAGATTTCATAGCTAAGATCAAGATAATAAGTCAACGATATGTAGATCAACTTGTCGCAGACTTAATTGACTCCCTAGTTGCCACTTCAATTCATAATAATGCTTCCAAAGAACATGAAGATATGGTGGATAATATGCAACAAATATTGGATAAGAACATTACCATAGTGGATCAAGGTAATCTAAATGAACAGTTAAAGTCACAAGAGACCTTACAAGATGTTCCATTTGACATAGAACATACATTATTAAATCATCAAGAACCTCTTGTTACTTTACAAACTTAGAAACCCAAACATTCAGTTCAAATTGAGGAAATCCCTCAAACAAACCAAAGATTGGTAAATAGACATAGAAAATTTTAAAATCAACAAAGTGCAAAATAGCCAAATTTAGGGAATGTTTTACAATCCAAGAATCAATGACCTATGTTCTCAACTCAAGCAACAAATCAGAACCAAATCACAGATTAAAAGGTATATGCTCCCTATAGAACCATAAAAAATTAGGGGCACATTCCACCCTAATAGCAACAAAATCAGGGGCACATTCCATCCCAACATGAACAAAACCAGGGGCACATTCTACCCCAACAGTAACAAAATTAGGGGCACATTCCACCCCAACAACAACAAAATCAGGGGCACATTCCACCCCAATAACAACAAAACCAGGGGCACATTCCACCCCAATAGCATATTATCCAATCCATAAATTATCCAAAGATTGGAGATGAACAATAGAGTCAAAAAGTACAAATTCGATGAGATATGCCCATATCCATTTAACTTATCTATTCTCCAAAAACCCTTTCCACCTCACTTTGAGGCACCCAAATTTGACAAATACAAAGGGAAAGGAGATCTGCGTGAACACATACAAGCATTCTTCATCTTGTGTCAAGAGGTTGCTTATAGTAGCAAGTACTTACTATGAATTTTTCTATGAAGTTTAGTGGGACAAAATCTTGATTGGCTACTTAAACTACCGAAGGGATCCATTGTGGATTGGAATGACTTATAAAAAAATTTCATTAACCATTTATCATACAACATAGAACATGAATTGACCGTTGTTGACTTATGCAAATGAAACAACATGATGGATAAAGTTTTGTTGCATATCTGCAAAGGTGGAGAGCATTGGTAGGCCACTTCAACACAATTTACCAAACAAATAGTTGCCTGATATCTTTGCATAGAATTTGCATCCTGAAGTTATGCATAATCTATGATTAGCTTATGCTAACTCATTTGAAGAAATTATTGACAAAGGAGTGCAAATTGAGAAGGATCTTATTGCTAGGGGCCTTGTTAAGATCACTGGCTCCTCAAATAGTTACGTAGGATAAGTCTAAGGGATTTCAAAAAAATAAGAACATGGTCAGAAATGGGGTGACAGAAACAAGACATGTAAAAATCATATAGACTTTGCCTCCTCCAAATGTATAATTAACTCACTCAAATCCGCTACCTACTTTGCAAAGACAACCTTCATGAAGGATGTTTCATAATAATTTTAGAGTCTTTAGCAAGTTAGGAGAATTAGTTGAAGTAGTATTACAAAATCTCATTGTAGCTAACTTAATTATATGTCTAGTATCAAGGCCATTTCCTCAAGATCAACCAAAACTAGACTAGTAAAAAGAGAACTAATGGTGTAACTTTCATTGTGTTGCTGGTCATGGTGCATATCATTGCATCTAATTATGACATATTATTGAGGACTTAATTGAAAATGGTGAGCTAGAAATTAAGTTGGCAGCTAATTAGGACACAAATCAGGTTATGGGAATCTACAAAGACCCCTTTCCTCGACATGATCCACCACCACCAAGAAATAATCAAAATGGTCACAATCAAAGACAAAAGTAGAATCAAAACCAACAACAGGGTCAGAATCATAATGAGCATAATCAAGATCATGATCCCCATACTAATAATGTGGCTTATAACAATGTGCCTTATGACTACAATAACACTATGGGATGCATTTCTGCAACCCACATTGCCACTATTACTATGACATCACATGGCCAATCTCATGTTCCTCATAACACAAGACCCATCATTATAGGGTTAGCACCCTCTCCCCCTAGTAATACCATGTCGAGTTTGCATCATCATGTTGCTACTCCATTTGCACGGGTTACTAATCCTAAATAATAGTACCATTCTTATAGAGGCTCCTCACTGACCCAAAATTATAGAAATATCGTGAATCACCCATGAATCATCATCTAAGGCCCTTTGCCTCATCCTTCTAATTATAATGACTCCTTGCCACCTCTAGGTTGTGCAGTTACAATTAGATGCCCACGAGTTACCATCTAAGGCCCTTCACCCACTTCTTTCCATAAACCCAATGAGAACATTGTGAAAATGGTTCCAAAGATTAATACTATCCCAACAAAGATTAAACTAATTCAATCCACAATTCAAAGGCCTTATATTATAAAGGACCAATTAGATAAAACCCCTACATAAATTTCCATATTAGAATTCTTATGGACATCTGATGTCCATAGAATCATATTCAATAAAATTTTACAAGAGTTTATTGTGCCTAATGATATAAAACTTGATCAGTTCTAGAACCTAATTGCACATTTGTCTTCATTTAGGCAAATCATGTTTGATTAAAAGGACATGTCCACCCTTGGCCCAAACCACAATAACACACTATACATTGAAATAATCATTGCAAATCAAAAAATCAAGCATGTTCTTATAGATAATGGTTCAAGGCTGAATACCATATCTTTTAAATTGGTGTGATGATTGGATTACATAGACAAAGACATTCAACCAGAGATTATTACAATCAAGGCTTATGACAATGTTGAGAGTGTGTCATTTGGCACAACTTGGTTGCTAGTCATGGTTGGGACTATTTCTCATCACACATTATTGCATATTATGGATATCAAGCTTACTTATAACATACTTCTTGGTCATCCTTGGATCCATGAAGTACAGGTAGTTCCATCTACTCTTCACCAATGCCTTAAGTTTTCCCATGATGGGATCAAGGTTACTATTCCCACTGATCATTAGCCATACCAATATTGGAAACATCTCGAAGCAGAGTTTCATAATTATAACTATTACCCAAGTTCTGAATTAATTGCAAAGAAGAACAAAGCCATCATTTCTCATCCATATCTATCTAATTATATAGACCTTGGTGATCTAGCCTCCACTTCAACTAATCCATTTCCTATAGCTCTAGCCAAGTAGGTGATTATTAAAGATGCAGGCATTTCCACATATGATCTAAAGGATGTCCTCTATATTATAAAATTAACAAAATCCCCTAAATATTTGGTAGGCCTAAAAATTCCTAGAATCCTAACAGATCTGATTAGATTTGGAAACCAAAGAAGAAGTAACCAAAACCTCCTGTGGTTTTTGTGCCTAAAATTGCACCAAAGAAAGATCGAGAGGCTTTTACTGAGGGAGATTGGTTATATTCTGAGGACCTTGTAGATTATTTTTAGAATCCAAAGTATCCTATCCCTAACAAGATAATGGATCATCTTGACTATATAGGGAAAGGCCTTGGCCCATAGGTGCAAGGAATTTTAGAGCCCTTATCAGCTATAATTGTCAATGGGAATCATGGTCTTGGATTTAAACCACTAGAGGATGACCTCATAACATTTGGTAGTGATTATTCTGAAGTGACTGAGAATGAGACTCCTAGTAGTGATGCAACATCCCATTATAGCCTTTTCGATGAGCTTGCTGATTTATATTTGTTTAATTCAAATGCCATATTGACCATAACACCTATGGAAGCTTCGCATTCTGAAGAAAAAACCTATCCTAGTGGTGATTCCCTTCCTGAAGCATGAAATTTTATCTTTACCATTGGTGCTTCCCATCCTAAAGTAAGCCCTCACTATAACCTATGCCTTTGCCATCCTAAACTCATAGATTGGGATCAATAAAATTTGGTCATATGCCTTGATGAGTTTCAAAATGAATAATCAATTGCAGAATATATGGGCCTACGAGATGCATTCCCCATTGGTGATCATAAATAGGGTTTTGATTTTTCATTGAATTATTATACCAACTTTGGAGAGCAGACAAACTTTCTTGGTCATAATAAAGAACCAACATCAAGATCTTCAGGTGAAAACCTCTTTGAGGCACTTATTGATCAAGGAAAATCTAAAGAAAAAGACAAACCTTTGAGTGAAAACCTATTTCAGGCACTTCTAAGTAGGAATGTTTGCTCATCCCCTCAGGACGTAGAAAGTCCATCTAGCCTAAGTTCCATAGCTAGTACAAGCATCTCTTCAGAACAACATCAAATATTTGAGCATCTTACTCTTGAGTTTTTATAGGTCTTTGCCAATTGGCCTTTACTTGAGAAGGTAGATTTTGATTCTTCATATTATCTAGATCTTTGGGAGGAACAAAAAGGAGATATGGTATAAGAAGATGATCATGACCATACATTGCCTACAATTCTAGAAAATAGATCCACACTTCTTATGGAGAGCATAACAAAAGTGAATCTAGAAACCCATGATGATCCCAAAAATGTTTATCTTGGAGCTTCCCTTACTAAAGTAGAATGTGAGCATTTTATATCCATTCTTAAGGCTTATATAGACATCTTTTTATGGGCCTATTATTACATGCCAGGCTTGGATCTAGATTTAGTTGTACATCATCTAGTTGTTCACCTTGATGCTAAACCAATCAAGCAAAAGTTAAGAAAGATGCATCCATGCATCTCCCTTTTGGTTAAGGCCAAGTTGGAGAAGTTGTTAGGAGCCAACTTTTTTAGACCACTAGACTACTCTGAATGGATTTCTAACATAGTCTCAGTAAGTAAAAATACCCTAGGCATATGTGTTTGTACTCATTTTCATAATATCAACAAGGCATGTCCCAAAGATGATTTTCCTCTGCCCAACATTGACATGATTGTCGACTCAACTACTGGGTATGATATGCTATCCTTAATGGATGGATTTTTTGGTTACAATTAGATCAAGATAGCCCTTAAAGATTAGCATTAGACTGTGTTCACCACTCTATGGGGAGCATTCTATTACCAAGTCATGCCATTCGGTTTGAATAATGCTGGAGCCACATATCAATGTGTAATGATTATCATCTTTTATGACATGATGCATGACATTGTCAAAGACTATGTTGATGATATACTAGAAAAATCAAGAATAAGAGCTGGACACCCTGACATTCTATGAAGAATATTTGAAAGGCTTTATGCATATAAAATCTACTTGAATCTTAAGATATGTGTCTTTGGAGTCACATCAAGAAAATTCATAGTGTTCATTATATCATAATGAGGGATTGAATTCGACCCTATGAAGGTCATCGATATTATGGAAATGCATCCACCCAATAATCTTAAATAGTTACAGGGTCTACAAGGCAAGATCTAGTCTATACACAGGTTCATTTCTCAACTGGTAGATAAGTGCCACCCATTTACCCATATCTTAAAGAAAGGGGTGACATTTTAGTGGGATGAAGATTGTCAGATAGAATTTGTAAAGCTTAAAACATACTTGGCCAATCCATCGATCTTACACCCTCCAACATAAGGAAAGCCACTGCTTCTTTACATATCAACCACAAAATATGCACTATGGGCACTTTTGGCTCAGTATGATGATCATGGTAAGGCACACATGGTTTATTATTTAAGCCACACATCGGTAGCCTATGAACATAATTATATGCCTATGGAAAAGGCATGTTTAGCTATGGTGTTCACCACTCAAAAATTGTGACATTATATGCTAAATAACAAAACTTTGTTATCGCGAAGGTAGATCCTCTCAAGTTCCTCTTATCTAAAGCAGCTCTCCAAGGATGTATGGATAAATGGATTATGATCCTCAGTGAGTTTGATATTGAATACCAAAATTAGAAGGCAATCAAAGGGCAGATTCTTGCAAAACAACTTGTAGAAGCTCCTATTATAGCCACTCAACCTCTCAACTTTGACCTTCCAGATGATTCTATCATGACGATATAACAAGCATCATAAGAGCCTAAATAGTGGACACTCTATTTTTATGGATCCTTCACATCCTGAGGAGCTAGAGATGGCATATTGTTGATAATGTCATAAGGGGATTTGATCCCCAAAGCCTTCCATATACAATTTTAGTGTACAAAAAGTATGGCCAAATATGAGCCATTGGTTGCAAGGCTCTGTCTTACCATACAGTGGGATATTCAAAGCTTAAAGATATATGGAGATTCATAGCTAATCATAAATTAGACAACTGATCAATATCAAACAAGAGATGATAATCTTGTCCCTTATAAGCAAATTATTGATAACCTTAAAAGACATTTTAAATTTTTGTAGTTTGAGCAAGTTCCACGAGTCAACAACAAGTCTACCGATGCCATGGCAGTAATTAATTCCATGATTCAAATGCATGATAATGCTAAAGAGTATTAGTTCTTGATTGAAAATATTCTTCAATGAGCATATATTTTATCAAATTCAAAGAGGATATGCACCATTTCTGATCCTAATCTCTCAACTGAGCTACCATGGTACCAAGATTTTTATAACTATTTCCATAGCCATGACTTTCCTGCCAACCTTTCCAATAACCAACAAAAACTTTTCTTTCATCAAATAACATGTTATATCCTCCTTGGAAACATGATTTATTGAAAAGACTATGATGGAATGCTTCTTCATTATTTATCTTTGGGAGAATCCAATCTAGCACTAAAGGAGGCTCATGAAGGAATGTGTGGGGCCCATACCAATGGTGTAGTCTTAGTAAAGAAACTTCTCAGAATAGGCTATTATTGGCCCAAAATGGAGATAGATGCTTGTAATTATGTAAAGAAATGTATTACTTGTCAGTAGCATGGCAACTTGATACATGCACCTTCCTTACTATTGTAGTTGATTACTACACCATGGCTGTTCTTAACATGGGGTCTTGATCTCATTGGGAAAATTAACCCAACATATTCAGATGGCCATAAGCACATTTTGACTACAACTAAGTAATTTACCAAATGGATTGAGGCCATTCCTCTCACTTATGTTATCAGGAAATAAATAGCCAAATTTATTCATTACCATATCATCTATCGATATGGCATCCCAGCCCATATTATATCTGATAATGGTAGATCCTTTCTAAATCAAGATGTGAAAGCTCTTTGTGAAAAATTCAAGATCAAACAAAATAAATCCACTCCATATAACCCTCAAGGCAATGGACAAGTTGAGGCATCAAATAAAACCATTCTATCCATCTTAAAAAATATTTTCAATGATGCTGGCCATAATTGGCACTTGTAACTCTTTCCTACCCTCTGGGCTAATAGAACCAATCATTGCACCCCAACTAGAGCTACTACATACTCCCTTGTTTTTGGAACTAAAGCTATCATCTTAGTCAATATTGAGATCCTATCATTAAGAATATCATTGGAGCACATTGAAGATGATGAAGACTATAGAGCCTCATGACTACAAGAACTAGAAATTCTTGATGGTAAGGGTTTGGCTGCCCTAGAAAACTTGTAGGCCTATCGGAACACATTGTGGAGAAGCTAAAACAAATGCATTCTCCCTCAATAATTTGAGATCAGTGACTTAGTTTTGAAAGAGAATCAGAAGAACATGAATTCTGAACCCAAAAATAAAGGCAAGTTTCAACCTAATTGGTTAGGACCATACATTGTCAATGCAAACTATGGATCAGGAGCATATCGATTGGCCAAACCTAATGTTGAAGAAATTTTAGATCCCATGAACATTATACACCTTAAGAGGTTCTATGCATGAACAACTTTGAACCATTATATATAAGACCCCTGACTTGGGGGCAACTTGTGCTGTCATAATTTTATCCCACCCTTTTATCTTACCTTGACCACATTTTATACTACCCTAGTCCACTTTCCATGAATCCTAATGGTAAAGGCTTTGAACTCTTGGCACTCTAAACACATTCTTTTCATCCCATTCTAGATTTCTCTCTTCAAAGATGCATATTATTTTTTATGTCTTGGACATGTTATAAAATTGAACATTTTTTGTCCCTTGACCAATTATGATCTCAATTATGTCTCATAAGCATTATGGACATATTCAGTAGTGGTTCTACAAAGTAGTTCAGCTAGGACAATCTTGTGTATCTTCTAACAGGTGAACAACTGCATCTTCTCAGTACAAGTATTTTGATACTTTCTTGTTTTATCAAGAACCTCGCTCTCATCGATTTTCAAGCATAGGCTATTGTAACCAGCTTAGCTATCTTATTAGAACTTCTACTTGTCAGGAATCTAGAACAACAAACATGCTCTGATACCACTTGTTGGGAGGGGAGATGGAAGATAAATCCAAGAACAAACACACCTCTTCTAATTCCACCTCCTAGGATCTTGCTCCTCAGAAAGAGCACAGTATGATTACCAAATATAAGCAATTGAATATGCAGAAATAACCAGAAACACAAGTAACTAGAATTCACCAATAGCACAGAATATGAGAGACAATACACTATCTTGTATTAACACTAACAGAAAAGAATACAACAAAGAGCCGCCACACTCTTTCACCTTACAGAGATTCGCCACACCTCAAGTGTTCAGTAATTCTTCTCACACACACTCTCCTACACAAAAAACGGTCCCAACAACCAACTCACACACAGAATTGGTGTTCACCTCACCAACCAGTCAGTAATAACCCTGCCGGTACATCAAGCACTCTATAGCACTTCAAGCTGATCTCTCATGAACCTGCAACCTGCAATTCAAAGACCAAACTTACATGTAGATCCCCAATGAGCTTGTAACAACCTGCAACTCATAGATCTTACAACTAGAAGGAACTCTTCCTTTCTATCTCATGCCTTATACAATACATGCCAATGGGTCTATAAATAGATCCCTAACTCAAACAATAACTTAGACTCTTAATTTAGACAATTGTCCTCGCAGCCCAAGACTCTAACTGGTCTCAACATGCAAACTCTTCATTCACTTAACTAACTGTCTGTGAAACGAGCAGTTCTGGAACACATAGGCGACCGACGTCGGTCCCTGCTTGTCTGGTTCTGCCGACGTCAGCCGACTTCCTGCTGTCGCTGGTGGCCATCTGCGCTGGTCTCTGCCGATGTCGGTCCTGCTGCCAACGCCAGTTCCTGTAGAACTCAGCAACCATCTGTTCCTCAGTTTGCAAAGGGTTGAAGCTTTTAGCTCCACAACCTAACAATCTCCCACTTGGAGATAAACAGCTGCAACCTGTGCCTATACCTGTACACCGTCTAGTTTGTTCCCTTGGCTATGTATCCATCTTCAAAATCACCTTTGAAGACCAACCACCACAAAATTTGTGGTGCAAAACCTGTCATCCAAATTACCTGCCACATCCGCATCTACAACCATGTAGAAAAAGAACTTGACCCTGCATAGCATGTGCACCTGCTGCTGGTCCCACTGAACTGCCCTTCAGTATTACTTTTCCGGATTGACTCCAACTTGTGATAACTCCCATTGCTTGGGAAAACTCAGGTTTAGTACATACCATGCACTCAACCTCATTATGTGAATCAAGACACCTATTCTATGAACTGTTTAACTATCGACGTGCTAACCGGTTTCACACAATCATCCTGAAACAAAATCAACACATGACCTTCCATGTCTCTAGAACACACTCTTGCCAAGGAATCTTGCTGCTCCCAGATTCTCCATGACAAACACCTGAACTAGCTTTACCTTTAGTTCAGCAATACCTGTATATGTAACCCTGCAACAAGCACATCATACAGAAAATAGGATAGTGTAGCTAATACTATCCAACCTGGTAAAGAGAAACACAATGAACAAACCTCCATTGCCCTGCAGCTAATACAAGATCAAATACCCTGATCTTCCATCTCACGTATCCATTTCCGCTCTTCTTCATCCTTAACATCCATTCGTCTCTCAGTGCTTACTTCCAGCTGGCAACACTACCCAAAACACCTGTTTAGTTCTCCTCCAAGGAATCACATCCTCATTCATGCCTAGCTCCCACTGTTTCTTGGATCTACCTGTTCTGCTTCTTTAATAACTTCCTGGTCCTATGCCATAAGTGAGCAACAAGTAGTGTAAAGAAGGGAAATGATGAATTTAAGAACTTACACCTTCAGTCCTCCATATGGGCGCTTGAGACTCCATGACAGCTTGCTGTCCACCCAAAATTCGTCTCAGTGACCGATGCCGGTCACATCTCAGTCTACAGCCGACCGATGTCGATTCCCTGTGACTGCCTCCCTGCCGACATCAGTTTCCCTTGCCGACGCCGGTCTCTCTCTGCCCCGAGTCACCGACGTCGGGCTGCACATAGCCGATGTCGGTCCCTGTCTGGACACCGACGTCGGTTTTCCTGCCGACGTCGGTCTCTGTGTTTTTCTTGTGAGACCTGACTTTTTCCCGCGAGCTCCTTTTGGATCAAACCCTTGTCCAAATCACCCTTGCTCTGCTCAGAATTCCTCTGCACCTTGTGCTGAACTCTATCCGTCACTTTCTCCTTGAAAACCAAGGCTTTCCTGTTCTTGTCACTAACATCGGATTCCTCAAGAAACCTCACCTTCTTCTTCTGCATACAGAAATCATGATCCATGCCTTCCAAATTTGAAAGCATACTCTTTGACTCAAGAACCAGCATCTCCTTCTTATCTATGTGACCAAGCCTATCAAGCCACATCTCTGAATCTACAGCTGAAGTAGATAACCCAGAAGAAGAATCAATAAAACAAGTAGATAGATAAAGCGTACCTACTTTCTTACCTCTAGCTACAACAAGTGTAGCCTTGGTAACCTTCCAAGAGTCCGCTGTGAGAGTTATTGTGCAACCCTCTTCACCCAAACTTCTGATAGAAATCAGATTCTGCTTCAGAACTGGGACGTGCATGACCTCCTTTAACACCCATGTGTTACCTGTCTACAGTTTTAGCTTCACTTTGCCTTTGCCAATAATCTGACAAGGCTTACCATCCCCTACACAAATTTCTCCAAAATCTCCCTGGACATACTCATGAAAAAATTCCCTATGTGGGGATGCATGAAAAGAAGCACCAGAATCTAATACCCAAGATTCTACTTTATCCAAAGAACATACCAGAGCATCCTGTGCAACGTAACCTGCAACATCTGCTTCTTCTTCATGTTCTTCATGCTGATCTGTACCCAATCTGCAGTCTCTCTTTAAGTGCCCTTGCTTTCCACATTTCCAGCAGGTTATTCTGCCATACCTGGACTTGGATCTCTTGCCCATCTTCGACCTTGATCTCCCACGCTCTATCTTCTCTCTTGGCCTTCCTCTTCCTTCAACACTCAAAGCATCTCCAGATGATTCACCTGTGCTTTTCCTGCGTATCTCTTCGTTCAAGATCACACTCACAATATCATCCACTTTTAAGACTTTTGAAGGAGACACAGTATTAGAAACTGCCATTACCAAACCTTCCCAACTTTCAGGTAATGAACACAAGATTAAGAGAGCTCTTATTTCATCATCAAATACAATATTGACTGAACTTAACTGGTTTACTAAACCATGGAAATCACTAAGATGGCTATGAACAGATCCACCTTCCAACATTTGCAAATTAAATAAACACTTCATAAGAAATACCTTATTCGAAGCCGAGGGTTTTTCATACAAATTTGCCAAAGATTTCATCAACTCCACCGTTGTCTTACACTGTGATAAGCTGGAAATCATAGATGATTCAAGACTCAATCTAACAAATCCCAGAGCCTTCCGATCAAGAACCTCCCATTCTTCATCTTTCATATCCACGGGTTTGCTAGCAACCCCACCCAACGGTAAGTACAAATCTTTTTGATACAGATAGTCCTCAATCTGCATCCTCCATAATTGGTAGTTCTTGCCATTGAACTTCTCCATTCGTAGTTGATTGCTTTCTGTCATTGCTCAACTCCCACTCAAACAGAAACCCTGTGAGTAACCTGTAATCAAAACACACTACCCAGATCTACACCATTCTATTAGTATCCCAACCAAAAAGCTCTGATACCACTTGTCAGGAATCTAGAACAACAAACATGCTCTGATACCACTTGTTGGGAGGGGAGATGGAAGATAAATCCAAGAAAAAACACACCTGTTCTAATTCCACCTCCTAGGATCTTGCTCCTCAGAAAGAGCACAGTATGATTACCAAATATAAGCAATTGAATATGCGGAAATAACCAGAAACACAAGTAACTAGAATTCACCAATAGCACAAAATATGAGAGACAATACACTATCTTGTATTAACACTAACAGAAAAGAATACAACAAAGAGCCGCCACACTCTTTCACCTTACAGAGATTCGCCACACCTCAAGTGTTCAGTAATTCTTCTCACACACACTCTCCTACACAAAAAACGGTCCCAACAACCAACTCACACACAGAATTGGTGTTCACCTCACCAACCAGTCAGTAATAACCCTGCCGGTACATCAAGCACTCTATAGCACTTCAAGCTGATCTCTCATGAACCTGCAACCTGCAATTCAAAGACCAAACTTACATGTAGATCCCCAATGAGCTTGCAACAACTTGCAACTCACAGATCTTACAACTAGAAGGAACTCTTCGTTTCTATCTCATGCCTTATACAATACATGCCAATGGGTCTATAAATAGATCCCTAACTCAAACAATAACTTAGACTCTTAATTTAGACAATTGTCCTCGCAGCCCAAGACTCTAACTGGTCTCAACATGCAAACTCTTCGTTCACTTAACTAACTGTCTGTGAAATGAGCAGTTCTGGAACACATAGGCGACCGACGTCGGTCCCTGCTTGTCTGGTTCTGCCGACGTCGGCCGACTTCCTGCCGTCGCTGGTGGCCATCTGCGCTGGTCTCTACCGACGTCGGTCCTGCTGCCGACGCCGGTTCCTGTAGAACTCAGCAACCATCTGTTCCTCAGTTTGCAAAGGGTTGAAGCTTTTAGCTCCACAACCTAACACTACTCTCAGGACATGCATCTCCTCGACTAGATGGTCCCACCTTGTGCATATTTTATCCCAAAAACATCAAAAACATTAGAAATACTTTGAAAATACCAAAAACATCATTAATGATCCACAAAAGAATAAGAACATTATTTCATGCTTCCATACATTTGTACATTCCCATTATACCATCCCATGCTCTCATCATTTTGTGAGAAACTATTAAGTTTAAATGCTTTCACCATTTTATGAGCAACTGTTAAGTTTAAACGCTCTCACCATTTTAAGAGCAACTATTAAGTTTGAATTCTCTCACTATTTTGCAAGCAAATGTTAAGAAATAATGATCTTGCCATTTTACAAACATAGAAACACCAATTCATTTCATCTTATCCCATGCACTTGCCATTTTGTAAGATCATTCTTTCTCATCTCATTAGCTTCTTATTTACCAGAATTTTCTTGTTTTTTTGTCTTATCTTCCATTTATTCTATAACATTAATCATGCTTGTCTAATCATCATTTTTCTTCTATCTCATTTCCTAGGAGAACTACATTTGGCCTAAAGTTCATGTTGGAACATGCCTCCACTTGTCTTATACATGGAGTTAGCTCGGCTAAGCCCTTCTTTTTTTTCTCTTCCCCCATTTCTTCTATCATCATTCCTCTTTAATTAGGGAAAAATTATCATGTCATTTTTCTTTGTTATGATGGGGTGGAAAGTAACACCTCTACTGCACATGCATGAACATTTATCTTTAAACTGCACTAACTTGTTTTTTGTTTGTGTGTGTTTAGTTGAGTTTTCTTGGTGTTTTGTTGTGCTTTCACACCTCTCCTTTTATTTCTTCTCCTTTTCTCTTTTTATTACTTCTTACTCCACTCTTGGTCTTGTGTTTCTTTGTCTTGTTTTTCTATTTGATTTTTCTTTTTTCTTTTGTGGTCAAGAATGCCTTGATGGTCCACATGGATCTTGATTATTCATATATTGGTCTCATGTTATTAAGATGTTCTTGCCTTTTATTTTTAACATTTTTGTTCTTACTTAAGACTTGATAGATTATATCTTAATTTCAAGTTAGGTTCATTTATGTTTATCTTTTTCTTTGTTTTTGCTTTTTTGTTTAAATGCAAATCACTGTAACTCTAGTTTTGGTCATTGTTTTACCATTATCCTTAGTTAAAGATATTCACATTTGAATTAGATCAACACAATTGGAATATTATGTCATTCTAAGTTATTCATACTTATGATGCCTAATTTATTTTGCTATAGCAAGCACTTTGTGCTCAGGTCTCAAGGTCTTCACGTCAACATTAGTTACAATGAACGATTCTCAAGAACACTTTGCAAAACCTAGGCTTATGATGTGGAATTAGGCATCTAAGTAACATAAATTTTAGGCTTATTTTTCTATGCTTAGATGTGCATCTCTTTGTATACATTGTAAGTCTAATCAATTCTTGGTTATTTTTCATCATGCTTCCTTCCATTCTCTCCCAAACTTGGGTGAACTACATTGGCCTAAAGTTCATGATGGAACATGAGTCCATAGAACTATGTAGGCAATGCTTAATTTCTATTGAGGTCAGCTCAGCTATCTCCATTCTTCTTTCCATTCTTATTTTCACTTCCAAGCTCATCACTTTTTAGATTCTTATATGCTTGGTTTTATATAGCTTTCTAAGCCATTACAACATCGCATGTATGTTTGCACCTGCTCGCTTTAACCTTTTTTTTTATAGTTATATCATTGAGCTATTTTTGCTTGCCATTTTCCCATGCTGGGGAACAACATCTAAACCATGTCTGATCAAATAAGCTCTACAGGGGTGAAATCATTCTTTATTCTTTATCAATGATCAAAATTTTCCCTACTGGGGCACAACTATTTTATCATGCTCATATTTTCTCTACTGGGGCACTTCTTATTATCTTTTATTTAGAGACCCCATTCTAGTGGTGATTTCCTTCCTAAATTAGAATGTTCTCTTTTTCCCTCTAATTCCAAGCTCTCCACGTTAAAGCCCATGATGTCAATATTTTAGTGTGCAACTTGTCTCGGGATTGATTAATGTCGTAAACGTGTAGCTTGTACTATCAAATTGGGTACATTTATAGTGTGTCCCTTACATTTATGGATTGTATCTTTCCCATTCTCCCATCTCTAGGGCCTAATATACCTCTCATTATAATTTGATCATTGATGATAATCACATGTGTAAGCATTAGCTCATCTAGATGTGATCTATTCCATGGGTTAATCTCACTTTCTCTCTCTTTTTGAGAGTCCATCCTTATCTTTCATCCTAGTATGTCCTCTTAAGGGAGCATCATGGGTCTATTCCAATTTCTTCTAGATAACTCTTTTATTTGAAAATATGTTACTTCACCTAAATGTCTCACTATGCCTTATCAAATAGGGGTAAAATGTAGACATCCAATTCCTAACACCATTTATGTTGAAATTGTCAATCTTACCTAAATTACACTAAAATGCACATTATAGTTCAAAATATATAAAGTGTCCTAAATGGTTCAATCTTGTCATTTAAAAGTCCCAATTTAGGTCAAAGTATCCCTAAATAGGGCAATGCATTTTATGGGCTAGCTAACTTTGATAAGATCATTTTCAGTCAAAATGACCATTTTGCCATTTAGTTCGCTTGATCACTCTTTTCTTCTAATTCATTGGTACACGTCACATACCTTTATTATTTGTTGTTGGAAACATCCTAAATGGGAGTACAGTTCCAACACATCTAATATTGCCTTCTGATTCCTCTCCAATCAAATTATGACCTAGTAATATGACTTTTTGACCATTTTGATTAATCAAGGGACAATTTTCAAATAAATTACACAATTGTTGATTAACCTTGTTTAAGGCTAATTAATCCAAATCAAGGGTTTAAGTGTATTTTTCATGAGAGTTGTTGAATATTTCTTTTTGAAACTTGATTCTTATTATCTGCATCACCTAGTGACATCATCTATGGGGTGGCATCCATCAAGCCATAAGTGCATAAAATATCAGGATTATGTGTCACCCATGCCTAGTTAATGTCTCCCATACCTCTTCAATACCCCTTATTTCAAGGTCGTGATGAAGATAATTATGGATTTAATCCCAAATATTAGGATTATCCTCAACCACACATCTTCATCTCAAGATGTATTATTCAGGTTGATCCCGACCAATCTCAAAAATCTATAAATAGAGAGGTCATGGACATCATTTCTAAGCTATTTTGGTGCAATGTTATTATGCTCAAATATATTCAAAGATTGAACATTGCAAATTTATAATGCTAAATTGTTTTCACAAAGCCTCATTGATAGACTAGTTTAGTGGTTTACAATCAAGAGCCTAGGTTTTATGGAGTGTTCTTGAGGCATTGGAGGAGCTTACAACCATTGTTGACAAAGGCAATGATGCTTGATCAAGGGAGAACATGTCTTTGAGCCACATGGGTATGGTGAATCTATTTGGGAAGGTAATACGATGTTGCTTTCTTTCATTTGTTTCTTTCTATCCTGTGTAATTCCCATAGGAATAGATAGGCTTGGTTAGTTAGTTATTTATGCATGTTTCATTGTTTATGGACTAATGCTTGAATAAATTGCTTTGTAATCCTCTCTATAGGTTGCACACATAGGTTGAGTTTGAGTGCTCAAGTGGTAGGGACCTAACCATCGATGGTTAGAGTGACTGTTGAAGGTCAAGGTGACTATTGATGATCGAGTGTTGAAGGTTAAGTGGGGTAAAATGGTAAGTTAGTGATTTGGTTTAGCTAGTTAGCTAACTTGACTCAGGTTCATGGTCAGACGCTGGGTAATGGTCTGATCTAGGGGTGTTTTGACATCTATAACCATCATATGTGATTTTATAATGTCTACAATTCTTCCTCATCAAGAGGACCTTCATGAATAAATAAATCCTTTGAAGGTATTTATTCTACTTGGGTCATATTAGAAGAGACTGGAAGGGTTATAGGCTTCCTTTGATAAGTAGCAACAAGTGAGATAAAGGAAATGGATGATTTACCTAATGTGTATGGAATGGAAGATGAAGGGACATCAATAGATAGATGTGGTGTGGAAATAATAGGGGTAGAGGAGGTGAAATAGGTGGAATAGTCACAGGGGATGGAGGCACAGGTTCTAAAACTATAGGTTCCCCTGATGTAGATGTTGGAGGTGATGGGGATGTTATTGTGTATGGCATTAATACAGAGATTTCTAAAAGAATTCAAGAAGGATTACTTGTTTAACTATATTCAAAGGATGTATATGTACCAAAGAGAATATTATTGCTAACCAATTTGTAGGAGATGATGACCTTGTATTTGCTACATAAGATTGACCTATGGCTACTAGTTAAGGCCTTATGAGTTTCCTAAGAATGTTATTTTTAATTTGGGGGTCCATCTCCCTTTGGTGGCATGATCCTTATCTTGGCCAGTTTCTTCTTGATGAGTAGAGGGAGGAGGTTCTTGTTCTGTACGTGATTGAGCTTGTGGATGAGGCCATTGATGGCTTGTAGCTCTATCTACCTCATTCATAATTTTAATTGCATCTTCTTTAGTAAATAAAGGAGCATATTGAATATTTTGTGCCACTACCATTAACATATTGTGTTTGGTCATTTGTATATGAAATTTAGAATCATCTAGAGCATTTATGAAAATCTCATCATGTTCAAAGATTTTGTGTCCATAAGGGATTTGAACTTCCTTCTTCTCTAGGTCATTTAAATATTTCCTAACTCTCCCCCTAGGGTTTTAGTCTCTATATAGTGTTTTGTCTAAGCCATAGTGGGCCTTGACTTTGCCAACTACATTCAGATGTCTCCTTAATGAATATTGGATTTTTCCTATGCTTAGAGGAGTTTTATGGTATTAATATTGGTGTTTGGAACCAAGGTATTCATCTACACTATTATATATTTGATGTGCAATCTCTTGCTCTGTCACCTTATCAGGGATAAAGCAAGTCAAATATAGGGGAAGTGTCTTAGTTTTTTCTATCTTGATTATGGTAAAATCAAGATAGTATCAATATTTCCCCTTTTTTGAATACTCCTCATGTTCTTAGAAAGCCCAGGCATTTGATTCCCATAAATGGTTTGATATACTTGATGATAAATATACTCTAAAATCCTTTTGATTTCTCCCCTATATTCATAGATATGAAACATTGAGAAATCATCACAAACCTTGTTGTTAATATATTCCATAGAAGGTTATTAGGGTTTACCATGAATTTTGTACACTGTTCCCATCATTGTGTCTATTAAATAGACATCATATAGAAGTTTCCATAAGAGGGAATTTGATCAAATTAGAGTATTTATGCCCTCAAATTTACATTGATAATCTCTCTAAGTGCAACAATCTTGTCAGTAGTCAAAATATTATCTATTAAGGGCACCCATCTTTTTCTTTAATGGCATGGTAATTCTAACCCTTTTCCTTAATTTAACTATGGGGATTGAAGAAATGGCACCCCAAATGGTTAATATTTCTCCTTTTTTAAGCCATTGCTTATGTTCCCCCTCAATTGTGTTTTGATCTAACCAAGCATTAGTAGACATTTGGTCATAAGTTACTTTTTGGATGGGGAGTTGTAGATATTTCTCAAATGCTACACTGTTAATATAGGCTATTGCATTCCAATGAAGCTTGAAGTGAAGGTAATCCACAATAATAACTCTATTAATAAATAAATCATGTAGAAGATCAATACAAGGTGTTACCTTAGATTTTTTTGTCATGTTGTGTAATCCCATGGTCTAAATTTATAGCAAATTATTAATGTATCTTCTCTCATCCTCATATAATTGATCTTGTGATGAATACAAATCTATATAATGTACTGCCTCCTAAGTTGTTGTGTAATGAGGGAACTAAAATTCAAGCACTCCCTTATCAAATATTGTATTCAAATATTCAGGTCTACCTGTGATGGTATATGAAGAAGGAGGTTGACCTACTCATGATGAAGATGTCATTGCTATATTATGAAATAATATAGAAGCTTTCTTAAAATGATTGAAAATACTAGCATATTTGCTAGGGTAAAAGCTAGGGATTTTGATAACATAATAGCTCAAATTCACATTTTGTACTTGTTTAATTAATGGCAATGATGACTTAATGTGTTTATAAATTTGCATATATTTCCAAAATATAAGACTTAAATGTTTAGTTCATGCATAGTTAATGCAACCATTTTTAATTTTGTTTCACATTTCAATTTGAATTTACCATTCAAATTTGGTAGGTACCTTTTGTCATATGGTAACTCTTTGTTCACCTTGAATGCTTAGTCATTACCTTAAAATAGGTGTTTAATTCTCATACATCAGATTTTGATCTAACTATTTAGATTCTACATCTGCATTCTATCTATGAGTCTCTGTGATTGTGACACTTGCTACAATCTTGCTTACCCAAGGTCTGGTTTTATACTCTTACTTTGACCCCCTTACCAACTATGAATTAATGAGATTCTTCTACTTGGCATGATCTCAGGGTCTTAGGGGTATTTTGACTATTTAATGTGTACATTCCCTTGATGGGCTTTGAGTGAACATGATCATGCCATGTGTTGTAATCTTGGGTTTCTGGAGGTTATTTATAAAATAACCGATTCTTTTTCTTAACAAGTTCTGAATTGTTGTGATTGCAATAAGTAAAAGGCTCTTGGTGATTTAGAGGAAAGATGATTCTAACAACATACATTTTTTGGGCAAGGTCTAGGTTTCTATGATGATGACATGTGGATGACTCTTGGGGTTTTTAGAGGATTTTATTTATTTTACCCTTATACCTTATTTTATTGAGCTTCAAGTTTTTGAGATCACACTATGTGGATGACTCTTGAAGTCCTAGAGGAAATACAATCTTGATGACATACATTTGATGATAGGCTCTGAGATATTGAGATGATGACATGTGGACAATCTACATTTATCTGGAGAACTTAAAACTTTTGATGTTTTACTTGGTTTGTTAGGCTTTAGGTTTTTGAGATGATGCCACATGGTGGCTCTAAGAGCTCTTGAGGAAACAAAACCTTGGTGATGTACTTTTGAATAACAATCTTTGGGATTTTGAGATGATGGCACATGGATGATCTTTATTTATATATAAAATTTAGAATTTTTGATGTTGTACTTAGTCTATCAGGATTTAGGCTTCTGAGACAATGCCACGTGGTGGTTCTCAGAACTCTGGAGGGAATAAAACCTTGGTGATATACCTTTGACTAAAAAGATCTAGGATTCCAAGATTATGACATGTGTATAGCTCTCGAGGCTCCAAAGAGATTTAGAAGATAAGTTTATGTACTACAATCTACTATATTTTGAGTCAAAAACATCATGCCATGTGGAATGATCTTGGGGATGCAGGAGTTACTTGATAGCTTCAACACTATACTCTCCCTAACTAATTCTCAAGCTTCCAAGTTGACATGATCACACCACTAGATGACTCTTAGGGATTTGGAGAGTAGGTGAAGAAAGTAGACCCAACTATTGAACTTTATGCCAAGGGTAGCCATTATGTTGGAACATGGATGATTCTCATGGATTTAGAGATCTCTAGTAAATTGTGACCTTAGGAAATTATAAGTGACAAGACACAAACACGTAGCCTTATAATTTGGTCAAGATAAAATGTGAAATGAGCCCAAGTCCTAGAAGCAATCCTGCACACAGTTGGAAGTTAGGATGCACTAGAATACAAATTTATTAGTTTTGTTAGTCAAATAAACCTAAAAATTCAATCTTGGAGTGAGATTTCAAAATAAAAATCAAGGTTGATAAATAAAACAATTTTATACCATGCCCAAGCTTTTAAATTTATTTTGAAATGTAAAATCAAAATCAATAGGAAACTTAGGTTGCATAGATCGA
Source organism: Torreya grandis (assembly GCA_037957365.1). Taxonomy (NCBI): domain Eukaryota; kingdom Viridiplantae; phylum Streptophyta; class Pinopsida; order Cupressales; family Taxaceae; genus Torreya; species Torreya grandis. Next base: position 515,035 of record JARHVA010006129.1, on the reverse strand, counting down.
TTCAATGTTTGGAATTTCTAAGGTTCATCTACACCACGAATATTTTTTTGGTAATAATGGGTCCCTATTTTAAATTTTGAGAATGGGGTGTTTTGGGGAACAACACATAGCCCAAATGGGTCTAAGGCTGATGTATTTCTCCCTCCTAGAGTGGTTGTATGATATGTGGTGATGCAACTAGAATGTTTTAGATAGATTATTAATAGAAATGCTTGATAATAGATGCCCCTTGACCTACAATAGATAATTTTCAAACTTGGCTATTGACTGTTAGAATGTTGTAGAGTTGAAACATGAATAAATAATGCTATTTTTCTCAGTGTGCAATGCTTTTTCTAAAGAGATCTAATGGGGGTAGAGTGAGTAACCTTGATGTGATTTTATAAGATAATTTTTGAAATAATTTCACTATCCAACATTACCAAACATGTGGGAAAGCCATTATGAAATATATCAATTTGAAAAAGTGTCTATTAGAGTGTAGGTGACAAGGGTACACTAGGGGATAAGGTCATAATACAACCTTGTTCATCTAGTGTGGACTTGTCTCAAAAGATTAGAGACTATTGGGACATGTCTGAAGGAGCTTGTGGGATGAATAGGGATGAATGCAACTAAAATAGGGATGTATGTATGACATTTTTAGTGTTTACAAGATAATGAGGGCTCTCTTATAGATTGCTAGTTAGTGAAATGGAAAATAGACCAAGTAAGGGTAAGGATGTTAAGAATAAACATAATCAAACATTTAATGATTAATTTGTTTTGTCTACACTTACCCCCACTTTATTTTAGTGATGCATGAATTAAAATTACTAGAGTAAAGTAGATGCAAATCTAAGTGTGTAGCCACACTTTATATTTGAATGTGAAGCTTGATTGTGCAAGATGTCTTAATGTAGGAACTTGCAACAATGCAACTAAAAGTAATGTTTGCTTATGTTTAAAAATTATAAAATTGAAACTTTTTGTTTGTAATTTGAAAAGAGAATAAGGAGAGACAATTTCCCTTGTATCTTGGAGATGATGAAGGTGCATGCTCCCTTTTTTGGACATTTGGAGAAGTGCTTAATTATGGAAAATTGAGAGTGATAAAGTATCAATTTGAAAACCATTTAATGCTTTTGAGTTGGAAATATTGTATTCTCCAACTCTCATTTGAATGTGTAGAGTACTCTATAAAATATTTGAATAGATGGAACCATAAATTGTGGCTCGTTACATATTGAAAAAGTGCAACCATACAAGTAGAGTGTCACTAAACTCTAATGTGGACCACTTGTAACTAAGACAAATCACATTACTGTAGACATATCTAGATTTTATTTGTAATTTTTGCAACTTTGAAACTTGAAACTTGAGAATTTTTAAAATGCCATATTATAAATGTGAACATTATTGAATATCATGCCCTCTATATCTATATTGTATTAAAATATCATTTGAATTTATAATTTTGAACTTTTTAATTTTTCCAATTTTGGAAATTTTTGCAACTTGTAACTTTTAAATTATTTAAAACTTTTAATTTATAACCATAGTAATGAGTGTGCATGCATGCCACATGTCCCCATAATATGAGAATGTCAAATCATGTTGTATTTTGAATTTTTTTTATTTTACCATAAATATGAAATTTGGCTCATGAAGCTTGAATGTTCTAAGCAAGCCCATTGTGGTGCCCCCATTTTAGTATGATATACATAACTTGTAAGTCACTTATCTTAAAAGAAAACATATGTGACAGATATTTCACTTTGAATATATAAAATTGATTGCATTCATAGTATTGAATCTACCAATGACTTTACATATGAAACATGTGTTATAAAGATGTATAATATAAGCATATAAGTAATGTGTGCATGATATACACAATGGCACTCTTGCAAGCATAGAGTATATAAGTGGTGCTTGACATGGGGCATGACATCATTGTAAATTGATAAACTACATGATATGAATCATGTCACCATAGTAGCAAACAAAATTTATAATAAAAAAATGATATATAATGTCATGTATTTTGCATAATACATCACTCATAAGGATCAATAGGCCACATACAATGGACATGTAAAATGTTACATAATGCATAAGGCCAAGAGCCACACACAAATGGCATAATCACACAAATGATAGTTTGAACATTTAAGGCAGAAAGCAAAACACATAATAATCAAGCAAAATATTATCTTATCATGTAGGGAAATAAGAATGCATAGAAAAGAATGTATCAAATGAGACTACTGAAGATCAATAATATATATGAATGTCATTGTTAGCAAGTAACATATTTCAGGTAATACATTTGAGAAATATGAGTGATTAAGCAAAATATTTTTATGATATGTAACTCAACATTGTAGAGAGGTTGTGGATAAAGACAACCTATGAAAATATTCATGGAGAACAAATAGATTCCTCCAACTTAGTAAGGTTGTCGAGTAATATGGAAAGCTCGACATCAAAGAATCATGTGAAAGTATGTCTTATATCACACTTAATTACCTTATGAGAAGCACTGTGTATTGAATTATAGAATATGTTATTATACTTGCATAGATTAATAAACACATCAAAAGGAGAAAGCTAACAGTATTTGAAAATGCTTTAGGTCTTGATTTTGATTTTTTTGAAAGTATTTTGATTTTTCTATATTTTTGAAAATATATGCATGTTTTTTGAATTTTTGATAATATTTTAATGCTAAAAGATATTTGAAAATAGGTGTTTAACAATTAAATTTTTTTAAAATAGAGGAAGTAGGAGGGATTCGAACAATCTTCAACAAGGTACAAAAGTGTAGTATGATAAGAGGGAAGGCAAGAAATGTTCCCCCAATGTAACTTTGAGTCATAGCCATGAAGTGAAAATATGTAGAATATGTAGGAATGTACATGCTCCTTAAATGGGGAAGAGGTTAAATGTGCTCATGTGAAAAGTACCAATATGAGATCATGCACGTGCAATAAGGTGTAAGATATGCAATAGTAAGCAAGTGAATTTCCATAGAGATAAGTGTTTTAGATTGTTCGAATCAATTTGTAAAAGAAGAGGGTAAATATCTAAAGTAAAAATTAAACCAAGAGGCTATAAGAATGCTTGGATAAGGGATAGAATAATTAACAATGAAGATAAGCATAAAGAAGCTATGTACAAGTAAAATGTATGTAGTTAACCAATGACTTGATCAGAACAGAGTTCCCATGGAGTTCCTATGTAAAGGGTATATCCACCTACTTGGTTTTGTAATAAACCACCAATTGGGACAAGATGTTGTATAGAGCCATCTAATCAATTATATTGCATATCAATCATATGAGAAATATTTTTTGGAATATGCCCTTCTTTGTGCTCATGTGTTGGGATTATGTTCTCCTTTAAAACCATGATCATTGCACTATATTGCTAAAATTTTAGAGAATTAAATTTAGTAGTTAGGGTAGCTCTAATTAATATTTGGCATGATCTTCAAAGGATTATATTGTAATACTCTAAATTAGGATCAATGTGAAATAATTTTAAACATGATTTAGGACAAGAAGTGATTGGTAATGTGATAGATCCAATGCAATGCTTTGGTGATGTAACTTGGTTGAGATGTTGTGTATCATGTCCAATATTTTGAAGAAGAGATATGTTACATATATTATCCTCTTGTAGTCAAGTAACAGTGAAATGAGTACATTGTTTTCCATATATAAATAGTTTGATCGAGAGAGGCTCCAAATGACACAAATGGTGCTTTGGTGTAGGTGTTAGAACCATATTTGTAGGAGTGACTTGGATATTGATTCTTGATTTGAATTAAATGTATTGAGAAAACCTCCTTTGAACATGTTTTAACTTGGCTTTGGTAATTTTATTTATGCATATGGATTTATGGGAGTATCTGATTATGCCCTTTATACCTTCTCCTTAGGAGACACGATCACTATATTAGGAGTATTAAGGTCTAAAATAGTATTACATTTGTTTGAAGTATCTTGTAAATCCTTTTGTGTAGAAATGGGTGATTTTTGATTACTGTGTATATAATATGTATCTAAACATTCACCCACTCCAACATATCTAAATAAAGAAGGTGACAAGTATTCATATTCATCAATGGGATTGAAATTTAGATTGTGTAGTTGCTTATCTGTAAGTTCACGTGTATCCTCATCACCACTACTATTGTAATATTCAAGTATACAAGTATTATATGAATTGACTAACAATGATAGTTCTTGAATAGGATCTATTGAAATTGGTGTCTATTGTAACTTTTCTTAGATATATTATTTAATCTGTATGGAAATCTTAACTTTTGGCATACTTCCCTTAATAGGCTCTTCCATTTTCTTAATAGTTTGTACCTTTGACATGGCTTCCTAAATAAGCCTTTCTATTTGTTTGGAAATTTAGGGTCTTGGTGAAATATTATTTATATTTCTTGATGCACCCACTTCATAAGTATGACTTTGTGCCATTGGAATTTGGATTTGAGGTGGTATTATAAACACTTGACTGGATTGTGATTGTGCCATTTTACAATGCAAAAAGGTGCATCATTAGTTGGAATTGTATATTCATGATTTTCATATAAATTTTTCATACATTCATGAAATGTAGAAGGGATAAATTCCATTTCATGAATATAAGGTTGACCCAAGATTATATTATATTGTACATGTTCGGAAACAACCTAAAAAATAGTATAGACCATTTTGAGGCCTAATAATAAAGCCATTGTTAGGTTGTGGAGCTAAAAGCTTCACTGATGCAGACATGGAGGAAGTTGGAGGAGGTTGCAGAAGCATCACAGTCACTGGCGTCAGTTAGGTTGACTGACGTCGGTAGGTGGTAGACAGGGAAGCAATCGACGTCGGTCATGGATCGGCCGGCGTCGGTCATCTCCAGGCAGGCAGAGACCGATGTCGGTTGCCTGTGTGTTCCAAAAGTGTTCGTTGCATGAACAGTTAGTTAGTTAAACTGAGTGTTTGCATGTTAAAGGCTAATTATAGTCTTGAGTTGCATGTCTATTATTGTAATTAAGTTAGTCTAATTATTGTAAACATGAGATCTATTTAAGAGACTCATTATCTGTATTGTAAAGTGTGCTAGAAAGCCATAGAGCTTTTAGAGAGAGCTAGTGTAGCTCCTCCTAGTTCCATAAGGGTGCTGAGAGTGTATGATCAGGGAGAGTTGCAAGGTCTGCAAGGTCAAAGAGCTGATCCACCGGGGTACTGGTTGAAGAATCATAAGGACTTGGTGAGGCAAGGACAAGGGTTCTTCAGGGGTGTAGAGATGTCTACATGGTGAGTAAGGTCTAGTGATTTGCAGGTAGCAGAGAGCAGGGGATCTACTTAGAGTACGTTTGTGTACTTGATGTACTGGTAGCATTGTTACTGACTGGTAGGAGAGGTGAACATCAATTCTATACTTGAGTTGATTGTTGGGACCGAGAGAGAGAAGGAAGAAGGTCTTAAGGTGTGGCAAGCCTTTGAGGTGGAAGAAGAAGTGGCATCTTCTTTATGTATTTTCTTTTGAGTGATTATTAATACAATTGTGTATTATCTCTCATATCCTGTGTTGTTTCATATTTCTAGTTACTTATTGATTCTGGTATAATTCCGTGTTTAGTTGCTAATACAATTGGTAATCATATGTGCTCTAATTGGGGGGCAAGATCTTGACAAGTTGGTATCAGAGTTTTTGGTTGGGTTACTAACAGGTGGTTCAGATCTGGATAGTGTGTGTTGATTATAGGGTACTCATAGGGGTTTCTGATTGAGTGGGAGTATAGCAATGGCAAAAGGAAGTAAGCTACGAATGGAGAAACTAAATAGCACGAATGGTATGATTGATGGAAAGAAAGAGCAGGTAAAGAAAAATTGTTGGTTGGTAGCAAATCAATAGGGAGAAGCAGATGTTGTAGGAATTTTGCGTAGGATGCTCTGGATAAAGTGGAATCTTGGTTTACAGATTCTTTTGCCTCTTTCCATGCAGTTCAAAATAAAGCATCTTTTCACAGGTATGACTTTAGAGAGATTTATTTAGGAGCTGGAGAGCCTTGTCAAATTATTGGCAAAGGGGAAGTGAAGCTGAAATTGCAAATGGACAACACACAGGTGTTAAAGGAGGTCATGCAGGTCTTAGTCTTGGAGATATGTCTAACTTCTTCAAGAAAGTTGGGTGATGGGAGATGCACAATAACTCTCACAGCGGATGCACTTGTCTTGGAAGGTGGTAAGAAAGTAGGTATCCTTTATCTATCTACATATATTACTAATTCACCATCTGTTGCAGAGATGTGGCTTTGTAGGCTTAGTCACATATGTAGGAGGGGGATGCATGTTCTTAAGCGGAAGACAGATATCTTTGATAAACTTAAGAACTGGAAAGCCTTGGTGTTCATGGAGGAGATGACGAACAGAGATCAGCGGATGGGACTGAATTATTCTGAGTAGGGCTATGTCAATTTGAATAGGGTTTTGACCCAAAAGAAGCTCGCAGGTAAAAAGTCATCACTCACAGGCGAACACAGATACCGACATCAATCATCAAAAACTGACGTTGAACAGACAGGCACCAACGTCGGTCATGTGCAGATCAGTAGAGTCAGTGGTGTCAGGCAGAAGGAACCGACGTCGATCAATCAGTGACTGATAATGGCAAGGGGTACACCGGTGTTGGTAATGTAATCGACGTCGGCAGACAGAGTCAGTCGCAGAGAACTGACGTCGGTCGAGAGCAGATTGGGAGATGGCCGACATCGATCACTGGAATGGATATTGGGTGGACAACAAGCTGTCAACAAGTCTTAAACGCCCATATGGAGGTCAAAAAGGGTAAGTGAACCTCATATTCGTTGTTCACCTTCTTTATATTGCTTATTGATGGTTAAGAACTAGGTAGACGTGAAGAAGCAATGCAGGTAGAATCCAGATACAGTGGGAGCTTGGCATGGATGAGGAGTGTGAGTCCTTGGAGAAAAACCAAACAAGTGTTTGTTGGTAGAGTTGTCAGCTGGAAGGAAGCACTAAGAGATAGATGGATTCCCGTAATAAAGAAGAGAGTGGATGGATACGTGAGACGGAAGGCCAAGGTATAAAGTCTTGAGGAAGCTGTAGGACAGTGGTACAGGTTTTGACAGGTGGATGACAAAGCATGGCTTTAGTCAATGTTATTGTAACTATTGTGTTTTATTCTTCCCAGGTGGATGATGAGTCGTGACATTATCTAGTTACTGTATGTGGATGGTATACTAGTTATAAGATCAGATATACAGGGTTTTGCTGAGCTAAAAGGTAAGGTTAGTTCAGAGGTGTGTCATAGAGAATTTGGAGCAGCAAAATTCTTTGGCATGAGAGACATGGAGATTTGGTCTCCAGTGGGAGCTGATATGAAGATGGTGTTGGTGGGGTTCATGATGCAGGATGCAGAATCGGTAAGCACACTAGAGGCTGGACAGTTCAAGCTTAGCTTTGGACAGGGTTCAAAATCACATGAGGTTACCTAGGTGACAGGAAAGGCATCACAGGGCATGTGGTGGGTGGTCTTCAGGATTGAGCTTGAAGAGGGATACAAGCCAGGAATGAATTAGATGGTGTACATGGACAGGTACAGTGTAGCTATTTATCTCCAAGTGGGAGATTATTAGGTTGTGGAGCTAAAAGCTTCACTGATGCAGACATGGAGGAAGTTGGAGGAGGTTATAGAAGCGTCACAGTCACCGGCGTTGGTTAGGCTGACCGACGTCGACAGGTGGTAGACAGGGAAGCAACTGATGTCGGTCATGGATCGGCCGGCGTCAGTCATCTCCAGGCAGGCAAGGACCGATGTTGGTCGCCTGTGTGTTCTAGAAGTGTTCGTTGCATGAATAGTTAGTTAGTTAAACTGAGTGTTTGCATGTTAAAGGCTAATTATAGTCTTGAGTTGCATGTCTATTATTGTAATTAAGTTAGTCTAATTATTGTAAACATGAGATCTATTTAAGAGACTCATTGGCTGTAATGTAAAGTGTGCTAGAAAGCCATAGAGATTTTAGAGAGAGCTAATGTAGCTCCTCCTAGTTCCATAGGGGTGCTGAGAGTGTATGATCAGGGAGAGTTGCAAGGTCTGCAAGGTCAAGGAGCTGATCCACTGGGGTACTGGTTGAAGAATCATAAGGACTTGGTGAGGCAAGGACAAGGGTTCTTCAGGGGTGTAGAGATGTCTACATGGTGAGTAAGGTCTAGTGATTTGCAGGTAGCAGAGAGCAGGGGATCTACTTGGAGTACGTTTGTGTACTTGATGTACTGGCAGCATTGTTACTGACTGGTAGGAGAGGTGAACATCAATTCTATACTTGAGTTGATTGTTGGGACCAAGAGAGAGAAGGAAGAAGGTCTTAAGGTGTGGCAAGCCTTTGAGGTGGAAGAAGAAGTGGCATCTTCTTTATGTATTTTCTTCTGAGTGATTATTAATACAATTGTGTATTGTCTCTCATATCCTGTGTTGTTTCATATTTCTAGTTACTTATTGATTCTGGTATAATTCTGTGTTTAGTTGCTAATACAATTGGTAATCATATGTGCTCTAATTGGGGGGCAAGATCCTGACAGCCATTGTAATAGTGCCTAGTATTTTTGTAGTAGTAGTATCAAATCCCTGTGTAAGTTGATTGGAATTTTCAAGATCAAATTTATGGAAGCCCAATTTATGTATGGAGTCATAATTATAAATATTTATTACATAACCACTATCAACCAATGCATATTTAACTAGTTATCCATGTATTTGGATTGGAATAAATAGGAAAATATTTTTCTCAATGATATTCTTGGGAGGTACATTTTCTTTATCAAAATTAGTAGTATGATCAATGAATTCATAATAGAAGCAAAGGAAGAGGGTTGTGGATCCATAGGAAGAGTTGCCCGTAACATTCCATATAAGATATCCTTGTAAGATGGTGCTTTCCTTAATAACTCTAGAATAGAAAATTTGGCAGGGGTATTTTGTAGTTAGTCAATGATTTCATATCCTTTGGGTTGAGAGGTTTTATTTAAAGGAGGTCAAGGTGGTGGAATATTATTATTAGAAGTAGTAGATTGGGGACGTAAAGGTGGTCATCCCCTTCTGGTTTGGATAACATGCACATGAGAACCTAATATAAGCCTTGGACTAAAAATAGGAATAGGGTGATGAATGGAATGAGGTTGAGGGCAAGGAGAGGGGAATACAAGAGGTTGTGTATGTGCTCATTAACATCTAGTTGTAATAGGAAATAAATTAAATTGGATATTATAACAATGAGTATTAATGATATACTTTGAGTTTGATTAAAAGAGTGCCTACATTATTTTTCAATATTATAACAATGTGAAATATGCTATAGTGGAGATTTATCCAAGGTAAGATTCAGAACATTATCAAACATTAAGCATGTAGAAATGAAATAAATAGAATCTTGGAAACTAGGAGAATATTTCACTATAAAATGCATAATCTTATGTACCATATGAGAGATATTTTCATTCATTGAACCCACTATAAATAAAATGTACTATGAATTAAGTAATACTAATGACTATGAATACAATACAAGCAAAAAATTAAGGTAAGAAGGTGATCTAGGCATGGGTTTGAATGTTTTTTATGTTCTAAAATATGTTTATCATTCGTTGATTAGTGTCAACCCAATTTTTTAGAGTACTAACTACAAAATTAGAACCATGCATGTAGCCCACTAACCCCATTTTAGAGGGTATAATGAGAATAAATTCTCTAGGTGATTCACTACTCTTAGGTGTACCACAAATCAAATGGATAAAAGATGATTCCTATTGGTATAAACAAGGGACCATAGGAATTTCCAATATACCATGAGTTGTATGGAAACTAAACTTTATGTTTAGTGTTGTATAATGGCTATGAGTATTGGGGTAAACCCCTCATGCCATGATTTTTAAAGATATATACCACGTATCCATTCACCACATGCACTAAGTAGTTTTAAAAATTCCAAAACATAATTCCTAAAACTAGAAAAATCAAATGAAAAATAAAAGTGAAAGATTTTTGTTTTCAAGAATCAAGCAAATTTTAACTTGAGGTTGAAAGAAAGAGCTTCTATGTCAGAATGATCCAAGGTGACAAGAAAATTTCTTGAGTGTCATATTTAATCTAAGGTTAAAGAAATTGAATCATTTTGTGTTAGATATTATCCAAGGTCAAAAGTTATTTTCTTTCAGTGTCAGGAATTTTAAAAAATTTGAAATAAATCTTATCCCAAAAATTAAAGAAAAATAATAAGCAATGTTCTAAAAATAACAGGTTCATCAAAATGTTTAACCCTTTTAATTTAATATTACTTAAACTAATTGGTATTAAATTATTTAAATAGAAATGTTGATATGTATTGGTCTGATGTATAAATACAATGAATCATAGTAAATTATAAAATTTACTAAAATTAGAAACTTGTTAAAATTTATAAATTAAGCTAGGATTTAGAGAGTGTCCCTTAAAATAATAATAAATATGATGGTGTCAAATTTAATTAAATATAGATTGTGTAAAATAGCTTACAAACATGATCTTATTAAAAAATAGTAGTTGGTAGTCTACTGGGATAGGTCTGTAAGATGTAAATAGGGGTGCATTGCAGCCTTATTTGTGAACTATGATAGCATCCCAGGTGACTGTATTACAAATTTATTGATTTGGGATTGTGTGATTGATTTTGAAGGTCAACTATTGATATTTTTGTGTCTGTATGTCATGTGGATGGTATGAAATTATCAAAACCTATTCCTATACATGCATTGGATAATAATCAGATAACAAAGTGGGGTAAAAATGGGTTAGTAGGGAGAGCTAAATTGGCCTCAAATTGCATAAATTTCCTAAACGGGCCCTAGGCTGATGTATTTATCCCTCCTAGAGTGATCGTGTGATATGTGGTGATGTAACTAGAATGCTTTAGCTAGATTATTAATAGAAATGCTTGACAATAGATGCACTTGACCTATAATAAATAATATTCAAACTTGGAAATTGACTGTCAGAATGTTGTAGAGTTGAAATATGAATAAATAATGTTCTTTTGCTAATTTTTCATTGCTTTTATTAAGTGTCCAATGTTTTTACTAGAGAGATCTAGTGGGGGAGGGGTACGTGAGTAACCTTGATGTGATTTTATATTAAAATATTTGGATTAATTTTGATAACTAAATTTATCAAATGGATGAGAGAGTCATTGTGAAATGTCTAAATTTGAAAAGTGACTATTGGAGTGTGAGAGATAAGGCCGTACTAAGGGACAAGGTTGAAATGTAACCCTATCTGTCTAGTGTAAACTTGTCTTAGAAGAATAAGGACTATTGATAGAGGTCTGAAATGATCTTGTGGGATGAATATGGATGAGTGAAAATAAAATAGGGATGTTTGTATGATGTTTTAAGTGCTTACAAGATAGTGATGGATCTCTTATAGATTTTAAGTTAGAAAAATGGTGAATAGACCAAGTAAGGGTAAGGATGTCAAGAATAAAAGTATCCATCATTTAATGATTAATTTATGTGTCTATAGATGCTAGTTCATGCACATTATAACAATTTATAGTTGGCACCGACTCAGTGGGGCATGATGTTGGTTCATGCACATTTACACCTTTACATTTATTATGATGTATTTTCAAGTGTGGAGAAAACTTAAACCTATAAGTTTGTCTGTAGTAGTTGATTAATGATTTTTGAGGTAATGTAATTGAGGTACAATGATGCTCTATGGCCATGCCATTACCCATAGTGAATCCATTATGTGGTTCCCATCTTATCATCTTGGGGATACAAGATTAGTGTTGGACTAGTTAGATGTGGGTTTTAAGGCATTTATCTTACAATACATGACCCTTGGCTTTGTTAAATTTCAAATTGGGGAATGATCCCCATTAATTTCACCATGTTCTCCAATGATTCAATGAGGAATCATAATTCTTGAATGCTTTGATAAGGAAGCATCTCCAATAGGTTTCATGGCAACATGGTTTACTCACATATAGGTGTACTCCTTCCTTGCTCTTTCAAATTTCAAGTTTCATGTATAGTTCAAATTTCAAATTTTATTCTATGGATACCTACTATTACATTTCCATTGCAATTTTTTATTGGAGTAACTTATACATTTAGAACCTTTTCCCAAAGACAAAGTGTGTTGTACACACTTAGGTATATCTTTATAATTTTTCTCTAGTATTTTCATTACAATAATATAAGGATAAAAGGGGGACATTGTCACATCTGTAGAAACTAAAATATGGTATTCAACACTTAGTAATGGAAAATTTGACCTACACTTATCTCCATCACTTGTGCTTCTCTAAACAACTCTTATTCGCCATTCACATGAACTTTTATGCCAGTTATGATCCTGATCCATTATAAGTTATTATCATTCATCTACAATATCCTCTCAATCTATGCTAAATATATTAAATATCCTAATCAAACATTTATAGATCACCAAATTTTCATCCCAATATCTTAGATAATAATGCCAGACTTAGGTAGTAACATCGATGTTACTAACCTAAGGCTAAAATTATAGTACTTTGCCTAACAATGACTATTTTTCAAAATAAAATTATTTCCTAAGGTTGGTACACTCACATAGCATGTCAGTGGTAGGGGAAATCACCTAATTTAGCGTATATCAATACAAATAGAGTTCAATATTATTGACCATCTATAATTCTTAAGTACTCATCAAATACACTATTGTGCATTGATAAAATCTACTATATTTTTTGTAAATTAAAAGTCAAACATTAGGAGAAGTCATCAAACAAGTTTAAAGCATGCAAGGCTAGGTAAAGAGTCAACATTGTCAAGATCAAAGCTAGATTTTTAATTTCATTCATATAGAAAAAGAACATAATTGCACAATCACACTAAGGGGGAGAACTACATGTGGCGTGCCTTCCCTATTTAGAGTATTAGATACATAGGTAATAGTTAATAATCAATGAGGGTATTTGGGGTAAGATAAAATCAATTACACTTCCTCAAAATTTTCAAGATTTTATCCTTCACTAGTAGATCTAGGGTTTTAAGGAGAAGGAAGCTAATTTTTGGAGTTGCACACACAATTAAGGGTCAAATACTGCACATATAAAGACATATCAAGTAGGCACATCACATTATATAGTAATGAAGAAGTAGAAGATACAAGGACAATATATTTAGCCTCAAGTCACAGACATCTAATGACTTCCAACTAGGCCTAACATTACCGACCCTGTGTGCATAGAGACATAATTCTAGATCTAAATGAATCATAGGCCTTATTCCAATCTATTTCTATTGTCAGAACACAGTCATAATCAACCAATTAGATATAAAGTTAATTATCTTATCCTTTATTGTAATTTACATAAATATAAAATTCAATTATCAAGTCAATTCCAATATTATAAATTCAAATTCATGATTAATTTTTATACATAATAATATAAATAATTTATTCCATTATTTCCTATTATGATTCACATTTACTCAAAAATATGGTAAAAATTTGGCTTCAAAAACCTTTATTCTACTATTTGATCTTGATGAATGGTTCAAAAATTACACATAATCTAATATTCTTCTAGACCCCCTCTTATCATTTATTTCTACATCAATAATATTCTTGTATGAAAATAGGTATGATTTTATTGTTTAGATATGATTAGGCTGATCTAAAATGTTTTGTAGGTTAATGTATGACATAATGTAAAATGATTTTCTCATTAAATTATTTTGTGAACTTGCACTCTCTTACATAAGGCTTAGGGTTAGATCTTGCTTTTATCTAAAATAATCCAAGGTGTATGGGTAATCTTGCATCAACAAAAATAGGTATGTTTGAAGTTTTAATGAGGAATATTAGATAGTTTTTTTTATAGGGATATCAGATCACATGTTGGGGATAAACTTTAGTTCACAGATTTACAACAATATCAAGGATCACTAATAAAAAAAACATGTGATCAAATTTTATTAAAAAACTTTAAGTTACTGGTGAACACTAATTATATAATCACAACCTAAGTTGTAAGTTTTAAGAGGTCACTTTAATATGCCTAAGTCATGATGGCCACACATTGTTCCTAAGCCTATTGGCAACCATTATTAAAATATAGTTAGGATTACAGTGCATGATAACCACTTCTTAATGTTAGGGTTTGGTAGAGGTCACATGAAAATTTGGGGAAGTGATCATGGTTCCATGATATTCTCTCATAATACTCATTAAGTTTTAAAATGATTCACAAATAAGTCCTTATGATGGGTTGATTGGTAGCGATGAAGATCAAATTTAATGCCATGTTTACGGGATTCTTGAAAACTACACATGGTTGAAAATTTTGGAAATTATTCAAGTTCACAAAATGATGGATGAGATCTTGTCAAATTTAATAGAGAATTCACATGGTCCACAGCCTCAAGATCCTCCCATGGAGTAGGCAAATAGTTGTATGAATCCAAAATCATAGGATTACAACACATGTCATAATCATGGTGGGTCACATGGTATAAATGGAGGATGCATTAAAATTATGAGTTATGGTGAACATTCCCATGGGTCTTTAGGTATGTAAAAAGGTCATGATCTTAAAATGAATATATGATCGACTTTGAAGTGGATTATATAAACCCAGGGTCCATAAAGGACCAAAAGACCATTGAAAATAAATTTGAAGCCCAATACATATGGACTAGAATCATTCCATGTGGCATAATCACATGCACTCATAATCAAAATGTAAATTTGGTCACAATAAAGGAAGAAAATATAATTTTTTTGAAAGGCCACAATTTTTGTATTAAAGCACCAAATTGGGCATGCAAGATCTCATTTGAAATATCTTGAATAAATGTTTCAATTGATGGTCACCATGCAATGATTAACACTACCATGTAGTCATTATTACAAAAGTATATTATAAAAATAATGATTTTTTAAGGGGAATTCAAGAAGAACAAAAAAGAGAAGAAAAGAAGGATCTACTATAAGTGTTAAAGGGGAATTTTCAAGTAGGATATATATATAGGGGAGATCAAGAAATCAAGAAAGGGAGGGCCATTAAAAAAAGAGGAGGTTGATGGACTCAACATAATATAAGGGGTAAACATTGGGAGATCAAAGAGAAAAGTCTCAGAGGGAAGGTTGTAGAGTTTGAAATAGAGAGTGAATGCAAAACTTGTAGGGGCTTAGAGTTAGAGATAGACATAAAAAGATTAGGTGTAGAGAGTCACTACATATATATGTGTGTGTGTGTGTGTGTGTGTGTGTGTGTGTGTGTGTGTGTGTGTGTGTGTGTGTGTGTGTGTGTGTGTGTGTGTGTGTGTGCGATTAAGGATTGCTTATTTAAAAATAAATAAATACATTTATTTTTTTGTTGTGAGACTCTAACTACATGGACAAGGGCATCCCTTCACATGAAGCCCCTACTATTATGACACGAGTGGTATCAGAGTAGGTTGAGGTTATAATTATGCTAAGAATTGTTTTCTACATTGTTGTGAGTATAAAAAAAGAGAGGTAATCTTCAAATAGAGAAGATGTGATAGGTATAAGGTGATAATAGATATTTTTTAGTCAAAGTGAGTTTTTTTTTAAGGTGTGAAAAAGTTTTGCAAGTGACAAAGAGTTGTGTGATAAGTTTTAAGACTCTTTTTTTGAGTTAGTTTCAGGTTATGAAAATAAGCTTGCATTTTTTATAGGAAAGAGAAAGTCTTGTAAGGGGGAGATAATTGTGTGAAAGTAAGAGAGACTCTTTTTTGAGTCTAGTACATGTTGTGAAGAATAATCTTGATTATGTTAGACCAAATTATGGCTTGCATATGAGAAAGATAAGTTTGTTGCATGTGTGTGACATGTCCTATAAGTGTGAAGAAAGTTATGAAAGAGAGAGCCTTGTATGAGGCTAACATAGGATATTAAATAGAATCATACTTGAATTAATAAAAGGATGTGAAATATAAACCTATTTATGAATATGAAATGACATTAAAAGTGGAAAAACACTTGGAGTAGAAGACCTGGCATAGTTATTGAAAAAAATCCAAGTGAGATTGGAAATGATGATTACTAAACAAAGGGAAGAATATATTGTATGTGTGAGTGGCTATGATGAAAAATAAATGATGATGTAATTATTATCCCTACAAGCAATGTTATATGATTTTGAGAGAGGACAAACAACTGAAATAAAATATCTTAGTAGAGGAAAGTGATTAGCTGAGGTTAAGGTGAAATAAAGAGGTAAGTCCACTTACAATGTTGATCTATTTTATGGTAAAGACAACCCATATAAGCTCATGATATAGATTTTTTAATTGAAAATTTATGTGAATATGAAAATATTGTATATCCCATGAGAGTAAGTATTTCATATAAGAAGCTATTTTGTCACACAGTTGTGTATTCAAGAGATCTTCAAAAGAGGATACAAGAGAAAGGAAATAATAAGGTGAAAGTTGGGAATAAATGGTTTAAAAATTAATGGATCATGTTATGCACCTAAATTTAAAAAATAATGTAGAGTAATATCCAAGCATTAAGACTTGAGAGAGAGTCAAATAAAATTGCCTTGAGTGGCAATGGGAAAGTGATATATATATATATATATATATATATATATATATATATATATATATATATATATATATATATATATAAGTGAGAGGCCTGAATCTATTTTCAAGAACGACAAAGAGAAATAAGTATGTGCATAGCCCATAGAATAATATATATACATGAATTAAGATGTGGAGGTGATGGTTTTTTCACTAAAATAAGGAGAACAATTATTGTATGATGGGAAATAAATTATAGAATCCCATAAGTTGGAAGAGGTTGAAATATCATTAAACGATAAATGTAATGCAATTTATTTTTTATAGGGAAGAAGGGATAAGGAAAAGAAAGAATAATCTCAAGATTATATGAAGGTAGAGGAAGTGCAAGTGAATGCACATGGGAAACATATGGTTGAATACCATACATGGAAAAAATAATAAAATAGAGTGAAAATTTAGTAGAGAAAAACCACATAGGTTGTTGAGAACAGGTCTTTGAGATTCCATCATGTGAGTGAAAATTATGAGAAAAATATGAGCAAAAAATAAATTGGACATGTGTTTAGGGAATCAAAAGGGGTTGGAAGAATTATTTGTGAGAAATATCAATTCTCTTAATATGTTTGATCTATTTGCAGGTCCAATAATGAAGGAGATAGTATAAAAAAGGGAAAAATGTAGTTTAGTCTAACATGCTAATATGTATGAAAAATAGTGGATATAAGTGAACAAGAGACTTTACCATATATAGTTTAATATGGGAAATAGGAATATTACAAGAGGCATCAACTTGAGGCATTAGAAAGGTGATGAACATCACTCATATGAAATATAAATAAAGAATGAGGTGAAAGAAGGAAAATGTAATTAGTCAGATGTTGATGCAAAGAAGATGAAGAGTGAAGAAACTCTCAAAGAGGAGATTTAACAAAAATAACCAAGTATTGTTAAGAGGAATATAAAAAATGATGAAGACCTTAAAGATCCCAAGCTTGGTTGGTAACAAGCTTATAACATGAATATGGAGGATGCACCTTTGAGGAATGCAAGGTCTCATAATTTAAAATTAATTTATGACTGTAGTTTATATGTAGATGTAAAATGAAGATAAAGGATACATTTGAAGAAGTTTTTCAAGGTGTAGATAGTGAGCCACTTTATTTCAAAAGTTATGGATAACTAGAAAAAGAAGGGTATTTTAATAATCTCATGAATGAAGAAGACACAAACAAGATGATGGTGGCAAGAGAAGATATGGAAACTATGAGGAAAGAAGAGCTGCAAATAGAGAATAATAACAAAAGGAAGAATCTAACCATAGATTAGATAGTGATTGATAAAAGCAAATATGGATTTTGGTATGGGAAGATGGATGATGATAGTGCATACTATCCCACAAGAGATCATAAGATGCAAGATGGAGCATCTTAGCGGAGGAGGTCAGATGAAATTGGGTTTAATCCCACAAGAATATGGAAAAGGAAGAAGAGAACCATTTGGTGGAGGTGGATGAATGATTCCTAAATAATGGGTAAAAATAACAAAAAAAAACATTTGAAGCAGGATGCCAATCTACGGTGGGTCAATTCCCATAAAGAGAAGAGAATGAATAAATATTAGTAGAAGAGAAACATTTTGAAGCCAACAAGGAGATGGAAATGCGAGAGAAAAAGTGACAAGCAATTGAAAAATTAGGTGTGTTGGAAGGGAATGTCATGTTCATCAATCTTAGTGGCCAACAAGTGTTTTTTCCACTTATTTCATCCATATGAACACAAGATCATATTTTAATTACATCAAGTGTTTGATGCAAAATCATCCAAGGTGTATTATAAATATTACATCACCAAAAATACACAAGTAGTTTACATTTTAAATAAGAAGTCTTAAGGCAATTTTTTAAAAAGATTTTTAGGTCAAAAGTTGGGGCCCAATTTTAATAGTATCAGGGATCAAATTAATGACAAGATCATGTGATCTCAATATACTAGGCACATTTTAAGTTACTTCTTCACCATATATATTATATTCATAAACTAAGTTGCAAGGTTCATGAGGTCACTTTAATATACCTAAATAATGGTGGCCATGCATTATTCCTAAGCCTAGAAATTATCATAATTAAAATGTAGTTAAGGTCATAGTTCACAACAATCACTTCCTAGTCCCAAGGTTTGGCAGAGCTCACATGCACATTTGGAAAAGTGATCAAGGTTATACAATAGTCATTCAAAATAATTTTTAAGTTATAAAGTGATTCATGGCTAAGTCCTTGTCATGGGTTGACATGCATAGATGGTCATAAAATTTAATGACATATTCATGAGACACTTAGAAACTATGCAAAGGCGAGGGCCTAGTGGACATCAAATTTATTTTTAGGTTCATGAGATGACGGTTGTAAGCCCATCACATTTAATAAAGAATTCATAGGGTCTACATCCTCAAGATCCTTCCATAGAGCAGAAAAACAATCTTGTGATTTTAGAAGCCAAGGATTATGACATGTGCCACAATCATGGTGGATCACAAGCTATAAATGGTGAATACATTGAAACTATGAGTTGTGAATATTCCCATGGGTTGATAGGTATGTATAAAGGTCATAGTAGTTAAATGGATGCACGATCAAAATTAAACTAGATCATATAAATCCATAGGTCCACATAGGACAAAGAGACCATGAAGAATAGACTTGAAGCTACACGATCAAAATCAAATTGGATTATATAAATCCAAAGGTCCACATAGGACAAAGAGACCACGAAGAATAGATTTAAAGCACAATATAGAGGGATAAATATCATGCCATGTGGTGTGATCATGTGCACTCACAATCACAATGTAAATTTGGATATAATAAAGAAAGGCATTACAAATATATTTGAAAGGCCACATTTATTACATTAAATCACCAAATTTGGCATGTAAGGTTTCGTTGGAAAGATTGCAAAGAAAGATTTTATTTGGTGGTCACAATGAAATAATTAACACAACCATGTATTCATTTTTATAAAATACTATTTAAGAAAGTATAAAGCATTAAGGAAAATTCAAGAAGGTTAAAAAAGAATGAAAAAATTAGGATCTCATGTATGCATTAAAGGGAATTTTAAAGAAGGATATTTAGAGGGTAGATCAATAAATAAGGAAAGGGAAGGCCAATAATATAGAGAGGAGGATAACATCATGAAAGAGGAGGTTGAAAGAGTTGAAAAAATAAAAGTCATTGACAATGGGACATTAAAGAGAGAGGTATTAGAGGGAAGGTTGTAGAGTCTACAATAGAGAGTGAACACAAAGTTGGTAGATGCTTAGAGTTATAGATAGGGAGGGATAGAGTAGGTTTAGAGAGTCCCTATGAATGTAAATGTTGAGTATTTCAAAATAAATAAATAGAATGCAAGTTATTTTCCACTGTGTGACTCTGGTTACATGGACAAGGGCATCCCTTCACTGGGAAACCTTACCATGAACTACATCAATCTAATTATTCTAGGGCTTGTTATATTTTTTAAAAATTATTTACCCTAATTATGTTTGTACTTAAAATTAGAATAAAATAATTAAAATTACACACACATATAAGCTTAAAACCATGAAATTATAGATTTTAAATCTATTTAATAAGCTGAGCTCATGAAAACATGTCCAAGCTAAAAAAAATTAAACTAGGCTATGCAAAGTAAATATAATATGTTAAGGAATGATCACACCTGATTGTTGTTTTAGAATTCTAAACTAGTAGAATAATTATGCAGATTGTTTAGATCTTTCTCTTGAAATATAGGACTCTATTATCTCTCTGGGAAAATAGGCACATGTCATGGGTTTGACTTAGACAGATAAGGCCTAGTTAGAATCACACTCATTGTGTTTGTCTCTAAGTTGCTAAGTTTGAGTTACATAGGGTTTTTGAAACTATTTATTCTATCACTAGTGCATTGTCTCCTTTATGATGTTCATGTATCTTCACTTCCCTATTTTTATAGTAAGAATGTGTAGAATTAATGTTTTTCCTCTTTGATCTAGCTTTACACTCCAAAACAAAGAAATAAATATCAATTTTGATGACCACCAAGCAATGTTGTAAACTTTATATCCCATATGCTTGGAATCAGACCTCAATATCAATATGTGAGTGTGAATATGGAAAAGATAAAATGAGGGTTTTGAACCTCCTCTTCCATATAAGTGATAAATGTAACTATATGCAAAATAATACCCTCCTTTGACATAATGAGAAATGATGAGAGACCAAAAAGAACAACTATGCCATAATTGTGTAAGATGTGACTCAATGAAGCTCAAATTGATGTATGAAGAAATATATTTGATGCCTGGATCTAGGATTTTTTTTTGATTATGCATATTTTATAATCTTTTATTCTTATCTGATTCCATCTAATGGTTTTACATGATCTTGTACATATAGGATAGTCTAGGAGAAGTTATGTGTGTTACTTGACTCTAGAATTGATAAATAACAAGGTTAAAGGCATATAATCAATTAAAATGTGTTGATGAACCCACAAGGCTAAAAGTGATAGACACGTGTAGAGTGTGTTTGACCTAGTTAAACCCATACTGTAGATGTCATAAGCTTTAATTTTGAGGTAGAGCATGATAACATGAGATATATAACCCAAGGATGCTAATATATACTTTTTAACAAGTGTTAGATGGTGCTTTTTAGGCTCAAGGACTAATGGGGACCTAAATACGTTTGTAATGGACCAATAAACATGTCAATATTTACAGGTTTTCCAAATACAATAAATTGGGAGTAAAACATTGTGAATAAGGTATTTATGACAATTTTAAGTGTCTACATAATTTTCCTTATTTGACATGGGCATACAAAATGAGCAAATGCATGTGTGCATTAGAGTATAAATTTAAATAATTTGAAAAAGGAACCTACACTTACCTAGGTAAGAATGAAGGATATTTTGATGCATACTTGACCTAAGTCTCCATCCACATAGGATTTGTATGCCCCTAAAATAAGCGTCAATTGCTACAATAAGTCAATGCTCATGATAACTATTTAAAGTTTGATGATTTGAATTATACCTAGTTAGTGTTTGCTCTAAATGTCACAATAAGTAATATTCCATTAAAATAATTTTAATAGGTGTTGAAACATATCCAACCTTCTCTGAGAGTCACCAATTCCCAATCTACTCCTTAATATGGGAAGTAGATTAGTTTGTACAAGTTTGATCAAGTTTTCTCAAGTTCACTCATATTGATTTTTTTTGAAGATATGCCCTTATATATCCTCCCATTTTGAGGTGATGAATGTAGACATGTGATAATATTACTCATCTTAAAATATAATGTTAATATACCCCATATTTTAGGAAAATAATATAATCAAAGTGTCAATATCCTACACATATATCATTGAAATTTGAATATATCCGATACCAACACATTGTTTTTGAATATATGTACCATGTAAAATGTTGATCTAATATAGGAAATATAGTATCATATCAAGCACAATGAAAAATGGTGCAATTTCATCATAGGCAAAGTAAGATGGGAATAAATAGAGTGTTTCATATGTAGCATAATATGCCCCTGATTGGGCTAGATATAGAAATAAGAACACACACAAGTAACATTCCCCCATAGCTGTATAATATATACCATGGTAACATAGGCAATAATCAAGTATAATAATATGCATGATAGGAATCATGGATATAATCATGATATAAAAGTCATGATGAATATCATGGATATGAGCAATAAACAAAGCAAAGGACCACACAAGTTAGTGACCACACCCAAATTAGTGAATAAATGAGTTAATGAGACAACACAAAGATAGAACCCACAAACCATGACAATAATATGACCTTGTATTGACAAGGATGTACAAATAAGTAAAAACACACATGCACAAGCAAACATTCATGCACAATAATCAATGTAAATATGTAACAATCATAATGAAGATAACCATTTGATATATAAGATCTAGGTACTGGCATGAGATGTAGCAACCAATAAAATATAGCTCAAACTTGATAAAAAATAATCAAGGAAATATGTCACCATGTGAAATTCATCAAATGGAAATGCCCCTGAGATAAGACATATTGCTGATGAAAATACCCCCTTAGAATGTTGGCAAATAGTAGGTCATCTAGTATCATATAATTTGTGAATTTGAATAACACCCAAATTGAGAAATAATGTGAAAAACATATGTTTAATCTATCAATATGAAAATATCTAGCATAGGTGAAGATGTAACCATTTCCTACCCTTTGATGGGAAAATTGTATGAGTTGTATATATGTCAAATATGATTAACATAATGTGACAAGACACAAGTGATGTGTAGGGCATAAGATCTAATCAATGTGACAATGCAAGGTACATAGGTATAATAAACCCCCAAAGAAGTAGCATTATGTCATGATCACCTGATATAGATGAATATGTGGCCAAACACATAAGTGAATAGATCCCAATACAATATAATGATGCACATAGGGAATACCACATGCCACTCCAATGTATAAGAACTTGAAAGTATAAATATATGGAAATAAATGCATCATGGGTGTGACCTATAATCTATCATGGTAAATTCAACATCTAGAATATGAATAAGCAATGTAGAATCATAAGTGTGAGGTTTATAATAGACTTAGAACATAATATATGTTAGTAAGAAACATGTGTGGGTATGATTACCCCCACGAGAAAATATGATATATAAGATATAAACCATGGAAACCATACATTCATTGGGAAAAATATATGATATGAGAAACTATGTGTTCCATGCCCCAATTGGGAGAATATGTGATCAATGAAACTCAGAGGATAGAAACAATCAATACCATGCTCCCATGGGGTAAGTAAATGTACATAGATGTGATCAATTTGAACAAGTGTGGGTATGATATCCCCATAGGTAAAGATATTATTGATAAAATAAAAATTAGGGTGTGATTCCCCATAGGCAAAAGGTATAATTGTGTATGAATCCATGTTTTTTACTTTTTAGTAATATTCACAAAATAATAGAAAAGTAATATATGAAGGCATGAGGCCAATCTTGGCCCCCAAATTTGGAAAAGTATGGGAATGCACTTTTTTTTAATCACTCAAAAGGTGTAAAGGATGCACATATTTTTAGAAAATGACATTTGAATGATCGGGGTGAGAGGCACACCAAGATTAAACAAACCCCAATTTTGATAAAGTCTAACATAATGCCATTATGATCAACGGTGTGAAAGGATGTAATTGCATAGATGCACCTAGAAACTTGGTAGTGATCAAAACAAAAGGGATTACCAAGAATTAGTATGCACCAATGACAATGGTTTAGTTAGTGTGAAAAATAGAATCCAATGAATGGGAATAAGGTTGCGTGAACCACATAACACAAAATAAGGAGTATCGATTCAAGAAGCTAGTAGAGTAAGTCTTCAAGCTTGTGACATTAAGAAGATAGTTACATGGAATGGTATTAGAAAATATATCATGATATGGTGTGAATCTATAAGTATGTTTGGTCAAAAATATTCAATGTAAACAAATTACACTACCATTATTAGAAAATTATTGCACATTTTTTGGGGTGCACATTTAATAATTCTAACCATAAGGTGGTGGCTTGGGTTTATGAAATACCATCTTGCCTCACTAATTAGGTTTTTTATGATATCAATATTAATGCCTTTGTTGTTAACACTTTCATTTTTGATGGCATTATTGTGTCAAATTTTATTTTATTGTAAAAGTTACTATGTATAGAGCGGTCTTACAACCTAGTCACAAATGAATAGAGTAGAAAGCTTTAATTAATGGTTGATGTTATCTTTTTATCTATTTACTCTAATAATGTTTGTGTTAGTTTTTATTTAGTTACTAGGATTTGGTATAATTTTTACTTATTGTTAAAACTTCAAAGTGTTGGATCCTTCCAAATTATATGAGTTAATAATGTTATGAATTCCCATCTTTGTAATAAACATAACACATGGTACTTCTCTACACCTAAGGTGAGTGTGCAAGTTCAATTTCATGATATGATATCATAATTAATATTAATGTTAAAGTAAGCACAAATGGCACAGACTAAGGGGTATGCATAGAGGCAATTCAACTAAAATTTTGGTTGTTGTCAGGACACTATTTAACAACTTACAAAAGATGATGAACGAAGATGATTCATCAAATTTCATTCCAAAATATTGAGATATGGTTTAAAGAACTATAATTAATTTTCATGATAATTCATTCTAGCTAATGAAATCTATCACCTAAAAATTGGGTAGAAGAGTATTTGTATAATCCCCAACATAAAGTAATATTTTGTGAGTTAGTTGGACATCTATGTGCATGGTTGGTCATATATGTTATGGGCCAAATTAGGAACTATAATAGAAAGTATCCTTGGAAAAAAGTGTGGATTAAGAATTAATAACACACTAATATATTTTTAATTAGAGCAGTATAGTGTGGTGGAGACATACATTGAATAACTACTAAT
The DNA here is from genome assembly GCA_037957365.1 of Torreya grandis. Taxonomy (NCBI): domain Eukaryota; kingdom Viridiplantae; phylum Streptophyta; class Pinopsida; order Cupressales; family Taxaceae; genus Torreya; species Torreya grandis. Next base: position 489,910 of record JARHVA010006129.1, on the reverse strand, counting down.
TGGAGTTCATGGTATCTACATATTCTTGCTTGGATGAGGTAGAACATCAATTATTTTTGGATCCTATAGGGTCTTATATAGTGTAGTTAACCTTGGAAATTAAGAAAATATTGGTAGATTTTATTATTGAAAATTTACCCATGAAAGGATAAAATCCATTATGCATGTGCTGAGCGAATGGTAGAAGGGTGGGTAAAGTTCACATGAGTTCTTGAAGGCTGAAAACCCAAAGAATTTCAACATGGATAGCTTAGATTATCATGAAATAAGGGGGGGAAAATATGATGAAGGGAAAAAAATTATTTGCCTCTATGGACCCTAGGAAGAGGGGGAGTTGAGTCAAAGAATGATGAAGGACCCACACATAACATGAATGGCATGAGGATGAATATCACATTGAGAAGAATAAACACACATCAATGATCAGGATGATAGTCCAAAGGAGATGGTTGAAATCACTTGGGACTTGGTGAGCACATAAAATTACTTTGTGTTAGAGGTGATGCTCACTAATGATCTACCTAAAGGGACAACTCATGCATTTGATACACATGTGGAAGGAAGTAAAGGAAATTGATTGGATTTAGCCCAAATAGTGGAGTTTAAAATACTAGAGGAAATTAAGAGTGTCTTATAACAAGTGGTACCATACAAACCCTTACGATCAATAATAATACCAAAAACTCGCTCTAAAATCCCATCTATGTTGGGCATGATTTAGACTAGGAGTGGTAATCCACCTTCAAAAGTGAGTAGCAATACATCAAGAGGAACAATAACTATGGATGTAGTAGCAACTAACCTAGACATAAATATAGCCATGGTACAACCTAATATAGGGGTTAACAAAACAACCACCCACACCCCCCCCCCCCCCCCCCCCCCCCCCAAAAGGAAATATGGGTAGTAAAAGTAGAGGTAACCATGAAGAAAGCCAGAGTTTAAACATGTAGGCAACAACTAATGTACTAATAGCATAAATTCAAATCCCACAATATTGCATTTATGATGTCTTTGAGTTTTCCATATTACAAAGGAATAGAAAATGTTGTAGAGCATGCCCTAATATATAAACTTATATCAAATGCCAATGGAATTAATACACCAGAGTGGAATGCAAGTATAATTTGTGACCAAATTTCAAGATCGCGTGCACTCAAGGTATCATACAATTAGACCAAAAATAAGCTATTATGGACTATGATCAACTCAAACAAGCATTTTTTAAATAATTCGATATCCCTAAGTTTGAGTAGTAGAGTATATCTATGTTAAAGGTTAAGAAGGAAGTTATTGATAGTGTTCATGCCTATGATGCAAAGTTTATGACCTTGATATATAAGCTCTCATATGATATCCACCCCATTTAACACACACAATGGTTTGTTGGAGGGTTGTTGTAACCCTTCATGCATGCTTTGTCTATGATAGCTTTCACAAATCCATGGGAGAATATAAAAGTAGCATTGATGGATAAGGTAGTTGGTAGTGTGGATATAGGAATCAACCCCTTAATGGAGGTGAAAATTGCCTCAATAGTATCCTAGCTACAAAATTTTACTACCAATGTGCATGACACTTATAACAAGTTATGGTGTACAAACTATGAATTGAAAGGTCATAACAAACTAATTATCCAAGGTGTAGTGTTAGGGCACCACTCAAGTCATACAAATTTTCCATTAAGATCATGATAAACACACTTGCCCATTAATATAGAGGTAAATACAAACAAAGGTATCTTTATATTACATGGGTGAGGACTACACTAGATAATTGTGGGACTTTAAAATTAGATATAGGACATATATGATGGTGAACAACCATATAAAGGAGGAGGTGGAAGATGAGGTGGAGGACAATAACCCCTGCATAGTTGATATAAGTGTATCTCATGAGACCATCACCAAAGGGATTAACCATAGTTCCCTACTTGTGCATACTATTGAGGAGAACATAATCTTGAGGAATGGCCTAAACTCTATGAAAAAATCACATAAAAGGATAAGGCTAAGGGTGCATGAATAGTTCAAATAGTGTGCCCAAGGGATCAATGGATTCCTAAGGAGGGTGGGTGTTGGATGGCCCAAGTTCTAAGGGTAAATATTATTATGCATAACAGTGCCAATACCCAACCAAAAGTAGTGGAAGTACCTAGAGAGAAGGTCCACCACATTGAACACTCCATTATTGACTACCTTGAGGGCCTTAATTAGAATTTCATACTACAAGAAGTAATATAAATAATTTTTAATTTTTGAGGTGAGCTCTAACATGCAAAGGACATAAAAGCCAAGGTCAAGGAAGAGATTCAACATAAGAACAATGCAAAAGATGTTGATGACCTTTCAAAACTATTCACTCTTTTTTGCTTAGAAGGAGTTATCCGTTTACTTAAGAATTGGTTGATACAAAAAATTGTGTGTATAATTAAAGAACCTCCAGAGCCATGCCAAGTAAAGGGACACAAGATCAAGACAACACAAAACACAAGATATGATAAAAAACTCCTTATTGATGCCACTATTGATGGATGGTCAGTATGTGACATCCTAATTAATACTAGAGCTTAAGTAAAATTTTTGATTAAATAATCCTGACACAAGATGGAAAATATAGCTCTAAGACATTCACCTCATGTTTTAGTTTTTGCAAACAAGACCCATGCAAAATCCCAAGGGAATATAAATAATGTCTCTATTGATATTATCGGTGTAAAATTTAACACTGACTTTGAAGTGACTGAGTTGGCTGAAGCAAAAAATATTTTCTTTTTCTTTATAGACACTAGTGTTATACCAATAATACATATATGTGCTTTAAGAAATGATATATTAGTTTTGAGAATGGGGAGCAACGTATTTTCATCCCTCTAAACAATGATCATAGTCCCACTTATGTTAAAATCATTGACATAGATGAGGAGGTAAATCATATATACAAATTTATCATGCAAAGCGCATAAAAATTTGACCCCAATAGTAATCGAGTCCTTAGTTGGGGTGATGCAAAATCTATCTCCAACATTACTGGTGTTGTATGTGATCGCTAGGTCCATGAATCATATGAGGTGACGAAGCACAAATATGGTGTTGTAAACTTAGAGCTAAGACAATCTACTATGTGTGAAACCCTGAAGAACACCAAGGGCAAGACCAACTAGATTCAAGCATAAATATATAGGTTCCACAAGTCATGCCAAGATGAAATGAATATTCAAACTCAAAAAGGGAAATATTGTATAAATTATTCATTATGATGGTTCAACATGTGCCACTTATTATGCGAATGATTTAGAACAATGTTTACCCAAATAAATAGAAATATTGAAAGCCTTGGTCTATACCTTAAAGAGCATGATTATGCATTGGTGGATAATGCACATACCTTCTCTCCCAACTTGGGTTGTCATGAAAGAGGAAATTTTCACCTATTTCAAGCATAGTAACTTTAAGCGTGGGTTAGATAAATATAATGGGGATTAACCATCATATAATCACACATAATTGTGAGGAAGTATGGAAAAAGAATACACACTACCTCCTCTTAGGAATGTGGGTCCATGTCTTCTATGATACATTGAATATTTTAGCACGTGTTTGGTATATCGTTGGTGAAATGAGTAAGGAGATGAAAGACTCAAAGGGGATGAAAATATATTTTGTTCATACCTTTTCCTTTTCCTCTTCCAATCCAGAAATCTCTAAGTTGTTATAGTTAATTTGTAGTGACATCATGGAAGATGATGAAATTATGGAAGAGTGTGTGTGCAAGATGATTAGTAGAAAAGGTATTGAACTACTAATAAAATTAGAGGAAGGTAATGAGGATAGAGATGCAAGTGAAGCTAATGAAGAGGTTTGGTTGAAGCGAAATCAACAATTCAAGTGTAATAAGGAAACATTGTTCATAAGGTAGATGAAACACAATTTGAAGATACTATAGATCAATTGAAGGTGTAGACCTCATATGGAGAAGATGAAGTTATGGAAGTGCAAGGAGAGAATAATAGATACTACCATATACCATTACATAACAATAGGGTAAACATTGGTATTATTGTTGCTTCCACCAACACACCTCATTTTAAGGCCAAAAATAGGGACCCTCTTTCTTTTGAATTAAATCTTTATATACTTGGTCTTGAGGACCTCTTTAGAGTTCTCTTGATGTCTTTGCTTGATCCCTTCCATGATTGGTAGTTTACTAGATGTTGAGTTACAAATGACTATTTGTGTTTGTGTCTAATACTTTTACATTTTTCTTAATTTAGTCTAAGATTTCATCTATAAACATCAAAGTCTAACTGGTGGATTTATTTAAAGTCTTTGAAGTCTTAGTCCATGATAAAATGCTTCAATATTCACCCATTTGAATTTTGGACCAAGGCTTTTGGAAAAATTATCTAAGATTTTTGGACCGTTTTATGGATTTGTTTTGCAACATAACCCACAATTATGATTTTCACAGTAAATTGTCTAAATGTTTACTTATATTTGACTTTTGCCTTAGTCAATTTTATAAAAATAGTCAAAATTTGCTTTGAAAATGGATTTGAATTCATTTAAAAATGGCTTTCCCTTAGTTGAGTTTTTCTACCTTATTGATTTTATTTTGAAAATACTCATGGGTTCATTTCATTCCCTATGTGCAACTAAAAACTGATGGTGTAATATTGTAGGGTTTATTGGTATTCTAAAATGGTTAACAAACACAGTCTCAAGATTTTTCCAAGAGGTAATGGATCCATCTGGGAGACCAATGTACCAACCATATGTTGATTCATCTAAAGTGTAGGGGAACAATTGACATGCAACATCTTCATGTTGAAATTGAGTTTGGATTGAGGCATCTTTAAAGGTTTGGATATTTTCCTCTGTTATTCTTACTCCACTAGTAACATACCTTAGACCAAATTTCTCAGGGTTTTCAGAAATATCATGTGCAAGTTTTGGAATATTCATAGGGCATCTACATCCCCCCAGATAGGTAGGATTAACCACTAGTGGGTTTTAAGGAATAAAAAAAGGGTTAATGAAAGGGATTATAGCTGTAGGGGAGCTACTGGCTGAATGGATTCGCCTAGTTTTGGACTTTCCTTTATCGATTCTAGATATTTTATGCTCTATGAGGTACAATAACTCAAAGTCACCCTCAATTAAATTTGACCTCATATTTATCCTCCTATTTTATAGTTTTGAAACATGTAACACCTTGATCTAAGTAAGGTTTATAAAGTGTTACAATGACCCTCCTTATAGCCCCAGATTGTTGGTGTGTGGTTTAAGCACATGAACTCTAGGTTGGGGGTGGGAATCCACCCAACCTATCATAAAAGGAGACAAGATTGATATGGTCTCCCCAAGGTGTATTTCTATTAGGTTTTGGCATACTAATTTCACTGAGTTCAATATTATGGACTATTCTAGTTCAAGGGGCCTTTGTTGGTTTAAACTCTAACACTTACGAAAGAAAACTTAGTCTAATGAGCTTAAATATTAGCTCATTTGGATTCAATAAAAGACTTCTAGCTGATTAGCACATGTCATTTATCAATTGAATTTAACAATGCATAAGTGATGACAAGTAGTGAACATACAATATAGATTAAATTTATAGACACTGATTAAAATTCCAACTATTCTAAAACTAAACTAACATATGTTATTAAAAAAAATAAAAAGAGAGTGAGGGTTGGGAAAAATAAAAGATGAACCTGATTTTTAGAGTAAACATATATGTTTCTATTGAGTATAAAAATCCTTTGAAAATATAAATCTTTACATGGCCATCATAGCACAACCAGAAGATAGAAATGATGTGAGAGTTTGAGGATGAAGTAGCTATGTGAATAGAGGGAAACAAAGTCCCCACATACATGTGTAGATATTTAGTATCACTTCATAAAGCTTTTGAAAAGAATAAAATTCATAAAACATTGATTTAGATTCATCACATACTTATGTGAATACATAACTCAATCCAAACAACCTAGGCTTATCCAAAGCAAAAAACTAACTAAAAAAGTAGGAAAACACAAGGGAGATGGATAAAGCAAATTGATCTCATGTCTAACTAGATCTATTATATCAATTGATCAAATATCCAACCCTTATTTAATCAAAGAGTTGGTATTTTATTGGAGATGCAAGTCCTTGGTGTCATCACTTGGCCAACCACCTAGTGGTTGCCATAATTCAATGAGATAAATCTATTTGAATTTTGAATTGATCAGGAACTTGCTCAATCCAAAGGTAATTAATTATCAAGGCCATGATGACTATGTTTAATTTCAATTTTGGGTGGAATAAAGTGGTTAAAACTCCTTGGATTGTTTATCCAACAATATTTTACATAGCTAAAACCATGCCTTATTAAGCAATATTTTATCCTTTGTGCCCCTTGTTACTTGATCCTAATGTGCATGCCAAGTCTAATTTTCATGCCAGCACTCTGTTTCCATTTAATTTTTTGTCTTATGATCAATATAAAATTAATATATCTCTTTGTAATTTGACACTATAGGTCAAAATAGACACATAATCCATTCATAAGTTTTGAAGGGTGGGACACTCCCCAAACTTAAGCTAGTAAATGCTATTGAGGATGCCAACGTATCCTTTGTTAGCTAGGTCATGCCATATGTATATTCTCTACTTATCCACTTCTCAACTAGGGCCTAATACATTGACTATCCTTTAGATATGATGAGATGATATTTTCACCACGTGGCATCATCTCACTCACCTAGAGATTTGACTATGGGTTCCACTTGCATGGACCACTCTGGGGCTCGATGAAGTGAGATTTCACCACATGGCATCATCTTGTTCACCCATATATTTTTATGTTGGTTCCACTTGCATGGGCCACCCCAGGGATCTAGTGGAGTGATATTTTTCCATGTGGCATCATCCCATTCACCTAAAGAATTTGTTACAACCTCAACGTTCTAAGTGCTCTAGTGAAGTGAATGGGTGAGATATTGATAGGTGGTAGCATTTCACTCATTCAAAGCCTTGATAGAAAATTATCATGTATGAAATAACCTAGGGGAATGAGGAAGTGAGATATGGACACTTTACAACATCTCACTTGCCCAAAAACTTGCTAAAAATGAAAATCAACTAAGTCTCGAAAGTTTGTGGGGAAGCGATGAGTAACAAGTGGCAACTCCTAGTTCATTCAGATCCTGTGAAAAAAAGAAAATAGCTATTAGATATTTGAATTCAAATGAAAATGGCTAAGTATAAAATATGAAAATGAGGTAAAAGACAAATACATTTATTGGAATTAAAAGGCCTTTTGCCCAACTTACAATTAATGTAGTCCATTATTGTAAAAAGTGACTAAGACAAGAAATGAAATAATATAAAGTCTATCATTTTAAAACAAACTAAAGTAGAAATGGGTCGAATAGTCTCCTTTTCTAAACTTTTAGCCAATTTTTCCCCATTATAATAAAAATGAATAAGCCAAATAATAAATAAATATAAAGACTTAGCCAATTAACTTGGAAGAAATAAAAAATAGACCAAATTACTTAAGAAAAAGAGACAAAACTCCTAGAATACAGTCATATAATTTTCCTAAGCCAAAACCACATTGTCCAAAAGGGAAATTACTTATATTTATCAAAACATTCTTCAACATAACTAAAACTCACTAGACTTATACAAATTCATACAATATTTCCATGAAGTAATCCAAGATGAAATTTATAGACTAGGAGCATATAATGAAAATTTCAAGTTTAGACTAGGCTAAAACAATGAAGCAAGCTTATAATTTTGACATTATGTCCAAGAACTTTTCCTTATTCAAATTGACAATTTCAAACATGAAAAATCCACCATGCCCTTTTCCAAACAAAAATACTAATTTCGATAGCAAAAAGAGGTTCCATGATTTCATTATACAAAATTAGGATGTGTTGTGCAAGCAACAATAATATCAACTAATATTGATAGGCATCAAGATGCCATTGAAAATGGCCATTAAAATGAGGGGTAATTTATCAATAATCTCATAGTCCAAACACTCATCCAAATCTATCATGGAATCATATAGTGTGATATTAGTGTGTCCACCCAACTACTCTATTAAGGCTATTTGTCCTGTCAGGTGCTAGTACAGTCTCGATCCCTAGACTAGGATCAATAAAATCTACCATATGTCTTCTAATGTCACCATCATCTCACTCATCGATAAGTGGAAGTTACTCACCTCAAAATGCCACTGCTCTACCAAGGTATTCAGTAGGGCATGATCAGTCTGAATCTTGGGTATCTTTGTAACATTGTATATGCCTACTACCTCCAATAATTTTGCCTCCTCCTTGCTGAATGGATGAAACATCCTTAGTACCTGTGATTGCCACTCACATGTAGTCATAATGGTTAATCACTCCTGTAATCACCACATTTAGCATATTTAGTCATATTCATCACTTTCATCATCTAATCATCCCATTTCATCAATATTTAACCTCATTTTTAATTATTATATTTCATATTTTTCATCTTTTCTTATTTTCATCTATTTTTTCATAATCTCACCATTCTATAGGGCATTCTTGCTATTTCATAAGGTGTCTCTACGATTCTGTAGGACATTCTCATAGTTCTACTAGATGGATGAGCCCTTTGGGAATTCTCACCATTTATATAGGTGTTCCTACCATTTTTTAAGGTGGGCCTACCATTATGGAGACCTCATTAGCATTTGTGTGATATTTATGAATGCTTCAAGCGATCTTAGCATGATAAAAGTGATATCACTAAAAATTAAAAAAAATAGAAAAATTTGGTGAACCCACCATTTTCCTAATGGAAACATTGTCACACATGGTAAATATACCCATATTTATGACCTAAATAATTAAAATTTTCATGATTTAAAGATACTTACATGTATCCCTCTATATACTGGTCACTAGTGCTCTCTCACACGCTCCCCATGATGCTACTCAGATGGAATGTGAGCTATTTTCTCCACAAGACATGTGGGAAAAAACTAGAGACAAATACTCCAAAGGATAAGGGTGAAAATGACTTATTTTCACCCCTAAGCCTAATTTATATCCCCCATATTCAAATTCACATCCCATATTTTTGCCTCATGCATTCATTTTTCACCTTCAAAGCTCACTTTTCACTCCCTTCTCCATTTTTCTCCCCATTTTCACCTATCTTCATCATTTTTAAATATCTTATATATCTTTTCACATTTTTTTCTTCATGTTAAGGTCCCATACATCCAATTTTATCCTAATTTGACCCCTCGAGGGGCATCCCATCCTCATGATCTTCATATGGGGCATCCTTGTGAGCCTGTTTGTTGCCATTTTTATTAAAATCATTATTTTTAATCAATTTTCATATTTTTCACATCACTTAGAGCACCTTGTGTGTTCATTTATTGGAATTTTTCATTATTTTAAATTTTTTTACTTCACCAGTGTCTCACAATGCCCTTTTAAACAAGGGCAGAATGTAGACACTTAAAATTGGACACTTTTTGTCAATTTTAACAATTTCATGTCATTGATCGACCAAACCCTAATTTATTCTAATCATCAATCTAACTATTATTTTCATCTCAAATAAAAATGATACATACCTAATCATACTATCAAAATGTATCATATCTTTCATTCCATTTGATGCATCTATAATCTACCCATCATCATTCAACATCACCCCTAGTCAATTAATTTATTGGATCAAATATACAATTGACTTTAATCTATCCCACTAATATGAAATATGGATTAATCATGTTAATTAGTTAGTAAGATAATCCATGCACATTTCATATTTTTCAATAAATCAAATAATCATATTTTCCATCTCAAACCTGTGATGTCATTAAAAATCCACTTACCAATTTAAAAATCATAAATCTTGCACCAAATCCAAAGTCAAAGTCATTTTTCCAAAGAAAATTCAATGCAAAGAGATAAGTGTGAAAGCAAGCTACGACATGATTTTACACAATCCACATCTTAAATGACATGCTATTACACACTCAAAGCTTTCATAAGTGAATTTATTACATACTCAACCTTCCTCATTTATGAGGAGGATGGTCTATCCTCCACCATTGATTTTGATCTTCATCCAACAATTGAAATCAATTCAAGAAATCTATAAATTAAGGATCCCTCTCCTCATTCCAAAAAGCTTTTCCATACAATGAAATCCTACCACTTTATCTTTTGATAACTTCAATTAATCATCACCATCAAATAAACATCATCTAGTTTTCAAGGAATTATGATGTTTGTTTGATCATGTGTTATCCACCAAAGTGTTTCACCTATAACCATCACATCCAGATCAAAATCATATCGATAAGAGTTAAGTGAAGGTATATCAATTATGTGCTTTGCTTTCATTTCCTTTTATCTCAATCAAAGGACATTTGCATTGATTAGGCAACATTTTTTTTTTGATTTATACTAATGAAGATAGTATTTGTTATTGGTGTTATAATCATGTATCTATGTCATCGGTTGTATACCCATAAATTATTGATGATACTATTTCATAGGAAATTTTAACATTAGATGAATTCTCTAATGATGATATTTACTAGAATTTTAGGAGCATATGAGGATTTCCATCCTTTCTATCATATGCATGGGCTTCCTCATTCCACAAGTGTCATGCATATTTTAGCAAGACTTACTTTCTATAGGATGATGTCCCAGCTAATGGCTTTGACATAATTCTTGCTACACCTTGTATTGAAGATAGGTCCATACTTATAATTGAAGAAATAATTGAATTTAATTATGGAATAGATACAGATCCACAAATTGTACTTTTGGATGTAGCACTTAAAAATGAGGATTATCAATCAATGACACATACATTACATGGTTTTCCTAAGATATTCATTTAGGCATATTTTGATATATGAGGCATTGATATTTCAATTGTAGTACATCGGATCACACTCTACCCATATGTAAAACCAGCTAAATAAAAATACTCAAAATGCATCCAAAAGTTACATTGATAGTTAAAGAAAAGATTCAAAGATTAATTTAGGTAGGTTTCATTCAGCCCATGGCCTATCCACAATGGATATCTAATACCATTCCTGTAATAAAGCCGAATGGATAAATCTGATGTTGTTCAGATTCTAGAGATTTTAATAAGGCTTGCCTTAAATTTGACTTTTCACTACCCAATATCGACATGATTGTAGATTCCACTACTATATATGATATTTTATCATTCATGAATGGATTTACTGGTTAAAATAAAATCAAAATTGCTAAGGAGGACCAAGAGAAAACATCCTTATTTACACCATGGGGCACCTTTTGTTATAACATGATGCCTTTTGGATTGAAAAATGTAGGGACTACATATCAACAAACCATGATGCATATCTTCCATGACCTCATTCATAATATAGTCAAGGATTATGTGGATTATCTACTAGCAGAATCCAAATAGAGACACTATTATGTAATTAATTTATGATAGATATTTGAATGGTTACGACATTATAATGTACAATTATTTATAAAGAAGTGTGTCTTTAGTGTCATGTTAGGAAAATTACTAGGGTTTACTATATCAGAATGAGGTATTGAGGTTGATACAAAGAAAGAAAAAGTTATCATTAGAATTTCTCCTCCTCAAGGATTGAATCAATTTCGATCTTTACAAGGTAAAATTCAAGGGATCCATCACTTTATATATCATTTAGTAGATATGACACATCACTTCACTAGATTACTAAAAAAAAAACAAATTTTAAATGGAATACAAAATTTCAAGAGAGTTTCAAGGCACTCAAGAAATATTTGTTGAATCCACCTATTCTCATGCTTTCAATATTGGTTTACCACTTCTATAATACATTTCTATTATATATCAAATGCTAAGCACTTTACTAGCACAATATGATGATGATAAAAAAAAGAGATCCATCTACCATATTAGTCACACACTGATTGACCATGACCACAATTATACTAAAATGGAAAAATTATGTTTGCCTCTTGTATTCGCCACACAAAAACTTTGACACTACATGAGAAATAACAATACTCAAGTTATTACAAGAGCCAATCCATTGAATTTTCTCATGTCAAAGCCTCATTTTTTAGGATGTATATATGATGGGTAATATTAATCATGGAATTCAATTTAAATATTATACCTCAAAAATCAAGAAAAGGCTAAATTATTGCAAACCAGTTAGCTGTCACTCTACTATAGGATACAAAACCCCTCAAGGATACTTTTAGAGATGTTTTCATAGCATATAATATTATTGAGGATATATAGAAATTGTTTTTCAATGGATCCAAATTTGAATCAAGTGCTGGTTTAGTAATTTTTCTTATTATTCTACAAGGTCAACCTATGTCATTCACATACATTTTGGGCTTCTCATGAAATAATATCATAGAATAGAGGCACTAATTTTAGGTTTATATGCAACTCAGGATTTCCAAATCAAATCCATTTATATACTAGGGATTCATAGTTAGTTGTTACTAAAGTTAAAGATGTGTATTAAACAAAAAAGGAAACATTGATCCCATATAAAAATATGATATGGTTTTTATGTACACATTTTGACAAATTTTCAATCAAGAATCCCATGAAAGGATAATCATCATACTGATGCAATGGCTAGTGTAAGATCATTAATACCAATTAACATAAATGATGATCAAGCCATATTCACTATACAACACATACAAACACCATTAGTTTTAGACATGGATCTCATATCTTTATCAGTCTTGGAAACTACCTATAGTGCAAAGGCTTTAGAATGGTTCATGCATATCTATAACTTTTTGAATAAATAAATTACTCCAGATACCTTTGGTATAAATAACATGCATAAATTATAGAGAGATTGCATCCATTATGTTATCATTGGAGGAGATTGTTTTAAATGATAATTTGAGGGACACTTTCGATGCCTAAACACTAATGAGACTAGGCTAACAATATGATAGGTAAATGATAGAAAATGTGGTGGTCATTTTAGCAAAAAAACAATGTCACACAAATTAATACGACAAGGGTACTATTAGCCTACATGGAATAATAATATCACAAAAATGCCAAGTTATGTAAGAAATTTAAACAACACAATAATTTCTACCATGTTCCTTAACAGGAATTACAAATTATTGTTTCACATTGGCCATTCCTACTTTGGGGGTTCAATTTGATCAAAAAAATAAATCCAAAATCAATAAGTGGGTATAAATTTATTATTTAGCTACTAAATATTTCACTAAATGGGTGGAATATATCCCCCTATAGTCAACTATAGGAGGGGACACATGCCAATTTTTGCTGACACACATCATCTCCCACTTTGGAAGCTATAATAACAGATAATGGGTCATATTTCAAAATTTGTTAATTTTTTTGTGATAAGGATTAGATTTGACACACCTTTTCTACTCCTTATGACCCCTAGGGTAATGGATGGGTATAAACTACTAATAAAACTATAAATAATATCTTTTGTAAAATAGTTACTAAATTTGGTGATGATTGGCATAATCAATTAGTTTATGAACTATGGGCCTACTGCATGATCATCCACACACCCACTGGGGCTACCCCATATTCATTGGTTTATGAAATAGAAGTAGTTATTCCATGAAATTATAAATTCCATTTTTATGTGTACCTCTCATAGGGCTCATTACAGATTAATAATACAAATAAAAATGCCTACACAATTTAGAAAAAATGGATCATACCCTCATACAAGTAGCTGAACATCTCAGAGTATATCAAGAAATGCATTTAGAAAACTTATAAAAAACAAATTCACAACAAATAATTAGAGGTTGGTGACTTGGTTCTAAAGGAGAATCTAAAGAACGATAATTTAAAATAGGAAACAAAAGGAAATTTGAATCCCAATTGGCTAGGGCCATAAATGATTACAAAAAATCTCAACACAACAATTTATCATCTAGCTTCAATCAAAGGCAAAGTAGTCAAGAACCCAATGAACATTTATGCATCTATGGTGATTCTATACTTAAATTTTATATAACTTAACATACATTTATTTTTTATTTTATATATGTAAAAATACAAAAATAATAAAATATTCCAAAAATTTCCAAAATCAGGACCTATGCATGTTTATGTTTAGTTCATCATACATAAGTTAATTTTTTCATAGTTATTCAGTAATTTTTATCCATTTTATATCATATATGCTTTACCAATGTACATGAGTGAGTGAAGAGCATATAAGTTTCCATCCTTAGACCCAATTGTAGGTTACTTCATTGTCACAGACTTAGAAATTTCAATCAAACAATAGTGCCATATTGGATAGGAGCACACCAATCTATTTTCCATTTCCCCCAATGTTTTCCCAGTGAGCTCATGCTATCATTTATAAATTCTATATCATACATAGGTCTTTTACAACTTGAACATACATCAATAAGCTCACCATGGGCATCTTATACACATGTTTTATCCTTCTTTGGCTATTCCTTATTGTTCACAACTTAGTTATTTACATAGTATAACATCATCAAAATTTATCACTTACTAACACATTGATATCTTATTGGCTATCTGAGTTATTGGATCTAATAGTGTTAAAATTGGCTATGTTGATCAACTATATATCATGTATGTTTTTCATATTTGCTTTCCTTCTTCATGTCTTGTGTGTATTTTATATTTGGTTTATGGACATTTGAACACATCCTTGTGTGTGGCTCAAATCCTTCATTATATATTTACATGCATGTGAGTGACATTTGAACATGTCCCTTGTATGTGGCCCCTTGGACTTATATTATTATGTGTGGCTCAAAGCCTTCATTCTATGTTTCCATGAGTTTCTGAAGTTCATCTCATTTGAAAAAATGCATTAGTAAATTTGTATAACTTAAAAACTGTAAAGATGCATTGACCAATCTGCACAACTTGTAAAAATACATTGAAAAATTTGCACAACTTATGAAAGTGCATTAACATATTTACATGATTCAAAATTTGCAAAAATGACTTAGAATATTTGCATGACATATAATATACCAAAATGCTATTACAAAAACACATAATTTTGAATTACAAAAGTAACCCATAAAAATTACAAGTAGAGTTATCAAAATTTCATAAAAAGTTATTCTTGTTCATTGTCAAGGATGACCTGGACTTCATCTTCTTATTCTTCCTCTTGTTGCATCTTCCTTATGTATTCATAAAAAAAAATCATAGTCTCCTTGAATCTATCTTTGTCAGGTCCAAATGAGTACGTGAAATCAATTTAAGCATCTTAATGAAGATCAATCATTGCATGCATAAATTTTTAAAATTTCTTTAGTTATTTAGTGAAATTGTCAAGAGAAATTTGATATTTGATAAATTTATGAATCAACTTGTAGTTGAAAGATGATAAAAGAGTCTTTTTTTATAGCAATTTATTGAATTTAACTATGATTATGTCTAATATAAGAATTGTTATGTCATCATTCATCAATAAATAATTCAATTTTCCAGTTATTACATGAATATCAAGTAGAGCATCACCTACTATTGACTAAGATTTTATGAAATTATATATACATTAATCAATAATGCTAATTTGGAATTTAGCAGCTCCTAATAAGTTTTTGAGATCTACAATATTTCCTTTCCTTTCCTTCATTAAGAATAACTTCTGGATCAGAGTAAAAAAAAGACTCAAAGTTTAGTATCATTTGTTTCCATTTACCTGCTTCCATTTCATATTTTTCTTTAGTTTCTTTTGTAATATCACGTTCAAATTAAATTTCAAAAAAAAAAATTCACGACCTTGGTTATTATTTCAATTCCTTGTTTAATCAAATTTTCATACCAATCTTTGGTTGCTTAACCTAGATGTCCCATTACCTTAGTTGCATGCAATGTCTCATAATCTAAAATCATAAGAGTGGTGTTGAATGAAGAATCTTGAATTAGCTTAACCAATTTTTTAACAACTAAAGTGAGTTGTTAAACATTTTATTTCAATTTTTCCTTGGTAGTTTTATCTTGGTCCAAATTTTTGAAAAGAATGCTAATTACAAATTACACATATTCTTCGATTCCTTCTTGAGTGAATTTACCAAGATGCACTTTTGATACTTTATAGTCAAAAGCACTATTATTATCTTTATCCTTTTCTATAGGGGGAACTTTTACCTCAACATACCTTTTTCCTTTTTTCATATATTACTATTCTAGAAACCATTTTAGGTTTCTTGACCATATGAGGAGTATGGGTAGCTAGAACACTAAAATCAATTTCTTGTGGTTGCTTAATCTTATTTATTTTTATTACCACCTCATTAAACTAGTTAGGAGTTTCTATACTTGATGGTTGTTGCACGGGTGCAGATTCTAGTTGATTTTAAATAGTGAATGGAAGGAGTGAAGTTACTAAAGCTTGATAATCTACAGGTAGAGCATTACCTTGATATTTCTCAAGTGATTTAGTTTTAGCTTTATGGTTGATATGGGAGGCAATTCAACATCTTGAGGAGAAGAAAATGCAATGTGAAATCATCTTGAGGAAGAGTGGATGCAGAGGCTAACAAAGAAATGTTGACATCCATGATTTTTTGAGTTGTGTTTGTTACCAAAATTGAAGAATGAAAAACATTTACAAGAGAATTATCAAGTGAAACACAAATACTAAGAGTCCATGAAGATCTTTTGATCTTGATTTTGAGTAGTTTTTGCACGTGAGTAATCACTTGGACTACTTCAACTCTTTATTCTTGAATTTAATCTAAGTGTTCACTCACATATTATGTAGAAGATGGGCATGAATTTGATTACTATTTATGAAAACTTCCCACTTCTATTTCTTTCATTAGAGGAAACCCTGCCTTGTTGACATTGATGCCTTTGCTCTTTGACCATCCAAGTGTTCTATCTAACACTTTTTGAATTCTTCATTCTAAGGATGTGGATTCTGCTTTATTCCAATCAATCTATGAAAGAGGCTTTGATTCAATGCTAACTTCTTCATAGATGGGATCTACAACATCTTCATCATATTCAATATTTTCATGATTTTTTCTACATTGAATGCAATGACTTGCTTCAAAGTGAAATTATAATAATCATAAATTTTGAATTATATTTTATCATCAAAGTCCATCCAAAAGTCTAAAAAATGTGGCACATACTGGTATGTTGAATTGAGAATATTATCGACTAGACCTCTAACATCAAAATAAGGTTTTTTATTGAATGTCTGAATAACGACTCAAGCTATTTATACATGAATACCTTTTTATTTAGCCAATGAAGCACATGAATAAATACCTATGTATATTGAAAATTTTATCCCAATTTTTTGCTTGTTTGATATATACTTGTGTTTGAATCATCTATCTTACCAATTTCATCAAATCTCACTTGTCATCTACAAACCTTGGAAGCATATATGTATCTATTTCACATCCATAAATTCTTAGATATGTAAAATTTAGATATTGTATGAACCAAGCTTCGCACTTGGTAATAGTTGATGTTGGAATTGAAAGTCTGACATTGTATGACTCATATTCGAACATCCGAATGACATATTGTAAAAATGCATCATTGACCCTATAGAAATGATGTGAGATTTATTTCAAAGTGAGATGAGGGTAGAATTCATAGATTTTAGATGAGCCCATGTTTCCAACTGTATTTAATCCACTATAGATCCTTCTACTAGAAATAACATATACTAGATACAAAGTCATATAGAATTTGAATGTTGTAATGAATTTAATCAATTATTTATGAATGAAGTCACTGATCAACTGAACCTATCTGATATACTATTGATTATTATGAATTATCCAAATGTACTTGTACATCCATGTGTGAAAATACTTAGCAGTTGGATTGCCAACTATTCTACTAAAAAATGTGATGATGTCACTAACTTCATCTTTGAACTCAAACCTTGCAATAGTTTCAGGTAATCTTGTTGCTGCACTTTTGGGATTTATTAACCATTCCTTATTGACCCAATTGGAATAAGAACTATTATTATTTTCCTAAAATTGCTTAGCTAAAGTTGGATAAAGGTTTACATATGCTTCATGATCAGACAATCTAAGTATGTGATCAATATGTTCTACTTGTAAAAAAAGTATGCAATCATCATTTAGACTCTTCATTTATCTCCTTTATTGGTCATATTATTGGTCCATAGTGATAAATAGATGTAGATGTTGCATTGATGCTAGAAAGTATGTTGCTTGAGCTATTCGAATATCATGAATGCTTTTTTTCTAGTCTATTTTGTGTAACACGTTGATTCTTTACTAAAAATTATTAATGTCAATATGACACAAGTCTGTATCTATCACATTTTGGAATCAATTTTATGATGATCAACTCCTTTGAATCGATAATTCATATCTATATCATATTTTGTCATAGTATTCTTCTTAGGAGTTTTCTTATATCGAGTTGTTTTCTATAGAGTACCCTTCTTCGGGGTACCTGATGTTGACATCTGATGCAAATTCTCTAATTGTGTGAAGAACAAAGATCCTAAACTAATTTTATGAAGATATGGGTTTTAGGGTATCTTTGGGCAATAATATAAATTTATAATGTGCTTGAAAAAGGCACATAATTTGGAAGTATCTCTAGTAGGTGATTGGGTTTTGAAGTATGTTGAAATAGGTTCTGGGTTTTGATAATATATTAGGTATGGATTGGATTTCTACTTCTTATTATATTTTGAGCTATGTTGGAGTAGGCCTCATAATCTAATAATATGTTAGGCATGGATTAGGATTCTGATATCTGTTGGGAAGAGTGATGGGTTACCAACTATGTTTAAAAAAGTCTTGGGGTCTGATCAAGGTTGAAATCAATACTCAAATTTCTTTATGAATTTAAACAAACCATAAATTTTGATAGTGTGGAAAGTGATTTTGAAAACTTGAATTTGAAAATAAATGGTAATCATTTGTGATTTTACAATCTTGAAATAAAACTCTAGTTCTCCATGAGTAACAATATGAATGATTTTGGAGAAAACCCTAAGATCTATAAATTAGAAGCAAAGAAGGAAATATTGCAGAGAAATTTGTAAGTGGATGAGAAATTAGTGAAACATAAATGTAACGGTGCTCAATTTAAAAAAAATTTAGAGTCTCTACACATAGGGAGAAACAATCATTTTAATGGCAGAATTCTAGACATGTCTAAACAAACTATGGAAATGATAGGATATTAGATAGGTTAGCTAGTTATAAAAAGTGCCTACACATGTATTGGGATTTGTAATATGTCTATACACTATAAGAAATACATGGTAATGTTAGACATAGCCCCACAACCCAATGAAGGAAAAGGACTTAAACAATTCTTTAAATTTCACCAACTTTTGATAACCCTTAGAGAAAATTTCAAAAGGAAAACTTTGACCTTGAATACATAAAACATTAATGACAAGTTTTTGACCAATTAGATTAGATTTTGACCATTTATAATAAAAATATTAGAAAAAACTTGAATTTAACACGTGTTCAAATTTGGGGACAATAACTAGATCCACGTGGGGAACTTTAAACTTTAAGGTATGGAGGAAGAATTATAGACTCATAAGAAAGTATTTGTGCATTGGGATATAAAGTAATTTAGGGTTTGAAAAAAATATAAGAGATAGACATAACATGAAAAATGAAACAAACCAAAAATAATGAGGGAAATTAAAAAGAAGCAAGATGACACAACCAAAAAGAAATAAATGACAAAGAACACAACCAAAATATTAACAATAACCTATTTACATGTAAGAGACAACCTACTTTCATTTGAAGTAATGCTTCAAATATTTCCCACTAAAAGGCAATGGGATATGTGTGCCATATTGATATGCCAAATATAAAGTATAATCTCCATAGAAATGTCTTATTTTTAAAGGACCCATCCACAAAGAGTCAAATTTGCCATGACTCCCATTTGGTTCTCTTCTCTTATCCCATAGGATCATAAGATCTCCTACCTGAAAATCTCTTTTCTTTGCTTTTTTATCAAAGAGATTTTTTAATCGGAGATTCATGTTCTATAATTATGTCTAGAACTTGTGTTCTATCTTCTTCAAATTTGCTCAAATATAGGATCCTTTTATCAAGTGGACTTTCAAAATTCTAATTTTCAATGGATCTTGCTAGATAAATTGTAGGCAATTCATGTGTTATCAAAATGGCAACATCAATTCCATATAACAACTAGAAAGGGGGAATTTCAATAGCTTTATTTCAAGTTATATGATCTACCCACAATGTATGATATATTTTTTTGTGCTAGTTCCTCTTATTTTCATTTACCAACTTGTGGATGATGGTGACCAAGTTATTATAACTTGATTTTACTTGCCCATTTCCTTGTGGATAGTAATTTGAAGAGTGAGACAAGAAAATGCCATAACCATAATAGAAACCAATCAATTCTGCATAAGAAAATTTAGGTGCATTTTAATTCACAATCTTTTGTGGGACACCAAATATGATCAAAATGTTTTCTTTGATAAAATTGCATACAAATTCTAAAGTTGTCTATTTAACTAGCATAGCCTTGACCCATTTGGTAAATTAATCTATAGCTATGAGGACATTAGTGTGACCGACACTCGATTAAGGATTCATTGTTATGATGAAATATAGTTCCCATTATTGAAATAGTTCTTTAATTACTACAGGTTTGAGAGGAAACACTACAAGCTTCAGTATTCCAAAAACTATTAAACATACTTCACACTTTCTCACCCATTCATAAGAATCTATGAATAGCATAGGCCAAAAGTAATGGGCTCTCAAAATTTTATATTTTTTCACTGTGGTGGAAAAATGTCCACCATAGGCCTGATCATGAAATGCTTCTAGAAGTTTCTTCTATTGTACTTTATCAACACATATGAGAAAGAAACCATCAATATTTTTATTGAACAATGTACCATCCCAAATCATGTACTTCCTAGATTTCAACTTGATTTTTCTTCATTGTTTGACATTTAAATGAGGTGGGCATTCTCCATATGTCAAAAAAGGAAATGATATCTAAAAACCATTCTATAGAGTCCAAAAATAGGACCAAAGGTAATTTTTATTTTATCTAATCATTCTCACTTGTTGAAATAGGAACTTTTTGATTATTTGATTATTCTACCATGAGTTGACAAAAACCCTTCCCTCTAACCAAATTTGTATGGCTTATCTCCAAGTCATACTCTTGAAATTTTGTTATCTAATTCCCTCACTTTTATCCTAGTTATTGTTGAGTCAAAAATTAACTTCACTGCTATATTTGGTACCATCAAAATAGAGTGAAAATGAAGGATATATTATCTTAATTATTTCATAATTTTTAAAATGTCATATGCATTTTTTGCTTTTATATAATATTTCAACTCATAATATTTGATTCTTAAACTCATGAAAGTGATTGGTGACTCAATCCCTTCATTATTCTTTTGAATCAAGATGGTTGAAAGATTATGGTCTAAATAATAATAGTAGATGATGAACTCCATCTTGAAATATGAATAGACTTAGGTTGGTGTGTGTGTAATGGAATATTTAATATTTTCAAAATATTATTTACCTTTGTTATTCCATTTGAAAGAGGGTTTTCCTCTCATCATTTCAGTAATGTGCCTGGTGATTGAACAAAATTAGCCATAAATCTTCTTACAAAAATTATCTTCCCCAAAAATAAATATACACTTGGTTTGCTATTTGGTAGAGACAACCTATAAAATTTATTCAACTCTTTCATGATAAATTTTTATCCCTTATTTTTAGACAAGATGACTAAGGAGTTTCATTTCAATTACCTTCAAAATGGATTTCTTAGAATTGAGAGAAATGTCATGAAAATGACATTTTTTGAACACTTTTTTGAGATGTTCAAAGTGATCTATTTTCCTTAAAAATATAATTAAATCATTGAGATATACTACTCTTATATTGTTCTTCAAATATTTGAAAGACAAGTCCATGGATCTTTGTAAAATATCACCTACATTGATAAAAACAAATGGCATCCTCTAATACATAAATGTTCCCAAAGGAGTCATGAAAGCAATCTTGTGTTGATATTTTTTATCAACTTATATATGATTATAACCGAAGAATCCATCTAGCATGGAAAACATTTCTAAACCTATAACTGCTTGAAGGACTTGATCCATAATAGATGATGAATAATTATCTTTTAGGGAAACTTGCTTGAGATTTCAAAAATCAACATATATTTTGATTTCTCCAATTTTATTGCATATTAGAACTATGTTTACAACCCATGTTGAATTATGGATAGGAAATATTATTGAGCATTCAACATTTTTTAAATTTATCAAAGAATGGTTCCTGCTATTTTTGGATTATATTACCTCAATTTTTTCTTGAAAGGTTTAACATTAGGCTTGAGAGGCACTACGTGATGTATTTATTTTGGTCAAAAAGACTTTTGATTTGCATATGAATATGCAAGGTTATTAATGTACTTATAAAGTAGAGTAATAAATTTTATTCATTCTATAAGAGAAACATTTTCTAATGTTCACCAATCTGGGCTATTCTTCTGAACCAATGTTCACCTTTTCATAGTATACTAAATTGAGAGAATATTTCTTCACTTTATTTTTGATAAACCTATCATGTTTGTCAAAAATATCTTCTAAGGAAACCAAACCTCAAGGAATCTTGTTTCCTTTAAGTTTAATCACCCCTTCTTTATCTTGTTCTTCTACAAGACCTTCCCTTTGAGTTTGTGTTAAATATTCTGTATATGATGATTCACTACCTTCAAAATATAGGTTTATAAAATATTGTATTTTGAAGTAAAATTAATATTTTTTTATCATTACTAAAAACTTGCCAATTCTTTGAGTTATTTGGTACACTAGGCCTATATATCAATTCATTTGTAAACTTTTCTATTTCAATATTTGCATGACAAATTAATAGAGAAGTTGCTATCTCTTGGAATGATAATGATGTAAAAGGATTCAAAGGCTTCTATAGTGTCCCATACCTTATTTAAATAATGCTTTACATGATCATTTTTTACCTGATATTGACCCTTGATTTACCTTACAACCAATTCCATATCTCCCATAACTTTTTTGATTCCCATCTCCTTGACAACCCATAAGACAAGAAAAAATGCTTCATACTCGATAGTGTTGTTCATGCATTCGAATTACAATTTGTATGAAAAAGGAAAAAATTATTTGTTTGGGAAATAATAATGACTCTAGTTCTAGCACCAGTTAAAGAATAATTGTCATTAAATTCAAATGTCCAAACATCATTAGGACCACTTTTTATCACTTTAGGCATATCGAAGTTTTTTTTTGACATAATTAGATAATTTATGATCCCTCCATATTCATATAGAATATCTGCTCTAGGATCATACACTTTTTACATAGTAGATTTAGTTTTCAATTCAAGTTATCGACATTGCTTGTTTCCTTTGATAAGAACCATTGCATGAGAAATATCTAACTAAATTTCACTACTAATTTATTTACAAAAAATTCTTCACAGAAAAATACCATATGCATCTAGAATATATGCTACTAAGATATTCATCTTGATCCTTTTTTGAATGAAAAATGATAAGGAAACTTAAGCATCTTTGATTTGACATACATGAGGTACCTGTTTTGCTTCCATGGAGTAGTAATGACCAAAAGTTTTTGTGCAAGTCAAAACAAGGGCATTATCAACTTTAGTTGGTATCACATTATCAGAGTTTCAATATCAATGATGTAATTACTAATTTTGTATCCTTTTAGGAAAAGGGATATATATATATATATATATATATATATATATATATATATATATATATATATATATATATATATATATATATATATATATATATATATATATATATATATATATATATATATATATATATATATATATAAGGTTCAACCTTATTGGATTTGGAGGTGGTAGCATCCATGGAATTTATTGGATTAAAAGAGGATGGGGTTGATAATATCCCTTTGATATTTATTTTTTTGTGTTGGGATTTTTACATTTAATAAACTATACTATCCTATATAATTGATCTAGGTTTGATCTTAGATACTCATCTTGAGACATTTACATCTTTATTTTATTTACATGTTCAATTGTATCAAAGGCGTGTAAGTGAATAGATGAAAAAAATTTAATAGGTTGAGAAAAATTCACATAATTGGTTTTTTTTAATAAGTAGAAGCTATTGTTTAGAAAAGTTCACATATTTTTATTATTGGTTGTTACACTTTCATTTTCCCTAGTATTGCAGTTCCTCATGGAAGAATAACTTTTGGAGTTTCTTCTTGTTTCTCATTTTTTGCCTTATCTGATTCTAAGCTCCGGTGAAGACTGCAAATGACTAATTGTTGATATATTCAATGGAATCATTGTAATCATCTTCACTTAAGTCATATTCCAAGAATGCATTAGTGGAGTCACCACCATATTATTCTTTTTCAAATTCTTGAAGCTCTAAATTTTCTGTTTCAATTTCCTTTTCCATTTCTTCACACCCAAAAATTTCCTTTGTTTCCAAAACAACATTTATAAGAGGATGCATATTAGAACTTGGTAGTGTTTCTATATCAAAATTTTGCTATGTAACTTTAAATTGAGGATGATTCCCTTTAAAAGTGACACAATTTCTTTTCAAAATGTCTTGATAAGGGGAAGTAAGTGTTTTTTATGGTATTTACTTCGTTAATGATGTTATGTCATTAGCCATTTGTTGTAGAAATTTCTCAGTAGATGATTGATTTAAATTATGTGAATTTCCTTTTGATGGTTATCTTTTCAATTTACTAGCCATTATCATGTTGTCTTTTACATCAATAGCTAATGTCTGAGCCACATCTAAATGAACCACTCTTGCTCTCCTTAATTGATAACTCATTTTTGGTAATTATGAGTTTATGAAGAAGCATTTATGATTTTCTATCATTATCTTGGTTGTCTCTAGTATCTCATTTAATAACTTATTGAATTTGAACACAAAATATCTCATGGGTTCATAGGCTTCTTTTTTCATTTGAGTGAGTTATGCCAATAGTGCATGCACATATTCTATTGGTTTAAATTTGCTTTCGAGTTTTGTTTTCATGTTCTCCCAACTAGTGATGGAGCTTGGAGGAAGGTAGTAGAATCAATTAGTTGCTCCATGTTGAAGTGTATCTATGAACAATCTGACAATAATTTTTCCACATTATACCCTTAAAACTCCATATACTACAAAGAAATATGTAATATGTTTATTTGGATGCTACTTACTATCCCTAAGAATTTTGGAAAATTATTTTATGAACCCTTTGGAAGTTCATGAAATTGACCCAAAGCTAATGGCCTGATTGCATTACCCCATGCTACTACCATGGTTGGAAAGTCTTTTTGAAAAATAAGGAAAGTTCCTAAAAGGATGATAGCTTGACTTACTATTGAACCACCTTGTGATTGTTTACTTCTTCTGGGACTAGAGGGAAGGCTGATTGGAATCTTAAATTCAATTCTATGTTTAGGATCTAACTTAAAGTTATAAATATGTTGTACTTGATAAAAAGGGTGTGTTACCTTGAGATTTACTTTCTTTTGTAAATCTTCTTTCTACCAACTTGAAATAAATACTATTGTTGCTAAAGTGCAGGTTGGATTTAAAGTGATCTCTGAGCTATTTTTTTATCGTGTTATTCATGTGGCTATTTCCTCAACTCTTTGTGCCAAAATTACATGATATTCTTCTTGTTTTAATACCTCAAAAACTATATCAATTTGTGATGTACCACTTCTATTATCCCACATGAATGCTCACAAATCTAAAGAGATGTCTTCTTGTGTTTCACTTAACTAGTCAAGATTTGGTTGAAGTACTGGAGCTTAAGCTAATAGGATGGTCATGAGAAGAAATTATTACTACAAAAAGTATTTTAATGTCTATATGAACTAAACATATTGCTTGTCTTCTTACTTGTTTCTTTGAAGAAATTTTATAGTTTCTTCAGACAATAGTGTCACGGTCTACTTCAACATTTATTACTGTAGTGACAATGTCAAATTAAGCATCACTTGTTATGTTGTCCCAGGTAAGTGATCCAAGACTTGAATCAATATCTTATTAAATAGCTTCTATCTAATCTAAACTAGGTTGATGATCATGATTCTGATTCCTAGTAATATTCACATGCACAATTTTACTATTTGATAATTTAGGATGCTTGATGAGTTCTATGGGCTATCTTACATTCAATAATTCTTTTTGCTCTCTGCATGATCTAGTTCTTGGTTCAATATGGCTAAAATTATTTGGAATTGGATAAAACTATCTTCATCACAATCCCAAGAAATATGTATGATATCAACATTAATGTTTGATTGTGTAGGTTGATCCCACTCAATGTATGGTTGGTGAACTGGACCTCGAGCTGCTACAAGAGTCATGTGGGAAAAAATTATATATGTGGGTTGCACGAGAAGCACAAAGATATATCCCACAGTGGGCATACAAAATTAATGGCTAGAAAATTTTTCAAGGGGACAAATTAAGGACTTTGAACAATGTTGGGATGAAGTCCCTCTCCTATTAGAAGATAAAACTAATTTTATTGAAAGCTAAAAAAGATGTAGGAAATAAACATATTTATAGTAAAAATAGTTTTTCTCAGGGTAATACTTTTAACCATAAAGTACAAAAAGGTAATAGAAGTGGAATATAGAGAAAAGGTGATAGGAAGAAATAATGCATGTGGATATTGGAAGAAAGGAAAATATAACACCAATTGAATAAACATAGAAGTTTACTGGAATAATCTAGGAAAGGAAATTTCAATTCAATGAAACCTTTATCATTAAAATGGGTAGGAAATACATATTATGGCCTTAGTAACATAAAACATACACCAAAGACGCTAAAAATTAATAGGAATAAATATAGTATTTCTTCTTACAAATAGATAGAAAATCTATTTTTAAACCCACCAAGGCTTCAAAATGATAAGAAATTTTATTATGTAGTTTCGAAGAGAAAATTATATAACAAAGCTAACAAGATTTCTTGTATATTAACTATCTAACAATAAACTCATCAGTATTCAAAATAAAAAGAATAAAATGGATTGACACACACACATACATATCCATTATAAATATTTTGAGCATAAAGTCTAAAAAAATCTCCTTTGTAGTAATTCTTATGCGAGCTGTAAATACAATCACTTCTTTCTCCTTTGTAAAAAAAATAGTGTTACTATAAAAAATCCCTTCAAATGAGCTTGAAACTTCTATTTATGAGTTACAATGGGTGGTTATATTTCATAACCACATTTTCTAAAGTTCATATCACTTGTAAAAACATGTTAGCAAATTTGCATAACTTAAAAATTGTAAAAATACATTGACCAATTTGCACAACTTGCAAAAACACAGTGACAAATTCACATGACTTGTGAAAGTGCATTGACATATTTCATGACTCAAAATTTTCAAAAAGGACTTAGTAGATTTTCATGACATATAACATGCATAAATGCCATTATAAAAATGTGTATTTTTGAAATTACAAAAGTGAACAAGGCAATTTATAAGTAGAGCTAGCAAAATTTTACAAGTTATTCTTCTTCATTATTGAGAATGACTTGGAATTCATCATCTTATTCTTCCCCTTATTGCATCTTCCTTTTGTATTCATCAAAAAAATTCATAGTCTCCTTGACTCTATCTTCATCAGTCCAAATGAGTGCATGGAAACAATTTTGGTATCGTAATGAAGATCAATCATTGCATGAAAAACTTGTTGAAATTCCTTTAATTCTTTATTGATATTATCAAGAGAAACTTGTAATTAGACAAATTTATAAATTGACTCATATTTTAATGTTGATCTAAGAGTCATTTTTTAATCAGCTACTTGAATTCAGCTATGATTGTGTCTACTTTAAGAATTGTTTTGTCATCATCCACCAATGAACATGACAATTTTCCAATTGCTACATAAATATCAAGTAGAGCATTAGTTGCTATTGACTAAGTTTTTTTGAACTTATTTATAAATTCATCAATAATACTAATCTTGAATATAACAGCTCCTAGGAATTTTATGAGATCTAAAATATTTTCTTTCCTCATAACTCCTTCATTAAGAAGATCTTCTAGATCAGATTCAGAAAAAACCTCAAATTTTGATAACATTTGTTTCCATTTACCTACTTCCATTTCATATTTTTCTTCAGTTTCTTTTACAATATCATGTTCAGATTAAATTTGACAAAAAAATTCATGGCCTCATTTATTATTTCAGTTCCTTATTTAATCAATTTCTCATACTAATCTTTAGTTACTTTACCTAGACGTCCCATTTCCTTAGTTGCATGAAATGTCTTAGAATCTAAAATTAGAAGAGTTTTGTTGAATGAAAAATCATGAATTGGCTTAACCATTTTTTGAACAACTAAAGTGAGCTATTCAACCTTTTATTTAAATTATTCCTTGGTAGTTTTATCTTGGTCTAAATTTTAAAAAAGAGTGACAATTACAAATTGCACATCTTTCTTAATTCCTTCTTGAGTGATTTCACCAAGATGCACTTTTGATACTTGATAATCAGAGCCACTGACATTGTCTTTATCCTTTTCTATAGGGGTAAATGTTACCTCAACACACATTTCTCTTTTTTCATCTATTACTATTCTAGAAACCATTTTAAGTTTCTTGTGCATATGAGGAGTAGGGTTATCTAGAACACTGAAATCAATTTATTATGGTTGCACAATATTCCTTTTTCTTACCACCTCATTCAAATAGTTAGGAGTTTCTGTACTTGATGGATATTTTATGGGTGCATAATCTAGTTGATTTTGAATAATGAATGGAGGGAGTGAACTTACGAAAGCTTGATAATCTACAGGTAGAATGTTACCTTGATCTTTCTCAGGGGATTCACTTGTAGCTTTAGGAGTTTTGATGAGAGGTAACTCAACATCTCAAGGGAGAAGTAGAGGAAATGTGAAATTGGATTGAGGAAGATTAGATGCAAAGGGAAACAAAGAAATGTCGGTAACCATGAATTGTTGAGTTGTGTTTGTTACTGAACTCTGAGAATGAACAAAATTTACTAGAGAAGTATCAAGTGCAACATAAATACCAAGATTACTTGTAGATCCTCTTCCAAATATTTTAATATTGAGTTTGAGTAGTTTTTGCACTTGAGTAGTCATTGGGACTACTTCAAATCTTTATTATTGAATTTATTCTAAGTGTTCACTAGCTTCTTGTGTAGAAGATGGGACTACCTCTGATTATTGTTTATGAAAACTACCCACTTCCATTTCTTTCATTGGTAGAGGAAACCCTGCATTGTCCACATTGATGCTTTTGCTATTCAACCATATAAGTTTTCTATCTAACACTTTTTGAGTTCTTATTTCTAAGGATGTGGATTTTGCTTTATTCCATTCAACATGTGGAAAAGGCTTTGATTCAATGTTAACTTCTTCATAGATGGGATCTACAACATCCTCATCATCTTCAATTTTTTTAAATTATTTTTACTATATTAAATGCAATGACTTGTTTCAAATTGAAATAAGAATAATCACAAATTTTGACTTATATTTCATCATCACAGTTCATCCAAAAGTATTCAAAATGTGGCACATGTTGGTATGTTAAACAAAGAATGTTCTTGACTAGACTTATGACATCAAAAGAAGGTCTAATATTGAATGACTGAATAGTGACTCAAGTCATTTAAACATCAATACCTTTTGCCCTAGCTAATGAATCACATGAATATCGACCTATGGATATTGTAAAGTTTATCCTAGTTTTGTGCTTGCTTTATAGAAACTTGTGTGTTTCAATCAAGTGTCTTACCAATTCCATCAGATCCCACCTATCGTATACAAACCTTGAAAGCATATATGGGGATAGTTCACATCTACATATTCTTATATATGTAAAATTATTAAATTGTATGAACCAAGCTCCCCACATAAAATTTTTAGTTGATGTTGTAATTGAAAGTCTAACATTGCATGGTTCAGATTCAAACATCTGAATGACATATTACAAAAATTCATCATTAAATCTGTGAAAATGACATGAGATTTATTTCAAAGTGAGTTGAAGGTAGATTTCATAGATTTTACACAAGGCCATGTTTACAACTATATTCAATCCACTTTAGATCCTTCTACTAGCAACTGCATAAACTAGATACAAAGTCATATAGAATTTGGATCTTGTAGTGACTTAAATAAATTATTTATGATTGAAGTCACAGATCAATTGACCCCAATTGATATATGTTGATTCTTTTGAATAATACAAATGTACATGTACATCCATGTGTGAAAATCTTTAAGAGTTAGATTGCCAACTATTTTGCTCAAAAGTTTGATGATGTTACTGACTTCATCTTTAAACTCAAACCTTGTAATCACTTTAGGAAATTTTGTTGCTGCACTTTTTGGATTTATTAACCATTCCTTATTGACCCAATTAGAATAATAGATTGTATTATTCTCTTAGACTTTCTTAATTAAAGTTGGATAAAGATCCACATATGTTTTGTGATAAGGTAGTCTAAGCATATGATCAATATTTTTTGCTTGTAAACAAAGTATATAATCACCATTTGGACTCTTCAATTCTCTCCTTTCCTAGTCATAGTATTGAGCCATAGTAAGTATCGATTCTATATATATTGATGATGCTAAAAAATATATTATTTGAGTTATGCCACTGTCACGAATGCTCTATCCCTAGTCTATTTTTTGTAATGCATTGATTATTTACCAAAACTAATCCATGTCAATATGGCCCAAGTCTATATTTGTCACCTTATCAATGTTGGACTCACGATTAGGAGGAAAAAATCCTTTGAATTTATACTTCATATCTGTATCATCCTTTGTTGGAGTATTTTTATTAAGAGTGCTCTTATTCAGAGTTATTTTCTATAGAGTACCCTTCTTTGAGGTACCTGATGTTGACATCTGATGAAAATTATTTGATTGTGTGAAAAATAAAGCTCCTAAACTGATTTGATGAAGAAACAAGTCATAGGGTACCTTTGGGCAAGAAGTGGAATTTACAATGTGCTTGAACAAGGCACAAAATCCTAGAGTATGTCTAGCAGGTGATCGGGTTCTAAAGCATGTTGGAATATGATACGAGTTTTGATAAGATGTTAGGTAGGGATCAAATTTTTGCTTCTTTCTACCTACTAGAGTATCAGGTTTCAAGCTATGTTGGAACATGCATTTGAACACAATAAGGTCTTAGGCAGGGATCAAGATTTTGATGTCTACTAGGCAGAGTGATAGGTTTTGAACTACATTTAAACAAGTCTTAGGGTCCAAACAAGGTTAAAAATTAACACTCAAATTTATTTATGAATTTGAACAAACCCTAAATTTTGATAGTGTGGTAAGTGAGTTTGCAAAACTTAAATTTAAATTTGAATTTGAAAAAAAAATAACAATTATTTTTGAAGTTGAATAACTATGGAGAGTAGGAAACCCTAATATGTGAATAATTTGACCAAATATATGATGTGCAGATTATAAGTTGCTAGCTTAAAATAAAAACCTAGTTCTCCAAGAGCAATAATATGAAAAATTCAAGAGATAACCTAGAGATCTACAAAATAGAAGCAAAGAAGGAAATATTGCTGATCAATTTGGAATCTGAGGAGAAAGTAGTGAAGTAAAAATGCAATGGAACTCAGTTTAAAACAATTCTAGAATCTCTACACAGATGGAACAACTGTTATTTTAATGGTAGACTTATGGACATGTCTAAACAAACTACAAAATCTGATAGGATGTTAGATAGTTTAATGGGTTCTACAGAGTGCCTACACATGTCTTAGGATCCATGATATATTTAGACACTGTTCAGGATCTACAGTAATGTTAGACACATTCCTAAAACTTGATGGAGGAAAAGGACTTCAATAATTTTGTAAATTTCACCATTTTTTGACAACCCTTAAAGAAATTTTTAAAAGAACACTTTGAACTTTAATACATAAAACATTAATGGCAAGTTTTTGACCAACTAGATTAGATTTTGACCATTTGTAAGTAATTTTTTTTGAAAAACTCAAATTTTAAATGTGTTCAAATCTTGGGACAACGTGATTGATTTTATACATGTTTCATTGCAAGTTTTCATGTAGAAAAGTTCAATGTTGTGGCCTACATTCAAGACTACACTTCACAGGCTAATTCAGGTATGCACTTTTACTTTTACTCTAATACTTTCAATTTGATACATTACTCAAATAAAACGGGGGACAATGTAGACACATAAATTAACAATTGAGCTAAAATGGTGCACTTGTGACCACCCTTTTTAAACACTTAGCTCATGAACTATTCTGAGGCCTTTTGATCACTTTCTTTCACTTTTCATGCGGAGAACTCACTCTTCTAAGCTAACTAATGATCCAAGAATGGCTTTATTTCCTGTGTAAATAGTCCAAAGCCTACACTCAGACTAATCCTGATCCTCAACCCAGTTGTTTGTCCTCATTAAACAATAACACCCCATTGGACAAGAATAACCTAATCTATTCTTTGAACCCACTACTATTGTTTTCTCACCAAATAATGGTTATTTTGTAAAATTCAAAGTTATGAAAAGGTCATCCTATGAGTTTTGTAATCCCCATCCATAGAAAATTGAAAAATATCACTATAAAAGCACATTTCAAACCATTTTGCACTCAAGAGACTTCCCCACTAAAAAGATCCAAGAATTTTAATTATACATTAAGAGCAAATTCCCTATTTCTCCCAATTCTAATTACATATAACCCTAATAGCCCCGAGTTAAAGTTTAAATACATATCCAAAGTCACAAGTCATAGTTAAATCACTTAATCACATTAAGATTGCACTAACATCTAGCATTTTGCACCAGTTTCACACACATCACTGTAGCATGAGAGAACCACATGGAGTAAAAAGTAAACTAAACTACAAAAAACCAATCACACATTTGAATAAGGAAGTATTTTAAAATAGTGTAACTTTATTCAATGTAAATAATAGGAAAAAAAATATATATTTACAATGTGCAACAAAGCTAGGAATGCATGCTCCTATTATCAAAATGGGACACTTCTTCTAATTACCTAGGCTAAATGTGAGATACATATGTGTGTGATATGCTAAATACTCAAAGTATGCTAAGAATCTCCTATCTACATGTTTCATATTTCTCATTTCATATTCGTTATGGGTTAGATGGTTAAAATATTTACATAATCACAAAAAATTAGTTACAGTTAAGACACCGATTATAAAATAAGTGATGGTTCATCTTCTTGCAGGTGTGGCAATTGATCTTCCAGCTATGTGGTATCTCTAACATGGTGAAAATCTAGAGATAACCACATAACATGCCACATTTAGTAGGGAGTTGACACATGGATGTTGAGTGTGAGGTCATTGTGTGTTGGAAGGGTCCTATGTGACTATTTTTTTAGCATTGCAGTTGTGTGTAAAGCTATCACAAGGCTTGCACAATCGATATACGATGCCACAAAATGGTGCACATGAGGTAGAGTGTAAAAGATTAAAGACAAAAGTTTAAAATGATTTCTTTTACAATGTTTAGATGAAAGAGTGGAATTTAAATACTTAGTACCTACTAAAGCATATTATTATAGGAATTACTTAAGTAAATATTTTTTTTGCTCTAACCAATAAGAGCCTTTGACAAGACATATCACTTTAACAATTCTAAAATTTAGCACCCAAAAATTAAAGAATGTTCTTCTAAATTGTGTGGTTTATGTATAATTGATTTTCTATTTGTTTTTATCACTTTATTTTGCTCAATAATTTCATTTATCTATGAAATTAAATGATTGTATATGTCTAAATTAATTGAATATATAATAAATTATTATATATTTAATGCCATGATTCATATCATTCATACTATCAATTGAAATATATTATACTTTGTGTCTATATTACTATAGTTTCTACAATGCATATATTAATGTATAATGTTATCATGTAAATAAATAACACGAAAAAAAAAATTACTTTATTTATATGAGAAAAAATGTCTAAATTTATGTGTCTTATATGATAATTCCAATTTGTGGAATGCAACCCATATATAATTCATTACCCATTCTCATCGCGTATTTATTTGCATCCATTTTCTTGCATTTGGATCTTTGGGTCCCATTTTTAAATTTTTTTATAATGCAACCCACATTTCATTATCCATATTCTATTGCCTTAATTTTTTATAGTGCAACCCACATTTCATTTCATTATCTATATTCTCTTGCCTTAAGTTCCAAACTTGCATGTATGGCAAATCAGGTGGTATAATATTACCATCTTCTGCCCATCATTCATATATCATGTGCATTGTTTTTTTAAAAGGTTTTGGATGCATATTTTGTTGTCTTTTGTTAACTTAATTCACCCTTCACGTTGCTTATCTCTGTCTGGTACCTAATGGAATGTGTTTAGGGTAAGGTTATTAAAATATCTATCTTTGCACATTATATATGTGCATCCATCCTAAACAAATTATGAGTAAAAGGGTGAAAACGGTGACTTATAAAATTATACTTATATATTTATAAATAAATAAAAGTAGGTTAAAATGATGGATTGGAAAGTTAAATTTAACAAGGGACAGGAAGTGCCAAGTCCCAAGTCCCAAGTCCCTGCTGGGCAATTTGCAGAGTTTGTGAGGTAGTTTGCAGAGTGGCTTTGCCAATCATTGTTATTGCAGATGCAGGAAAATTCTGCGATTACATGTTAAAAGAGAAATAAATTCATACACTGTGTTGTATTTCTTTCTTTGTTCAGTAATGAAACGCTCTCCTGAACTGTTTAAACTTATAATATTTAAGTCATTCAAACTTTCAAGCTGCAAGCCTTCAACATATAAATCATATTAGTCCATTATAACTTAAATGTAACACATTTTTATGTTCAACATCCAGAAAATAAATTTAATATTTAGATCATAAGATCGAGCTGGAAGCATTGCACATAGGTAGCTTACTAAGATGCCTAATTCAAGATGTTAGATATCAGAAAACCGACATGCAATAACAGCGTGAATATTTGAATTAATTTTCAGAGCATGTACAGCACCCTTGGCAATTTATGATAGTTTGTGCATATTAAAATGACCAAGGTTGGATGTTTTACCCATATGACACCTTGATCTTTGAATTCCTGGAATGAAGTGCAACTAGACAGAAAATCCCCCTGCATCATGTCAGAACCTGGTTTTGAGTCTACAAGATCAATGATTTTTTCTTTCGTGTTTCATATATTCTCAAAGACCAAACTGATCAAATCCCAGGGAAAAAATGCTTTACTTGTTAAAAATGAAGATTTAAAACCCTCACATAAAGTTACCAGCATGAGTGAATAGCACCACGGAATAAATAACCAATTAAATGCATACAAATTCAAGTTCTTATGAGCAGACGCAATATGCCTAAGCAACGAAGGCTTCTCAAAGTGCAACCAAAGATACTGTCCGCATACTTTAAATGCATGAATAAGAAGTTTAAATGACCCAGGCTTACTTCCAGGGTTGTGGAGATATAAGGTCATGCATAAAGTGGCAGCGATGTAAAAACAATGTGTTTCCATTCAAAAACGAGTAGGTAAAATAGAGTGTTTTCAATCAAAAAGAGTAGGTAAAACGGAGTGTTTCCAATCAAAGAGAGTAGGTGAAATAAAAAGAGAGAATTTCTTCAAAATTGCTGAAATAAAAAGGCCATCTATGACATCAAGATGAGATGAGATGACTTTTAACATCCTTTAGAACAGAATGATCTCTAAAACCTATAGAGTTATATTTTCTTGTTCAAAAGATTGATTCCATGGGTACCAAATTTCAAAAACTGTGTTGATTCAATCTTTCATAAACTACATTATGAGTGCAAATATTGTTTCATTGTAGCAGGGAATTTAAAAGAACGTGTTTCATCATCTACTTCATTTAAGTTACATGCCTTAAAGCATCTTTGTTCCCTCAGAATTGTGGAAATGGTTTTTGTGTCTTTTCATGATACATTTTTATTGCTTTGAAATAGTAGTGGAATATAAAGAGAAAGAAGCAGAGACAAACGGCCAATTCGCAGGTGCACAAAAAGACCTGCCGGATACACTGTTTTTGCAAACCTTACCAAATCAGATTCTCCTCCAAAATAATACTGCAGACAAACAGAAGGAATATAATCAGCATAGCAGATTGTAATACAGGTGAAGATCAAAAGTTCTCTTTAGCATAGCAGATTGTACTACAGGGGAATACCATTAGGCCATGCAGGTGGACCACGTTCTGGTCCCCTATATTCCTTGCCAAGCAGGGCATAAACTTTTCCCTCAAATCAAAATACAAACTCAGGGTTAGCAAAGCAAAGGCAATATGCACAAAACATTAAAAAAAATCAATAAAAAAATATACATCCATCGGAGCTGTCAGATTTTGAATTTAATAATGTCATATTTTCTGAAAAAGAAAAGCCATTTATCTTTTCAATGTAATTAAAACAAGGCTTGCTCAGACCTAGGTAGAACATGATTTCTGAGCACATATGGTAGTTCAATTTTGCTTGTGCCTAACCAATTGTAGTCGTTACAGTCCACGAGATATTACTATTATGAGCATGCATAGATCCCAGACCGAGCAAATCATGGAAAAAATTTACAATTTTTACCATTTACCAGGTAGTACATCCAAGTGTGTTGATAGCAAGAATATACTAGATTCTGATAACTATGTGCCCATAGTGAGAAGCGTTGATGAATTTCGGGGACATGAGAGTAATATAATATTGCTGTCCTTGGCTAGAAACATCAATTCTAATTGTTCAAACATGGATGAGAAGACCCTACACACTATAGGATTCCTAAGAAGTCCTAACAGGATGTGTTGCACTTTCCAAGCCTAGAATTGGATTTACATATTTGGTTATGCCAGGGTTTTGTCAGATAATTCTGATGTATGAAGGGATATCATACAACATCTTGCAGACAGTCGTTGTGTAGGAAATGACATAGCACTATGTTGTCCTAGGCATTCAGCTCTAAATGTTTTTGCATTGATTTAGGCTCCGAATTAGGTTGAGATATTTTGCACATACCTAACTTAGGCTCTGTATTTGTATTGATTGGACTTGGAAAAATTCTTCTATTTGAGTTCTAAATATCAAACTTCTATCCCAATTGGCAGGCTTGAAATGGGAATCATGTCAAATTGATTTTAACGTTTATATTTAATGTGCGCTTATTGAGATGGGATTTGGAAGCAATCCGAATATGAAGAGTGTTGAATATCCGAAAGGGATTCTGCCTGACTATGTAGGAGGTAAAGGAAGAATAAGGCCAAGTAAGGGTACTTCTACACATCTGGTTAAAAGCCTAACATGCGTACAATTTGCTTTCGCCATCTATACGACTTTTCTATACATCATGATGCCTACAGTGGATTTGAGGACTATGGATCTGAGTACTAGTGTAAATGTTTCACGTGGATGCCATCCAATTTCCAAATTTCTACAATACAATTTGCATTTCTTGTGAATTTCTAAAGTTAAGACAAAATCTTATAAAAAATTGTGCTTCTTGGATCACCAAGAGTGACAATCATATTGGCATTTAGAAAGACAGAATTCTTGGTAAGCAGCTTTTGTAGGGAATTTATGCTCTTCAAAATATCACCTATTGGCTTAGAAGGAAGAGGATGCCAAATATTTCAGATTTGATCAACACGACTGTTACTGGGAAAAATGCTGAAGTTAGGATCCCAAAATGGAATGGCATAGAGCATTATGACTGCCGTATTTCTCAAAAAAAATTAGAACTACTTTCAAATAAATCATTCCAAAGAAGAAGATATCACAAAA
Organism: Torreya grandis; assembly: GCA_037957365.1. Taxonomy (NCBI): domain Eukaryota; kingdom Viridiplantae; phylum Streptophyta; class Pinopsida; order Cupressales; family Taxaceae; genus Torreya; species Torreya grandis. Next base: position 451,955 of record JARHVA010006129.1, on the reverse strand, counting down.
TGAAGCAAAAGTTACACCCATATCCTCAAAGTCAAGAGCATTCTCACTAAAATGAGGAATCCGATTCCAAGATATCTAATCCAAAGGATACAAGTTCGATGAATAGGTTTTTGTTTTTGACAAAATGAAAGACGAGCTCAAATAGGGAAATTTCTAAATCAGATATGTAATCATTAAATCTATCACAACAAAATATATTAAAAGCAAAGAGAAAGATACATATGTTAAAGAAGAGGTAGAATATCTTAAGCCTGGCAACTTGAGCAGTAGCTCAAATGAATAAATACCAAGAAGATCAGAGGCAAGCCAGAATCTATGAAAGAAACCATAGCTTTATGTACTTTGATGGAATGGCTAGAGGATATTCAGGAAGACAAGGGTAGGGAACTCATCATAAACCCAAAAAAGTAGGTTAAGAAAGTACTGCTGGAACTTGAAAAAAATTATCCAACAACTCAACAGAGGCCTACACTCTGTAAAGGGCCTCCCAATTGTTTCTGAACTGGGCATGAAATAAATCACCTAGATAGGAGACTCGTAACTTGTCAGGTAGGGAAAAAACATCACACTTAGAATCCTGGCCAAAGTCACTTCTAGGACATTCTAAGACACAGCTGCACCGCCTTCCTTGCAACCAGAATAGTCATCCTTCCGTAGAAACCTGCAACCATTTAATTTTTTTTACAGTTATGCGGTTCTTCCATGCATTAAATGTGTGGCGGCATACTTTCAATGCCACGCAGTGAGGCGGCAAGGTTTTTCAGAATGATTTTTTATTATTATTTCCTGCAGGATGAGCGATTGATTGCCGTGAAGGGGCTAATAACATCTAAAGCCATTCCATGAATCAAAGCACAACAAATAATGTTAGCAGGAAATAGCGAAATTGTAGGCCGTGAAGGGGCTAATAACATCTAAAGCTATTTTATGAATCAAAGCACAACAAATAATGTTATTATATTATATTATATTGGTTAACATGCATGTAACTTTTTTAGGTTAAATGTTTTTACATTTTTATGTAAGGTAAATGGCACATTTTAATTGGTCACAATAAGGAAGAATAATCAAGAGTTAAACGAAATCGAAGCCAATAGTTCATAACTTATAAATATATTTAAATTTTTAAATTATAAAATATAGTCAATTTATTTTATAGATTAATTAAGATGAAAAGTAAAATTTTGATTTAGATTGTCAAAATTTCTAAAGAATTATGATAAATATATATTTAATCCTTTATGTTTCTTATTTAAAGATGAATTCTCTTATATTTCAAAGGTTAATGTTGAACGAATAACTATTGTAAACGCTTTATCTGCGAACAAGGTCAAGCGTCAAACTTAACCCATAGATTGATCATATTGTGTGTTAAGCGGATCCCCTTACCTTGTAACTACACTATGTATAACCTATAATAGTTGTTGGGGATGGTGGTTGAGAATCATGTTAGTGAATGTGGGAAGGAGTGTAATGTTTGTGTGTGTTCATAAAAAAATTTGACCTTTAATTTTATGTCCATTTAACCGTCATATGGCAGTTTTTCATCTTATTTGGACAGGGCAATTGAAACATTGCGATATCAAATTCAAAGCTCATCTTTTTTATAGACATTTTTTTGGATCCCAGTGTAGTGGTGATTCTAAATTGAGGCCATTTGTCACCAATCGATAGTAAATTTGTAGAGAAGGTGACAAAGTCATTAATCCATGCAGAACCCTATACAAAACAAAATTATTGGGATTCATTTACCATTTTGCACCAGTTTTGCACTATAACAATCTATTGAGATTCATACAGTGATTCTAAACTACTTCACTTCTTTGGGTATGCAATGATTGAGTCAAACACACCTTGAGTTCTTAATCACACTTGCCTATCATTGAGGATTGGGGCGTGCACAATCCAATCCAAACTCTTCAACGCAAATGAAATCTACAAGGTTCCATACCCTCTATAGTCACCAACTTTTGCATAAAAAAAACACAATGATTCACATACCTAATCAGGTGTATTCATTCCTTGTTATTCACCCATTTTTTTTCATGTTTGTTATTTTATATTCAACTTAAGTAAGAACTGATTTTATACATATTTCATTGCAGGTTTGTGTAGACCACAGTTTAACGTTGTGGCCTACATTCAAGACTACACCTCATAGGTAAGTTTAGGGACACCCTTTTCCTTTTAATCTAATAATTTTACTTTGTTGCATTACTAGAATAAAAAGAGGGTAAATGTAAACACATAAATTAAAATTTAGTTAAAACAGTACACTTGTGACCATCCTTTTTACACACTTACCTCATGACCTATTTTGGGGCCTTTTGACCACTTTCTTTCACTTTCTACGTGGAGGACCCACTTTTCTAAGCTGACTAATGATCCCAAAATGTCCATATTTCTTGTGCAAATAGTCCAAAGCCCACATTCATATTGTTCATGATACTTAGCATAACTATTTATCCTCATTGGATAATAGTGCCCCTTTGGACATGAGTGCCCTACTCTATTGTTCAAACCCACAACTGTTGTCTTCTCACCAAATAATGACTATTTTTATGAAATTCAAGGTTATAAAAAGGTTGGTCTATAATTTTTGTAACCCACATCCAAAAGAATTCCAAAAATATCACTATAAAAGCACATTTTAAATCATTTTGCACACAAGAGGCTTCTACACTAAAAAATATCAGAATTATAATTGCACATTGAGAGCAAATTTCTTATTTCCCCTAATTCTGATCACATACAACCCTAATAGCCCGAGAAGCTAAAGTCTAAATACACCTCCAAGGTCACAAGTCATGGTTGAAATATTTAATCACACTATGATTGCACTAATGTCTAGCATTTTAAACCAGTTTCACACACATCACAGTAGCATGGGGAAACTACAAGGAGTTTGATCTCTATTCAAAGTATTGGTATGTAAGCAATGCTTAAACAGGGGGTGTTGAGGTCACACCCAAATTTAACCACGAAACCATTTTTATTCCTTTATTGCATTCATCTTCCTATGTCATTGAGTTAGGGTTTCAAGCAAAGAAAGTGTTACACAGTGGTCTCTACATCATATTGGAATCTCTCACATAGTAGAAAAAATAGGTGAAGATGTACATAATCCAGAAATGTCATGTCCATGTTGTCTTCCAGTTTCCAAAAACCATTCCAACTCCTTTATTGGGTCTGTACATAGTCACTCTATCAGTCCTAGATCTAGAAATAGTGTGCATTTCAATTTTCCATCTAAGTTTATATATTTATCTTTTGCACTTTTTATATATAATGTATTTCTTGATTTAGTAAGTTTCAAATCAATTTGTAAAATTTATTACATATCTGTAACAATCTGATTTTACATAGGAGTTTATCATATTTAGGTACCCTAATCCCTAATTTGCCAAAATTTGATTAAAACATACATTGATCCACACCATAGGACAACCTTGTACTTGGCAACAAGAAAGAAGTTGCAAAATATGTAAAAGGTAAACTAAACAACAACAAACCAATCACACATTTGAATGTGGAAATATTTTAAAAATAATGTAACTTTTATTCAATGTAAAGAATATGGAAAAGTATAGATATGTACAATCTGCAACAAAGTTAGGATTGCAAGTTCTTATTATCATAGTGGGAAACACTTCCTCTGATTTACCTAGACTGAATGTAAGATACATATATGTGTGATATACTAGATACTAAAAGTATTCTAATAATCTACTATTTGCATGTGTGATATTTCTAATTTTATATCCATTATGGGTTAGATGGTTACAATATTTACATCATCACAAAAAATTAGTTATAGTTCATACAACGATTATGAAATAAAATATACTTCATCTTCTAACCAAGTGACAGTGGGTTTTCTTGCAGATGTGGTAGTTGTTCTTCTAGCTATGTAGTATCTCTAACATGGTGCAAACTTAAAGACAAACCCATAACATGCTACATGTAGTAGGGAGTTGACACATGGATGTTGAGTGTGAGGTTGTTGTGTGGTGCAAGGGTTCTATGTAACTATTTATGTAGCATTGCAATAGTGTGTAAAGTTCTCACAAGGTTTGTGCAATTGATATACAATGCCATAAAATGGTACACATAAGGTGAAGTGTAAAAAATTAAAGACAAAAGTTTAAAATGATTTCTTTTGCAAAGTTTAGATGAAAGGGTGGAATTTGAATATTTAGTACCTACCAAAACATTGTATTATAGGAATCTTTTGAGCAAATATTTTTTCTCCTCTAACCAATAAATGTTTTTGACAAGACATATCACTTTAATAATTCTAAAATTTAACACTAAAAAATAAAAGAATATTACTCTATATATTATTATAAAATATTCTATTTATATCAATATAATAATTACAAACTTTTTAAAAATATAACAAATTTAATAATATTTATTGAGTCATTCAATATAATAATTATAGATTTAATTATTTATTAAAATCTCAATTATAATATAACTAAATAAATTTAATTTTTTAAAAACCAACATATGTTCTTAATGATAACTATTAAAAAAGAAAAAAGAAAATAATTTATTCAAAATTTCACTGAAACAAACTATTCCATGAAGACAAACTATTCTATTATCTTAAAGAATCTTGTCATCGCTAATGCATTACTAGTGGCCATAATAGGTTTTAATTATTATTTATATATATATATATATATATATATATATATATATATATATATATATATATATATATTATTAATTAAAGAATCTCAAATATTTTTTTACGGTTAAAAGTTTGGTTAAGGATTTTTGAGAAGTTTTGTCAACATTTTTTAGAGGTTTATATTAATAATATTTATTTTATCGAGATGAGGATGGATTATAGTGGATGCGATTATGAATCAAAAAACTTAGATGCAATAAGAGCCTAAAACAATGAAACATAAAACTAATTGATTAATTACGGAAGTAGAAATTACAACTTAAATAGAAATAATGACAAATTATAACCAATTCCCATTATAATATTAAATTTTTTAAATTAAAGCTACTATCCATCCACAAAAGAGTTTAAATCATCAAAATAATTTGATATACATAAACATATATATTCTTGCTACATGAAAAAACCAAATGAATGTAACTCAACCGATAAATCTGATCCATGCCACACAACGCACAACAGGGAATACATTTGATTGATTTCTTGTGAATTACAGTAGATCAAAATTAAATAAAATTGTGACTAAGTTTCCTGAAGTCTTCATGTTTTTGGAAAATGATCTGAAATACAGGGAATTCATTTTCTCGTGAATTACAGTAGATCAAAATGATGTTAGCATCAATTTCTCTTCCCTCAGGCGCAGTCCAATGCCAAGCTAACTGCCTATTTATCTAAGCTAACTAATGCATAATGTGTTACCGAAGGATTACTGCAGTTCCTTTGTTTTCACTGTCTTCATGCAAATAAGGATGATTAAAAAACAGTTGAACTCTGCTTTTTCTGTCTCTTTCACCGCTTCTCTTTGCTGTAGTTGATTAGCTTTTGTAACCTTTGTTAAGGCTTTTTTCATTATTATTAAGGAAATATAATAGAATCTGCATATTGTTATTTCTCTATTTTTTTCTTCTTTGTACTCTATTTTTCTTGCTGCTTTATTTTTTCTTTCAGGTTGATGCAGCTGTAGCTACAAATTTCACATGGTATCAGACCCTGGTTGCCAAAAAGAAGAAGTACAGTATTTTTTTTGTAGATATAGAAGATTAGAGCTGAAAAATGGAATGCTCACCCTCTGCCATTCTCACACCATACAACTATTTTGATTGGAAGCCAAAGATTCTACTTTAGCTCAGACGTAGAGGCCTCTATCAGATAGTTATGAGTACATAGGTTGAACCCAATATAGCAATTGAAAAATATAAATATTTCAACTGCATGGATGAAGCATTTGGTTTGCTATGCTTATCCATCTCTCCAAAATTATTGTTTCATGTACAACTCCAAACCAAGTTTGGAATACATTGGAGACCCTTTTTGGAAAGCAAGATGAAATGCAGGGTCATATCCTTGAAAATGAGCTCAACTCATTAGATCCAAGGAGTTTTGATAATATTCAAGATTTCTTCACAAAGTTCAAGGCCTTAGTGCTTCAACTCAAAGGATCTAGTATTAACAAATCCAAGGAAGAAAGCAAATTAATCATTGCTATTCTATCAAAGTTGGGTCCAGAATATGCAGTATTTGTCTCGACTTTCCACACAGTTAGGCTCACAACAGGAGCAACTTGGAAGATACCCACACTAGATACCTTCATTGAGTCTCTAGTACATGAGTAGGATAAGCTTATAAAGATGGGCACATTGAAGAATTCCAAAGCTCATGAACTTGTTGTGCAAGCAAGTGGGAAGAACAATTCCAAATCCAACCAGCAATTCAAAGGCAAAGGGAAAAATGATTCATATCCAAGAAAGGAAGGCAATCCCAAACCTCCAGATGGATTTACTGGCTCAAAAGAAAAGAAGGACAAAAAGGGCCAATTAAAGTGCAGCTATTGCAACCATGGGTACCATCCAAAATCATCATGCATGAAGAAGACCATTGATCTCATGGCTCAGACAATTCAACAACATAATCTTGGTAGCCCTATCCCTGAGAGTACCAAGAAGAAGTAGGAAGAAAGAGTACCTGAAACAAGAGACAATGCTCATGCATTGATTGCTATTCATTCTTCTTCAGATGCATGGATCATAGACTCTGGAGCTTCACACCACATGGCAGCCACAAAAGATGTTATTTCTTCTTTGAAACCATATTTTGGTTCTCCTATTCTCATGGGAGATAGTTCTCCTATAGAGGCAACTGGAATAGGGAGGGTAGAGGTTGGTATTTGAAGTTTTGAGAATGTCTTACATATTCCAAAGCTTTCTGTTAATCTTCTTTCTGTGTATCAAATGACACATACTAGAACTGGTAGGAGAGTTGAATTCACCCCTGATTCGGTGACCATATTTGACATGCAAGACAACTCCAAAATTGCTGTTGGTAAGGCAAATCATCAATCTCATTTATATACTTTTTCTGATTTTGTTGCTAAATCAGATTCTACTTTACTTCTAACACATGCAAATGATGAAAGTAGAATTTGGCAGGAAAGATTTGGTCATTTAAATTTTAGATACATGCAACAACTTAACAAATAGGGAATGGTTAAAGGCTTGCTAGCCATAGACTTTTCTGATGGAATTTGTGAAGGATGTGCTCTTGGAAAGCATCCACAAGAAATTTTTCCAAAGGGGAATGCATGGAGAGCCTCTTCTCCTTTAGAGCTTGTTCACAGTGATCTTATGGGTCCATTTCCTGAACCTTCCATGAGCAAAGCTAGATATGTGCTAACATTCATTGATGATTGCACAAGATACACATGGGTGTATTTTCTCAAATTCAAATCTGAGGTGTTTAAGAATCTCAGGATTTTCAAAGCCCATGTAGAGAAGCAGTCTGGGAAAATGATCAAGATCCTTCACACAGATGATGGAGGGGAGTATGTCAACAATGATGTCCAACATCTTTGTGATGAAGCACGAATACAATTGTAGAACACAGTTCCATACACTCCACAACAAAATGGGGTAGCCGAGAGGAAGAACCGATCTTTGAAAGAGATGGCCAGCTGCATGTTGCATGCTAGGTCCCTTCCCTCTAAATTGTGGGCTGAAGCAATCAACTGTGCTTCATACATACAAAACATATCTTTTCACAAATCTGTCACAGGACAAACACCTTTTGAAGCATGGAGAGGCATGCAACCAGAAGTCACACATTTCTGCATCTTTGGATCCTGTGCTTGGGCACGCATTCCTGTAGATAAGAGGAAGGCTTTGGAGCCTCAAAGCAAAGAATGCATCTTTGTTGGATATCCAGATGGTGTAAAGGGATACAGACTACTAGATCTTTCCACAGAAACACTTTTCATTGAGAGGAGTGTCTACTTTGATGAAAGTCTTCCACATGCATCTCAAGAACAACATGCCACCACCTCTATGCTTCCTCCTCTTACATATCTCAGAGATGCATACAATCATTCTGATCTTATTTTAGATATTTTTGAATCTTATTTAGAGGAACATGAGCATGCATATGCTGATCCACAACCAATCTTTGATTTGGATTCTAGTGATGATTTAGTATCCCATGTGGAAAATCAAAGAACAAGGAACTTAGCTGATATATATGAAGTCCCTCATGCACTCTCAGCTACCGAGCCCATCATGCTGATGCATGCCTATGTGGTTGTAGCATCTGACCCTCAGACTTATGCAGAAGCTACAAGGAATCCTCTTTGGGAAGCAGCCATGGATGAGGAGTACAACTCCCTCATTGCAAACCAAACTTGGGATTTGGTTCCACTTCCTTCCAATCGCAAGCTTGTCAGATGTAAATGGGTCTATAGGACAAAGAAATCAGCAGATGGACATGTGAGTAGATACAAAGCATGGTTGGTCGCCAAAGGTTTTCAACAAGTTCATGGCATTGACTATGCTGAGACTTTTGCTCCAGTGGCAAAAATGGACTCCATTCGATTGGCTCTTGCCATTGCAACATCAAGAAGGTGGGAGGTTCATCACATGGATGTGAAGAATGCATTTCTTCACAGTGATCTCGAGGAGGAGATCTACATGGAGTAGCCACAAGGGTATACACAAAATTCCTCATTGGTATGTAGACTCAAGAAGTCACTCTATGGCCTCAAGCAGGCACCTAGAGCTTGGTATGCTAAAATAGATTCTTATCTTCTATCTCAAAATTTCATACGATGCAAATCTGATCCAAATGTTTATATGCTAAGAACATCTGATTCTTTGTTGCTCATAGTACTCTATGTAGATGATCTACTAATAACAGGTGATTCACCCACCGCCATTGCTGCAATTAAAACTATTTTGCATGATAGATTTTCTATGATAGACATGGGTCTCCTACATTTTTTTCTTGGCCTTGAAATCAACCAGAATCAATCAGGAATCATAGTTGCTCAATCCAAGTATGCATGAGATCTCTTGGTTTGGTTTCACATGACTGACTACAAGTTAGCTGTCACACCTTTCCTATCAGGGGTCAAGCTTGAAGATAGCAAGGATATACCATTGGTTGATTGCACACACTACCATCAACTTGTGGGGAGTCTTCTTTATCTCACTCACACTCGTCTAGATCTCTCATATGCAGTGGGGGTTGTTTCTAGATACATGCAAGAGCCGCATGAGCTACATTGGAAGGCTGCCAAGCGTATACTTCGCTATGTCCAAGGAACCATTTGCTATGGGATTCATTATTCAATAAGTTGTGTTTTGGATCTCATTGGCTACACTGATTCTAACTGGGCTGGTGATAACATTGATTGCAAGTCCACTTCAGGGTATGTTCTTAGTTTGGGATCAGGGCCCATTTGTTGGTCAAGTAAGAAGCAATCTACCATTGCTTTATCATCAACAGAGGCTGAATATAAAGGTGCAGTCAACGTTACCATTCAAGTCATTTGGCTGCAACACTTCCTAACTGAGCTTGGTATCTTCTTTCATCGTCTGACTGTCATTTGGTGTGACAATCAGAGTACACTGAAGGTTTGTAGAGATCCCATACAACGGCAACAGACCAAACACATCGAGATCCACATGCACTTCATCCACGAATTGATACATGATAGAGTCATCGACTTGCGGTATTGTGCCACTTCTGAATAGATTGCTGACATCTTCACGAAGACATTCACTGAGCAAAAGTTTCATTTTCTACGAGACCTTCTTGGCGTGAAGAACACTGCAACACAATAGCTGCCATGTGCAGTTAGTGTCTCTTTTGAGGGGGGGTTTTGTTCCCACAGGGTTTTCCCTCTTTCCTTTTTTTTTTCTTTTCTCCTTAATTAGCTTAAGGGGGGGTGTTAGCGTCAATTTCTCTTCCCTCAGACGCAGTCCAATGCCAAGCTAGCTGCCTGTTTATCTAAGCTAACCAATGCATAATGTGTTACCGAAGGATTACTGCAGTTCCTTTGTTTTCACCGTCTTCATGCAAATAAGGATGGTTAAACAACAGTTGAACTCTGTTTTTTCTGTCTCTTTCACCGCTTCTCTTTGCTGCGGTTGATTAACTTTTGTAACCTTTGTTAAGGCTTTTTTCATTATTATTAAGGAAATACAATAAAACCTGCATATTGTTATTGCTCTGTTTTTTTTCTTCTTTGTACTCTGTTTTTCTTGCTGCTCTATTTTTTTTCTTTCAGGTTGATGCAGCTGTAGCTACAAATTTCACAAATGAAATAAAACTGTGACTGAGTTTCCCGAAGCGGAGATCCTTATTAACGTTCTTCATGTTTTTGGGCAGCACTTAGGAACTGAAATGTTCTCTCCACAGTGAATGCAGGATGGCAGGCGGCGCTTCGCAATTGGAAAATGACTATCAGTAGCTTTGTTGTTGTTAATATCTGCATTTGTATTGAGGTTATATCGAGCAGAGACATGGACGGAAAATATAACGTTGAGAATAACAAACACCGTCATGATTTTTGCAAGCATTGTTCTCGCCACACTCACTGCTATTCCAAGAACACAAATATTTACAAATTAAATGTTTGTAAAAGAAAATGCCAAAAACTTGTCCATCTAGTATAATAGCACTCTAGCATCAAATTAGTATAGTAGCACTGGAGCATCAAAGTAGTAGTGTAGCATGGAGAAATCGGAAGCCCTTAAACCCATGTCAAAATTATATTATCTGTGAATACATATCCATGCACTTCCAAAGAAATCTGATCCTTACGAAAACCATGCTCATATCTAAACAAAAGGCTAAAAAATCTATAAACCAAGGCTAACACTGTCAAAATGCAAAAACCGTTGAATTTGCAGATAGTCTATCCTTTCTGAAACAAGGCTAACAAACCTTTCTGAAACCTAAAAAACTGCTTCAAAAACAACGATAAACATATATCACAACGATCACCAAATATCAATCTAATATATCGAAAAATGAATAATTTTTAAGAAACTTAACTCATTTCATAAGCATCTGATTCAACTTACCTGGTTATTTATGAATTGCAGTGCTTGATGATCAATATACAAAATGAACTCTTTAAATAACAAAGAATGCCTTCACTTCTTCATGGCTTGTACCATAACATAAAGTTATGGATCATAAACGGAAAACTTTCTCATGATTGCATTCAAATTCTCATTAAAATAAACAATGGATTACCTTCTTGACTCGAAACTGCTCAAAAACGAAACTCAAAAAGTAAAACCCTGAAAAACAAAGGCTAACAAACCTTTCTAAATCCTTAAAAAACTGCTTCAAAAACAACAATAAATAATATCACAGTGATAATCAAAAACCTTTGCATTTGCAGATAATCAATCAGAATATTATTAAAGCTTCTCCTTCCTACTTTCTTATGTGTGTATGTACATGTTTTGTTGACTTTAATTCATATTATTAAAGATTCTCCTCCCTACTGTCTGGATGCATATTTTGTTATCTTTTTGCTAATTCATCAATCCCGTCATGATACCCATATCCATACCAGCATCTCTTTCTTATGAGCATGTGCATGGACCCTACGTTTGCTAATTCACCATTCACGTTACTTAAAATCGGCTGTCCTTATCTCTGTCAGGTACATAATAGAATGTGGTCGTCCACTCTATTTATTTACATCCAGCCATTTTTTATTTTTATTTTTATTTTTTTGACTTTCTATAAACTTTTTTGGTCAAGGGATATGATATATGTGGATGAGGGTCAATCTATCTTTTGATATTATATATGTGCATCCATTTTAAAGAAATTATGAGAAAACAGTGATTTATATTTATAAATAAATAAAAGTAAGGTTAAAGTGGTGGATTTGAAAGTTAAGGTTGCAATTTTTTTAATTTGTGAGTGTGTTCATAAAAAAAATTGATTTTAATTTTGATGTCTATTTAATTGTTATAAGGTAATTTTTCTTCTTGCTTGGACAAGACAATTGAAACATTGCAATATGTTGGACATATAATCGAGTTTGAAGTTCATCTTTTTTCTACACAATTTTTGTAGAGGCCAATGTAGTGGTGAATTTGGATTGAGGTCATTTGTCACCAATCAACAATAAAATTTGTAGATAAGGTGACAGAGTCATTAATCGATACAGAACCCTTCAAAAGACAAAACTATGCGATCGTATCATGAATAAATAGATTTCAATAAAATTATAATACAAATATACGTACACATTTAACTAGGCATAAATATATGCAAAAGAGTAAATCAAACCGAATTAATTTTCCAAAAACTAGAGCAATAAAAAAATAGGGTTTACAAATGTACTTTAAATATTGGGAGATATAGAGACAACCATCAAATCCCAACAAGGGAAATAAGGGATTTGTAACAAGATAAAGAGAACCTAGAAAATTCAAGGCGAACAAAGGACCTTGTTCAAACTATCAACAAGTCATTTCTAGACTCCAAAACCATAGACTATATGTTTATGGTAAACTTCAGGCAGGGACAATTTTTTTGACACTAGTGTTCGTCATATCCAATGCTTTGAAAATCTCACTCAATTTTCTAAAATTTTGCTACCATCCGCAGTGAAAAGCACTTCTTCTGCTTGTCCTAATTGGGAAGTTGAATTTGAAAATAATAAATAAAATAATGTATTTTTGGGCTTGCGCTACACCAGATAATCATTGAGCTATCTTGATATTTTTCAAGGCCCTCAATGTTATAAAATATAAAAAATAATACTCCAATACTTGTAGTAATTTATCTGCAAAACAAATCAGAGTAATGCAGCTTATCGGTAACATAAACTTTAGCGTTACAATGAGTGTTCTTTAAATTCAAGTAAATACTCAATAGATTCGTATGAGCAATAAATATTAAATTCATTTCAATTGAAAGATAATAGATTGTCCTTAGATTTATAAGTGCAATAGGTTCCTTGTGTATTTATAGATGTATCGAATTCAAATTAGGAACCTATTGGTCCACATGCTGACATCATAACCATCACAAAGATAATAAATAGGGATAGGGTTGATGCAGATGGGAATGAGGGGGGTAGATTATTGGTTGCCTTACTCCCTATCCTAAACACATTTACATACAAGGGATACGATTTAGACAAAAATACTATAATGAGAAGCAGTTGCACACCCTTTATTAAATGAGCATTACAGTATCACACACACACACACACACACACACACACACACACACACACACACACACACACACACACACACACACACACGCACACGCACACGCACACGCACGCACGCACGCACGCACGCACGCACGCACGCACGCACGCACATGCACACATGTTTCCCTACTAAACTATGAAATGAAGAAGAAAATCTAATCTTAGTCTCTCACAGACTGGTTACACTCTTTATTTTGGACATACATCACCCTAGCAAGCTTTACAAGTATTCTATCTTATCTCTCTCACTTGTTCTATGCTCTTGGAAGATGAAGTAATTCAACTTACCCCTTCTCCAATTGACACTTTGCCTTTGAAAAATGGATTTGAATCTCACTTAGAAGTGACAATAACATCGTGTAGGACCTATTCAAGTTCCCTATGTTGAAAAATAGCTCACATGTCAAAAAATTAAGTTTTGGGTAGTTCCTTTATTTTTAGCTTCATTATGGGTGAAACTATTGGTTTTTGTAGTTTGGCAGTTACATAACCATCAATTAATGCCAATTAATGATTTCAAAATCACCACCTATGTTAAGTGGATATTTTTTCATCTACCCAAAAGGGGTCAATTTACCTTTGGGAGATGACTAAAACCTACTCCACTTAACATTCTTGAGATGTTGAAGTCTTGATGACATTACTTGGATTGGTTATGATCAGATCCTTCATGCATGTAATCTTATCAAAATTATTGACAATTCACATAAATACTGATCCATGTTTTTGGCTGATGCAAGATTGCTTGTTGGCCCAACTACTTCTACAAAATCAAGTTTTGGGCAGTTAATTTCTTTTTACCTTCACTGCAGGTGAAAATTTTGGTTGTTGTAGTTTGAGAGTTACATAGCCACTAGATAATGCAAATCAATGGTTTCGAAATCACTGCCTATATTAAGTGACGATTTTGTCATCTACCGAAAAGGGGTCAATATACCTTTGGGAGATGATTGAAACCTACTCCACTTAACATTATTGATATGTTAAAGTCTTGATGATGTTCCTTGGATTGGATACGATCATCCTTGATGCGTGTAACCTTGTTGATATTATTACAAGTTGTACAAACATTGGTCATGTTTTTTGTTGATGCAAGATTGATTGCTGACCTAACTACTTCTACATCAGGCATATTAGGTAAATTAAATGATCCATTATCTCTTGCTCATCCCTATGTGAGCTCTTCCACTGACCCTCCATACTTTTCAACCTTAGATGTACACACCTAATTTACATCTTTAGTTGCTCTGTTCTTGCACTTGACCCAATATTATTTATACTACTTATTTCTTGTTTTCATGGTTATTCTAAAATTTATCACCATCTCAATATCCTCCCTTACCTTTTTAGGAAACTATTGTCTCCAATCTACCATTGAATAGTCCAAACTTCCATTCTCTTCACTTGCTTGTCCCTCATAGTAAGGGTAGGAGTTTGCTACATTTAAGATAGGCAAGATATCTAACCCATATGGTAGTGCTATCTCATAAGTATTTGGTTAAAACTTTATATGAAACAAACTATTCCCTTGAATAAAAACTATTGTATTAAATTAAAGAATCTTGTCATTGCTAATGCATTACTATTGCATTATTAGTGACCATAATAAGTGAATAATGTTATTAATATAATATTTTAATTACAATTTCTATTTAGTCAATAGTTTTTTATATTTTATTAAATTTGGTTAAAAATTTGACATTTTAATATTTCAATTAGATTAATATTTTATTTTTTTATATGTTTTCTTTTTTAAAATATTATTTTTTTGTTGAGAAGTGTCTATATATTAATATAAAACAAGATATAATACAACATTAATTATACCAAAAAAATAGTTAAAAAAAGTCATATCTCATTAACAAAATTAAATCGAAAGTTTAAAAAACCCCTCAAAAATACCATAAAATAACCACACCAAAAAATTGCATCTCATCAATTACCAGTAAAGCAAAAGAATCGAAGTACAAATCCTGTTAATTAAGGAAACTCAAACACTTTACACCAATTATGACAGTTAGGATCTGCGCTAGGGGCCTTGAGAAGTTTTGTCAACATTTTCTTAAGGACGTAAATATTAATAACATTTTAATTAAAACTGCTGTCCATCCGAGAAGAATTTGAATCATCAAAATAATTTGACATACATAAACATGAATATTTTTGCTACAGGCAAAAACCAAATGAATATTACTTCAACCGATAAATCTGAAGGGAATACATTTGATTGATTTCCTGTGAATTACAGTAGATCAAAATTAAATAAAACTGTGACTGAGTTTCCTGAAGCCGAGATCCTTATTACCGTTCATATGAAGTTTTGATCATGTTTTTGGGCAGCACTTTGGATCTGAAATATTCTCTCCGTAATAATAATTATCTAGTCAACATTATCATTTAATTAGGAAAAACTTTGTCTATATGTGGGAAGAAATGTTAATATTTCAGTGTCTTATATGAATGTGATAATGTGAGTGTCTCATTGTCTTTACTTTCTTTATTTATTTGTATTCAATTTGAGGCGACTGATTTTTTATTTTTTATTTTTTTTCAAATTTCTTTCTTTGTTTTGGTGTTATATATGTGCATTCGTTCTAATTGAGAAAATGATGATTTATAAAATTAAGGTTATATATTTATAAATAAATAAAAGTAGAGTTAAAATAGTAAATTTTTTTAATAAATTATTTGAGATGAAAAGTGAAATTTTGACCTTGATTATCAAACAATTTAAAGAATAATGATAAATATATATTGTCTTTTATATTTCCTCTTTAAAGATAAATTATTTATCTTAGAAAGGTATATATATATGCTTTAACATGCATCATTCACATGAATCATTGAATTATAGATAATGTCAGCATCTCATTCCACATTTCGAAAATAAACATATAGTAGATTATAATGATAAGTAAGCATACATTTAAATCAGTGAGCTCCTTCATCAAAGTAGTTATGTGTAAGTGACATCCATATCGTCAAAGTCACCTAGAGCATGATCCTGACCTTAACCGTTTGACTCTCCATGTTAAGTACCTAGAGGGATTTGTGCCCTCTTGGATGGATTTAAGCAACCATCATCCTCACTAGTCGGATTTGAAAGGGTAATGTTGAATGAATAATCATTGTAAAAATTTTGCCTATGAACAAGGTTGAATGTCAAATATAACCCACGAGTAGATTATATTGTGTTAAGTGGGTTCCCTTACCTTGTAACTACATAGACATGTGTAACCTACAATGGCCGTGAGGGATGGTGGTTGTTAGCCCCTCAATTTTGATCAAGTATTTGTTCCAGTTTTGGCAAGCAACGCAAAGGGACCATTGCCTATTTTGATGCAAGTACTGACATGACACGGGAGGACCATGGTGCATAGATGACAAGTGCATAAGGTGATGGGCATGAAAGGACAATGGCATAGAAGACCCAGCATGAGAGGACCCAGTCAAAAGGGAATGTGTCATGAGGGACCCAAGAACAAAGGGCTCAAAACAAAAGTGGAAGACTAGGGGAGTGCATGGGAAGCAGAGCATGAGGGACACGATAGCAATTACAAGAATATTTCAAGTGGGACACTTCGACCCCATTGATCAAAGGTTTTGTACCAACCCGTGAGGAATAAAACACTTGGCTGCCAGGATATAGCATAGAACGAGGATCTAGGGGCACAAAAACTTGAGTCTACAGGAACAACTAATTATAAGAGCCATGACTCTCAGTTTGTTGGGAGTCTGTGTGCCATCTATTCATAACAGTTAGAATTATGATACTTGGTCAGGGCAAAACAAGTATAAAAACCCTTGTTGTAATCATTTGCATGATGGTCTTTTATAAAAGATATATAACATTTTGTCTTGTAATTTAGTAAGCTATTAATGAGAAACCAGTTTTTGCCATATTGTGTTACGAATGATGAAATATTCTAAGGGTTGAATGATGTATGTGATTTACTTCTAAGTCAGGGGTATATTTTTATTTTATCACTACTCTAAAATAGTAATGGTGATCCTAGTTAGAATGATATTTAAATATGGGACAATAAGGATAATAGTAGTATATTTATGGTGTTGAATAACCTTTATGAACTATGTTATGAAACATGAACAAACATATAACATCGTGCTACAAAGATTTTGAGAATCGATCTTTCACTATGTGCTTTGGGTGAGCACGTGAGACTTACCTCTCACATGATAGGGCCAGTGCGTTAGCTTGTTGGGGAGAAGCTTCAACATCGAAGTAGAACTAACTAAAAGAACCCAATAATTTGGTTCCGTTGCTGGGAGCCAAAGTAATTAGAGCACAAGCATGGGAAATGTTTGAGTGCATTACATTAGAGAATATTGAAGAATAGATTACCAGTGTTGAAGATAAATTTGTGGTTCTATATCTTGAGCTTGGAGTTTCTACCGGACAATGGGTAGAATAAAACATCTATAGCTCATTGTATGAGACTTTTCTTTTTGAGGCCCCTATTCTTTTACATTCTTTGATCTTAACATATGCTCAAGGATGATCCCAAAACCTTGGACAAAGATAGTCATTGGCACCAAAATGACAAAGGAGTTAATCACAATTGAAAGTTTACTGGATGTGAGTGATCGATTACTAGTGGAAAGGTGTTCAGAATAGTTACATCATGAAATACGTTGTGACCACATATTCATGTCCTAAGGAAGCAAAGTTTAGTTTTTTTACGAGAACCAAGGGGATGATATCTTTTACTATTTCCTTCTGAGATTAAAAATCTAATTATTGATCTTGGGTTGGAAACACTACCCATGGAAGGATAAAATCTCATGTGCATGAGCTGCACATTTAGAGGGGAGACTACTAGTTGGTTTAGGATTGTGGGTTCAACATGGTAGCATGCTAATGAGTGCTACAAAAATATAAGTATGATTAAGCTCGATAAAGGATCATGGAGGTTAGTGGCATGGGAAGAGATTGGGAGAATTCAAGGAGCACTATAAATAGCTACAGGGAGCCAGACGCGTGTGAGGAATCCATCACTTTTGGGCCATAACCTTTGCCACTATTATCTTTTGAAGAAATGGGTTGGATCATCAAATATGAACCTAGTACGAGTCAACCAGGCTCTCCCACCATAGTGCATGCCCATGCCTTCAATTCAGATAGGGTACATATAAGGAATTCAGATATAGATAGTATAGATTCAGAAGCTAAATGGATAAAGGAAACTGAGACTAGGCCATTAGGCAATAACTTAGAATCTACATCTTTTTATTTTCAAGAGAAGTCCATTGCATAGCTTGGAATGCCTAGAGGATTTGGCCAAGGCTAGAATACAGGCTCCAATCTAGGAAATCAACCCTCTACCACACCTTTCCCCATGGAGACTGCTACTAGAGGTGATGGAAGAGGATAGGAGGAGGTACTGGAGGAAGTGGACTCCCTCCAAGAATAGGAGTTGGATCTTCTTATCAATCATTTATTCAACCACCTATGGTTTATTATGAAATGACATTACACCTACCTAAGTACCGTGGGGTGGAAAATGCAATTGAGCATGTTCATAAGTGTGAACTGATTTGGAGGGTGCATGACATCACATCTTCTAAGTGAAAGGCAACATAATTTACAAACACCCTTTTAGAATGTGCACATAAATGGTATCATAAATTTGACCCTCAACAAGCAATGGTCAACTATGACCAGCTCAAAGTAGCATTTTTATAGGAATTTGATATTCTTGAGTTTGAGTAGTAGAGTATAGCGACATTGAAAGACATAAAGTAGGGACTTATAAAGAGCGTAAGAGAATATGATGCTCAGTTCAAGACCTTGATTTCTAATCTATCTCTTGAAATCAATATTGCTCAACATGCACAATGGTTTGTAGGAGGATTATTATTACCTTTTTGATGGACCTTGCCACAAAGAAATTTTACCAATGCACGTGAGGCTTTAGAGGCTACCCTAAATGTTAAAGTGGTTAGAAGTATGAAAACTGGGATTAATCCCTTTATGGAGGCACAAATAGCATCCATGGCTTCTTAGCTTGAAAAATTGATGGCAAACAATACACATGAGACATGTAGTGGTGTTTGGTGTACTGATTATGAAACCAAAGGACACACAAGAAATAACTACCCATGTAAGAACATCCACACAATCCTAAAGCAAACTTGAAATATTTGTCATGATGACCATGATGTTCATTCCTGTCCACTTTTGCAATGGGTTGCAAGTAATAAAGTATCTGTGTATTACAAAATTTGTGATGCTTATACTCATGACACCAATGATTGTCATCTAATTATTGATATTCATGAGCTTCAAGTGCACGACACACACCGAGGCTCGAGCGGCACACACCAAGCCTTACTTGCCATTTCCCAACATAATGGTGGCTATCATGGGAATGAAAGAGGATGAGGATGAGGTAGTAGGTTTCCACCAAGGACTTTCTATAAGTTTCATTCTCTAGACCACTATTAGAGGGATTGCCTAGAATACCCAACCTGTGCTTACTACAAAAAGGACCGCCAACTAGAAGAGCAGTCAAATCTATATGCAACCATTACAAAGGACCAAAATGAAAAAGGTGTAGGTATGATCCATATAGACAAACCAAAATGGCACACTCAACTAACCATCCCTATTGTATAACAAGTCAATATTACTATTCACAATGAGGGTCAGATGTAATCTACACCCAACCTAGTTGAAAAGGTAGGTTAGGAAGAACCACACGCTAGAAAATACCTTAATGCACTTTAGCAAAAGGATATTATTTAGGATACAATGGCACTTGTGTGTGAAATCCAAGGCAAAATTAAATACCTTAAGGATAAGGATGTCACATAGTGCACCATAGTGCAAAGGGAAATTGAACCTCCAATAATATGGGATAGTTTCTAGGAACTATGAAAATGCATGCTTGATGAAGACATCATTCCCCAACTTAGCACCTGGTTTAAAGGTCAAGCTCACCTACCAAATGAAACCCATACTTAGCTAAGTTGACAAAGTGAAGATCAATATTTAAACCATGCTTGATGTCAATAAAGTCCTAGTTCTACTTCCCTAAAAGACAAAGAAATATTAGTTAATGCTACTATCAATAGATGGGTAATCTAGGATATTTTAGTAGATACTAGAGCAGAAGTAAATGTTCTCACTAAAGATGCTTGGAAAAAAATGTCTAGTCTAGCTTTGCAACCTTCACTTCATGTCTTGTTCAGGTAAAAAAGACTCATGCATACCCTATTAGAGTCCTTAAAAACACCACTATTAAAATACTTGGGGTTCCCTTCAAAGTAGATTTTGAGGTTTTGGAGTTGGCAGAGGCTGATTATTATCTAGCCTTACTAGGAAGGCCTTGGTATAATGAAAATCATGCAGATTTAAGCTTTGAAAATTGATACATTAAATTTGAAAATACTGATCAATGCATGATAATACCCTTATACCAAGCACAAGGACCACCCTATATTGAACCCATAAGTGATGATGAAGTCATCAACAATTTATATAATGTGACTGCTCGACATGATGAATAGCATGATCCAACACCAGATGGTATTATTCATTAGATGGTCAACCAATCCATCTTGGATACCATAAGCAATGCCTATAATTGTTGGGCCCATGGTGATTATGATCTCTCTGAAATATTGTGCAACACCATCAATAGAGATGAAAACATCCCATGTCAGCTTCTTAAGTGTCACAAATTTATGCACCTCATGGGTTTAGCAATGTGAGGACCATTGGAGAGAATTAATAAAGATCCATGGTTCCAAGGATAAATGGAAGTGTGTGATTTTGTCCAAGACCTCAAAGAGTTTTGTGGTGTCAAAAATGAATGGATGAGGTCATTAGACCACATTTTTGATGGCATCACCATCAGGTGGTGGCATACACATAAAGAACACCTTCTATATTAAGATCAAGTATGAGTTGCCCTACATCATATATTCCACCATGATAATAAAATTAGAGGCATGATCAGTTATAGTGGCACAAAAGCACCTGAACTTCACCTTATGGCCTGTGAAACAATATGGTGAGTTGAGGAAACATTTTTACCAAAATACTTATGGCTCTATGCGTTCTATGGAACTTTATGCACTTGGGCACGGGCTTGGTATATACATGAGAAAAGGCACATGGAAACAAGGTTTTGGTAGTTATTAAAGGAGAACATGACATCAACACTTTCTTACTCTTCACCAAGGATGGACCTGCACCTTACTTTTCAAACCATACATGAAGTAATAATTGGAGATCCGAGTCTAATAAAAGACCATTTGCATTACATTCATTAGGAACCAAAGGAACCCTTAGGTTTATTCAACAAGCCTCTTAGATAATCAACTCTTTCACCACCAATAGTCTCCAGTGAAGAACATCATGAAGAAATCCACTTGGGAAAGTAGAAGCTCATCTTTCAAGTAGACGAAGGAGAAGGATCCACTCCACTCGATCCATTGAGTAATAACTTGTATGTTATTACAAGTACTAGATCATGAACTATTCAAGATACCAATTCCCCATGGACCATACTTATTATGAGCCCATTCGAACCATTCAACTAAACACTGGCATAGAGCAGTAACTTAAGGTAGCAACCATTGGTAATTATTGAACCAAGATAAAAAAAATTTCAACTCTTTGAGCTTTTGAAAGAGTATCAAGATGTGTTTCCAAGGAACTATAGTGAAATTAAAGGGGTTCACCCTTCTCTTGGGAAGATGCATATAAAATTGATTTATGGCACTCATCTTGTGAATAAATGCCCATACCAGATGAACCCTAACCTCTGAGTGTATGTGCAAAAAGAGAACAATAACATGCTCCATGATGGAGTAATTATTCTTATTGATGAATCTAACTGGGTGAGTCCTATGGTAATCAGTATCAAGAAGGATGGGTGTATTTGTATCTATGTGGATTATCATGTTTTGAATGCATCCTGTGTCATCGATCCTTTCCCAACACCTTTCAAGGAGAAATTCATAGAAGGTGTTACCAATTGTGAGATATACTCCTTTACTGATGGGTTCTCAAGGTATCACCAAGTCCAGATAACTAAGAAATATGCCTCCAAGACCACATTTGCTATGGAATTGGGCTCTTTTACCTACACCATCATGCCTTGTGAGTTGAAAAATGCCCTGATAGTATTCTCATGGGTAGTAGTGGAGGCTTTTAAATATTTTATCCAAAAATTTCTCCAGGACTACTTAGATGATTGGATGGTATATAGGTTAATCAAGGACCATTCTGCCAATCTGAGGCTCATGATTGAGCACTGTTGAGTGTTACAAATTTCATTGAATCTAAAAAATGCCTATTTGTGACACTATTTGGGGTACTTCTTGGGCATATCATTTGTAAAGAGGGACTCTTCATAGATCCAGCCAAGGTCTCTATCATTCTTTGACTACTAGTGTTAAAAACTTAGTGTGGGGTACATGCATTTTTAGGACACATAGGCTACTACAGGAAGTTCATTTTGGGTTATGCCAAGATTGTAGTTCCCCTGGAAGAAATATTAAAGCATAATAAACAATTTATATAGGCTAATTCTTGCAAAGTGGCTTTTAAAACTCTGAATGAAAGACTAGTTACTGCTCTTATCTTATAATTTTTAGATTGGACAAAACCATTTCATGTCCATGTTGATGCATCTAGCAAAATAGTTGGTGCAATACTTGCATAACTAGGAGAGGGAAATTTGGACCATCCCATCTATTTTTATAGAAAGAAACTCACATCAGTCGAAAGGAAATATACCACCACTGAATGTGAAGCCTTGTCTATGGTTTAGGTGCTATAAAAGTTTATACAGGACCTTCTATCCATACCATTTCTATTTTACATCGACCACAAGAATTTAAAGTATCTCAGCAACAAGCCCATTCTCCATGGAAGAATTTGCCGATGGATAGTTCTCTTCTAAGAATTCTAGTTTTTTATAGTATTAAAACTTGGGAAACCAATTGTGGACCCAATCATCTATTCTAAATTGAAAACAAATAACCTCCACATGATATAAAGGATGAGCTTCCTGATGTAAAAGTTTTCCAAGTTGCTAGGGTACCTAAAGAATTAGAGGATATTGCAACATTCCTCAATACTAGTTATGCACCTAATTCTCTCACTTTATAAGAAAAGAAACAACTTACAGTTTGTGTCACACCATATCAACTCATTGTAGGGATCTGTACAAGATGGACTGTGATGAGTTAACACACCATTGTGTAATGCAACATGAGCACCTTGAGGTATTGTGATAAGTTCATGAAGGTATTACCAGAGGACATTATGCTAAGGAAGCTACTGTGCACAAGGTGTTTCTCACTAGAATCTGGTGGCTAACTTTATTTAAAGATGCAAAGGCATATGCAAGGCAATGTGATATCCACTAGCGTGTGGAAAAACCTAATAGAAGAAATGCCATGCCATTACACCCAATTTCATCTCAAGAACCATTCAAAAAATGGGCATATAATTTGTGGGGCCCATCACTCCTTTAGGATGAAGAACATGTTCATGATACATAATTGTGATAATTGACTATTTAACACACTAGGCTGAGGTAGTGCCAACCAAAGACTGTACAACAATAACTAGCATGTAGTTCATCTAGGAAAACATTATAACACACTTTGGATGTCCTCTAAGTTTCACCAGTGATCGAGGAACCCACTTCTTGAATGAGACAATTCAAATCCTATTGGCTAATTGATGATTGCACATCACAAGATAGTACCATATCACCCATAGGCTAATAGAATAGAAAAAACCTTTAATAAGATCCTTGGTACCACTTTGAAAAAAATATGTAATATTGGTACAACTGAATAGGATGATAGGGTATCTACAATACTTTGGGCATACCAGACCACATACAAATGCCTCAACAAAAATACACCATTTAACTTAGTATATGGAAAGGAAGTAATCATGCCAATTGAGTTCCTAATTCCATCTCTCTGAATAACGTGTATAGGAAACCTTGATGATGATGCAGCTTTGAAATTTTGACTTGATGAACTCACAAAAGTAGATGACGCTTGGTTCCTCACCCATTGGAATCAAGATGCTGAGAAATAGAAATAGAAAGCATGGCATGATCATCATCTAAAGAAAAAAATATTCACCCTTGACATGAAAGTTTTGCTCTATGACTCTAAGTTCATGTGCCACCCTAAGAAGCTCTACATTCATTATGATGGACCATTCATAATTCATAGTATCTGATCTACTAGTGTATGTTGGTTAAAGTGAATAGATGGTCAATTCCTACTTAGACCCTATAATGGGAGTTGGCTTTGGCTGTTTTATGATTCTATTTAAGTTTATGATATTTTTAAAATAAAACTTGAGGCCATTAGATTAGGATTTTATATTTTCAATAAAAAGTGCTACCATTGAGGTACATGACTCATTTAGATGTTTCTTAGTCCTTTAGATGTTTTCATGGAGGATCATGAACCCTTTTAGTGTGAGGTAATATGTGCATATGAATACAAGACAACATGTGGACATGCAAGTTTCAAAGGTGCAAGAGTCATACATGGTGTGCAAGTGATTAAAGGTGCATGATTCATTTAATAAAATGAATTCCTACCATTTGTGTGATAGTTGGTCTCCATTACTTTGAAAAAATAGGACAGTTGTCACCCACTTCCAAGAAAGGCACGGGAAGGAATGGACCATTAATGTGATACGGGTAGTCATAACAACAAGCATGTGAGTGGAATGATGAGACAAGTTTGTTAGAACACTAAAGGCTTGATGCAAGATCTAAAGTATGAAGACCATTAGAAGATACACATTTATGGCTAGAAATGTCAAGGAGAGGAAAGAAATTAATGAGGTAGATTGGCTGGAGGACCTATAAATAACCATGCCGAAGCCATTTTACACCTTACCTTGCTAAAGTCTTCAAGTGATTAACAAACCAGAGATGAAGTCAATCTCATTGTAAAATAGAGTGTTTATGAACTAAACAGAGATGTGAAGAGGATTTCCAAGTGAAAGAGGAAGACTTTTAAGTGCAACCACGTGTAGAAGTGGGTCGAGGCCATTTTTTAGGTTTCAGGGTCCACTATTGTTGAAGTGTGAAGATCGAGAGTTGAAGCAAGTTAAATGCCACCACATATTCATTTGGGAATGTGGGATAATCAAGGGTTAACCTTCGAGCACCATGGAGGGTAATGCAACTAAAGAAAAAATCAAAAAGACTTGAAAACTTATCAGCCATACTAGAAGAGAGAGAGAGAGGTGAGTGAAGGAGCATGGTTCCCTATAAGAGAGGAGCCTTTAGAAGACCTAGAAGAGACACTAATGCAAGTACATCATGTGAGAGTTCAGAGTGAGAGCATGGAAGAAGTTAGGATAATGAAAAAGGGAAAGCATGAATTGTCCTCCTCATCATAGGCCACTCCACCATCTCCCCCTCAAACCATTTATATAGAAGAGATGAAATACCCTAAGTCAGTCTTGCACATGGAAAACTAGGTCTCTAAGGTGGTAACTATGACCATATTTGACTATAACCACCACCAGTCAAGAAATGAGGTGTAATTACAAAATGATTATCAAGTCTAGACCACCAACACATGAAACTAGGTGGTTTATGACCTGACCATCAAGAATCAGCTGGATAAATCTAGCGTTTTCCAATTCTTTAAACTACCATATTTTGGAAAGCCTACTTAGGTAGTTCAATTCCTCCTCTTGTGTGTTCATGAGGATTACATCCACTTCATAGGGTGCGACATGAAGATCAGACTAGAGAGGTTAAGTAAGGTCACATGACTCTAATGCTCAAGGGTTAATGTATTTGATGACTTGGTGGATATAGAGGAAATATAACAGACCACCACTGTGCTTATGTACCAAAAGTAGGGACATACAATGCACATCACAAACCTATAGGATCTCGCTCTAAGAGTCTCAATTTAGATCATTTCAACTAAGGTCGAAGGGACTAACTGATGGAAAGAGGTGGATATGACCCACCTTCATGTAGCAAACCAAGTAGTGTAGAGAGTATAGTATAATTGGGCACTGTACTTTGCCCAAAAGATAGCTGAAGATGCAAAGAAGACGTATACAATGCCTAAGTTTAGGTTTCTTTGGGGGGCCAATCTTGTTATTATTGGTTTTTGATTAAATCAATGTGCCTAATTATAGTTTATGATCTTTGAAGTGGGTGTATCCCCCCACTCACAAGTCCCCCACCAAGTGCTACAAAGCTTTCATGCTCTCAACACATCACTCCAACATATAAGTTGAAGATGAAGTACTAGTTTGATATAATAAAGGTAGCTTTTGAGAACGAATGGTGCCTTCCTAAAGATTTGCCCTCCCAAATAGAAGATCAAGCAAAATTCACTATGAAGCAACACTTATCCCTGGCTTGTATTTACTGAATCCTTCATGTGAGCTCTTAGTGTGACTCAAGCTTCCCTATGCCTTCTCTTCACGCTACTTCATCAATTATATGAATAGAATTCATGATGCATAACTAATCAATATACAAGCAAAACATATCGATGCAGACCACCATACCCTCTAAAAGATGTTTGTTTACCCTGACAAGAAGGCCTATATGGAGAGGGGAGAAACAAGCAAGACCAATATCAAGATGAAGAATATCTTGGTTGGGAATAGGTACATAAACTATTTTATATGTTATGTCCCAACCTATATCCTCAAAATGGGGAACCCAAGGAGAGAATCCCCCAGGTACCATTAAAAAAGAGGTTATCCAAGCCAAGCACTAGCACAAGTGGGAAACAAGGATACAAAAGTGGTAGAGGATAGTGGAGGTGCAACCCTCTAGGCTATACATCATCCACCACAACCACCACCCTATAATTTACCTTCACATCATCCTTTGTCTTCATCTCCATTTCCATCTCAGAATTATTCATCACCTGCATCACCTCCATCCTCTCCACCTTGACCATCTCCTCACCCAAATCCAAATTCTCCACCACCTTGACCACCTTCACCTCCCTTTCTCTAAGGAATACTACCAGGTTAGCATCTCATCCACCTCTAAGACAAGTGCCCCAAAAGGACCCCTCCTAGGAGAAGATACATAATTTAGAATCTGATCCAGAGAAGACTTCATCCCCAGTGTGAGAGGTCTTGGTTGTTGATCAAGTTTATACTGAAGAGATGGGAATGGATGAGATGGCTACTAGAAGCCAACAAGAAATTTAGAGAGACCCAAAAAAGGGGAAAGTGCCAATTGAGGGGGACCATAACAGAAAGAGCTACTTAATCTGTGTAAATGATACCAATTCAATGTAGATGACCAAAAACTCTATCTTTAAAAGAATTTCCACCCTATTGACATGACCCAAGAAATAAGAAAGAAATTTTCCTTCCTATTGGAGATGTATACTGAGGAACCTCAGTCTGACATTCTATTAGATTGTATTTTTTTGGCCCAGATGCCCTAGGTCTACCAGACCTTATGAAGTTTTATCCACAATGGCTCTCCCCATTAATGACTAACACTATATTTTTAAAACTTCCATGGAAGTGATGCACTAGAATATTTTCTTAGAGTCAGATACATACACAACTAAAATAAAACATAACATGGTGGTAGAAATGTATAATAAAGTGTATGCTAAAAAGAAGGTGCTAGTCGAGGAAGTTGCCTCTTTGAAGCAACAACTTCAAGAGACCACTAAGCCTAAGGTAAGGGTATTAACCCTTTGTAAAACAATTTTGAAAGAAGAGATAGCACTAGTAGATGGCATAGCATTGGATGGGGATGCCATTATAAAATTAGAGACATTGGTTGAGCTTTAGCTCAAAAAGAAGAAGGAGTACCCGACACCCAGAGATAAATCTCAAAAACTTTTGGAGTAGTTCAACATTGTAGCAGATATCTATCACAATAATTTGGAAAGAATCAAGAAGGTTGTCCCAATTTTGGATTATATTTTTTCATGCATGGCATACCCAAATAAAATCATAGAGGCATGGCTAAATGATGAGGAGGTTTTGAGGCAACAAGCCAATGATGTAGCTCTACTAATAAAGGACTATGTCAAGCATGTGAAGGAATTCAAGGATTTGGAAACAATGGAAGATGCTATCAATAAACATCATCAACAAATAAATGCCAATTTTTACACACTCTAAGGATAGGTTGACAAGGAAGTCTCTGGATTGGAGGACATCCAAAAGGAAGCTAGCGTAGCCCTGGAGGAACAGATGAAGAAGACTGAGACCCCAATTTAGCTCGAGAAGTTGAAAACAATAAAGGAGGCCATTGAAAAAATAACTACCAAGGTTCTTGATGCCTTATCCTATTGGGATGAGCTAAGGAAAGAACTCAAGTATAAAGGGCTTGAGTTCCTCGAGGATGCCAGTGTAACTTAGTCTAAGATAGACTAATAACTTAGTGTGGGGTGATGTTGGCCCTTCAATTTTGACTAAGTATTTATTCCAGTATTGGTAAGAAATGCAAAGGGACCATTGTCCATTTTGATGCAAGTATCGACATGACATGGGAGGACCATGGCACATAGTTGACAGGCATGAAAGGTGATGGGCATGAAAGGATAATGACACAAAAAACCTAGTGTGAGAGGACCCAATCAAAAGGGAATGTGTCACAAGGGACCTGAGAACAAAGGGCTCACAAAAAAGTGGAAGACTAGGGGAGTACATGGGAAATGAAGTATGAGGGACACATGAGTAGTTAGAATAACATTTCAAATGGGACACTTCAACCCCATTGATTGGAGGCTTTGTACCAACCCATGAGGAATAAAACACTTGGCTACCAGGATATAGCATAAAATGAGGATCTAGGGGTGCAAAGCCCTGAGTCTATAGGAATAACTAATTATAAGAGCCATAACTCTATTTTTTGGGACTTTGTGTGCCTTTTATTCATAATAGTTCAAATTATGACACTTGGTCAGGGAAAAACAAGTATAGAAACCCCTATTGTAATCATTTGCATGATGGTTTTTTATAGAAGAAATATAGCATTTTGTCTTGTAATTTAGTAAGCTGTTAATGAGAATCCAAGTTTTACCATATTGTGTTACGGATGATGAAATATTCTAAGGGTTGAATGATGGATGTGATTTACTTCTAAGTCATGGGTATATTTTTCTTTTATCACTACTGTTAAATAGTAATGGTGATCCTAGTTAGAGTGGTAGTTAAATCTGGGACAATAAGGATAATAGTAGTATATTTATGGTGTTGAATAAACTTTTATGAACTATGTTATGAAAGATGATCAAACATATAACATCATGCTACAAATCCTTTGGGAACCAGTCTTTTTCTAAGTGCTTTGGGTGAGCATGCGAGACTTACCTCTTGCATGATAGGGCCATCATGTTAGCTTGTTGGGGAGAAGCTTCAATGCCGAAGTAAAACTAACTAAAAGAACCCAATAGTGGTCAAGAATATTGTTCATGAATTCATGTGAGGAGGAGTGTAATGTTTGTGGTGTGTTTATAAAAAAAATTGACCTTAAATTTGATGTCTATTTAACCGTCATAGGGTAGTTTTTCTTCTTATTTAGACAAACCAATTGAAATGTGATATCTTGGGCATAGAATCGAGTTTGAAGCTCATATTTTTTCCAAACAAATTTTTTAGAGCCCAATGTAAGGGTGAATATAGATTGAGGGCATTTGTCACCAATCATTGATAAATTTATAGAGAAGGTGATGGAGTTGTTAATCTATGTATAATCCTTTAAAAGGTGAAACTATGTGATTGTATTATGAATAAAATAATTTTAATTAAAATTATAGGATAAATATATGTACACATTTACATATCCACAAATAGATGCAAAAGAGTAAATTAGACCTAATTAATTATACAAAAACTACAATGATAAATAAAATTATAGGGTTTACAAATGTATTTTAAATATTAGGAGATTTACAAAAAATCAGCGAATCCTAATAGGGAAATAAAGGCTTTGTGTTAAGATAATGAGAACTTAAAAAATTCATGTGGAATGGAGGAGTCCAAATTGTCAAGAGGTCATTTCTAGTCCATAAAACTATAGACTATATGTTTATGGTAAACTTCACGTAGACACAAAATTTTTGATGCCTATGTTTGTCATATCTAGTGCTTCAAAAACCTCACTTAGTATTCTAAATTTTTTCTAAAAATCACTAGTGAAAATCACTTCTTCTCTTGTCCTGATTGGGAAGATAGATCCAAAAATGATAAGGAAAACAATGTGTTTTAGGACTTGTATTACACCAAATAATCGTTGAGCTATCTTGATATTTTTCAAGTCTCTTTATGGTGTGCAATATCAAAAATAACACTCAAATAATTATAGTAATTCATCAGTGAAGAAAACCAAAGAAATGCAATGTGTCATTTAACATGAACTTTAGTGTTACAATGAGTGCTCTCTAAATGCAAGTAAATTCTCAATAAAAATATTATGAAAAATAAATGTTAAATTCCATTCAACTGAAAGATAATATATTCCCCTTAGATTCCTAAATGAAGTAGGTTTATTATGTATTTATAGATGTCTTGAATTCAAATTAGGACCCTATTAGCACACATGTCAACCTCATAATAGTCTCAAAGACAAAAATAAGGGATAAGGCTAATGCAGATGAGAATGACAGGGGAAAATTAACGGTTGCCTTACTCACTAGCCTAGACACACTTACTTATAAGGGATATAATTTAGACACAAAATAATGTGACTAGAATACGATTCATGCCCCTTATTGAATGAAAATTATAGTATTAGAGACACTTGATACCCACACACACACACACACACACTTATCTTCTTATTAAACTATGAAATGTAGAACACAATCTAATCTCAGTCTCTTGTTGACTACTTGTGCTCTTAGTTTTGGACATACATTACCCTAACAAGATTTTCAAGTCTTCTCTCTTTTCTCTGCCACTTCCTCTCTACTTTTTTAAGTTGAATTAATTTGAAACTTATCTTTTCCCCAAGTGATCCTCTACATTTGAAAAAATGGATTTAAATCTCACTTGCCTAACAATAACATCTTACAATACCTCTTCAATTTCCCTACATCTTAAAAATAGGTCACATGTCAAAAAATGAACTTATGGATAGTTACTTTATTTTTACCTTCACCATGGGTGAAACTGCTAATTTTTGTAAATCAATGGTTACATATCTGCTAGTTAATGTAGATCAGTGGTTTTGAAATTGTCGCCTACATTAAGTGGTGATTTTTTCATCTACCTAAAAGTAGTCGATTTACCTTTTGGAGATGACTGAAACCTAATCCAATTAACATTATTGATATGTTGAAGACTTGATGATGTTCTTTATATTTATTATGATCATCCTCGACACACATAACATTGTCAAAATTATTGACAAGTCACACAAACACCTATCCATATTTTTGGTTGATGTAAGATTATTGGTTGACCCAACTACTTCTACATCAGGCATATTAGGTAAATGAAATGATCCATGGGTTCTTTCTCATGAACCCTATGTGATCTCTTCCACTAACCTTCCATATTTTTTGACCTCAGATGCACACATCCAAGTTGCATCTTTAATTTCTCTATTCTTCCACTTGACCAGATATTATTTATACTCCTTATCTCTTGTCATCCTAGATATTCTATAATTTATCACCATCTCAGTCTCATTCCTTGCCTTACCAAGAAAATATTGTCTCCAATCTGACATTGAAGAATCCAAACTTGCATCCTCCTCACTTGTGTGTCCCTCCTAGTAAGGGTATGATTTTTATACATTTAAGATAAGAAAGATATCCAGCCCATCTGGTAGCTCTATGTCATAATCATTCACTTAAAATTTTATATGATTTTTACATGGCCTAATCTTCTTCCACTTAAGCTTATTATATGTTCCTTTCGTAACCTTTCTTTTCTCAAATGAGCTAAAACCAAGCCACCCACTTGGAATTTTTGTTTTCTTCTTTTTTGATTTGTACATTATTTATAATTTGTGACACTCTTCTCCCATATCTTATTTAAGTTTTGATGCACTTCATGTATATTTTTACTTAATATCCTGCTTCAATAATTCTTCTATTCACATGAAATGTATCTCTTAGTTCATTAATTCCTCTAGGGTTATAATTATCCCACTATTTAGACTTGTCTCCTACTAAGCATCTTAACAAATTATTTAGACTTCTATTTACAACATCTATTTTCCCATCAAATTTTGGTTGATAGGTTGAATTGAAACTCAACCTTATTCCCAAATTTCCCACAAAGTTATCTAAAAATGACAAACAAAATTTGTATCCCTATCCAAAACTCTACTCTTTGGAAAACCATCCAACCTCACTATTTCTTAGAAAAACAAATTGACAATGTTTGTGGCATCAATTATCTTCTTACATGCAATGAAGTGTGCCATATTTGAAAATCTATCAACAACGATGACGATAGAGTCATTTTATGTTATTGGTGCTACCCAAGAATGAAATCCATACTTATGTTTTCTTAGAGTCTCTTTAGTATGGGTAAAGGCTGGTATAAACTTACATTCTAATTTTTTACCTTTAGCATGCTGTAAAATTATACATCCTTGCATGAAATTCTTCATATCCACACTCATTTATACCTAATAATAACTTTCACTTAGTGTCACCAATGATTTATCCATGCCAAAATGACTAGTTAGTCCTCTTTTATGTGTCTCCCTTATCAAGTTTTCCCTCATTGAAATTTGAGGTGTAATAATCGTTATCTTTGAACCAAAAATCATCCTACAAAAAGTATTCCAACAATAAATTTTTATCTATGCTGGTTGGATTATTTCAATTTCCTTTGCATCTAAAAAATCTAAATCTTTTTCATACACTCTCATGTAGTCAAACCCAACAACTTCTAGGCTCGTATCATTCAATACAAGACACCTTCTACTCAATGTATCTATAACTTTGTTTAAATTTCCACTTATATGCTTCAAAATAAATGAATACATTTTAAGAAACTCAACCCATTTCACATGCTTTTGATTCATGTTTATTTATGACTTGTATTAGTTGATGAATAATATATAAATTGAACTCTTTAGATAATAAATAATCCCTCCACTTATTTAAGACTTGTACCATAACACAAAACTCTTGTTCATAAATGGAATACTTCCACTTGGATTCATTCAAATTCTCACTATAGTAAACAATGGACTTACTTTCTTGACTCAAAAATGTTCCTAGTACTCGTTATACCACCAACATCACAATCAACCTAAAGTACGTTATTAAAATATAATAATTCTAGAAAGAATTGTTCCACCACCTTAGTTTTGAAAATCTAAAACCTATTCTCTACTACAAGTATCCATTAGAACTCTTAACTATCACATTTGATTGTTTCCGCAACAAGTGCACATATTCTATCAAAGTTCCTAATGAATTTCCAATAGAAAATAGTTAATTCATGGAAGGTTCTTTATAAAAACATGCTCTTTAGTGATGGTCACTCAACAATGGATTTTAATTTTTTGAGGTCCATTCTTAATCCATCATGTGAGATTATAAATTCTAAATAGACCAACTCTTCCTTCATACAACTGTATTTCTTCAAGTTGACCACCAACTTCTCATCTTTTAACTTCTACAATAATTGCCTTAAATATTAAAAAATCTCTTATATTTTAATACTAAAAATCATAATGTCATCTAAATATAAAATAAAAAACTTACCCTAGTAGGGTTTTAGTACTTTATTAATGATTTGAACATGAATGTGCTTTGGTGCATTTGGAAACCCAAATGGCATAAACAAACACTGATACAAATTGTCCTTTATCTTGAAAATGGTTTTTCACTTATCACCTTATCTAATTCTGATTTAGTGTTACCACTCTTAAAATAAATATTTATGAATTATCTCGCTCCACTCAAATAATCCACCAAGCCATCCATATGAGGCAATGGAAACCTATACTTGATTGTAATATTATTAATAGCTCTTGAATCTACACACATATGCCATTCCCATCTTTCTTAGGTGTTAATAATATTATAACTACACATGGACTAAAGTTTTCTCTTATCAATCCCTTCTCTAATAGGTCTTGTAATTTTATCTTCACAGCCTCATTCTCCATAGGTATCAAACTATATATTGTCATATTTTTCAAACTAAATCTAGGGATCAATTTCACGTGATGGATAATGCCATTCATTGATGGTAATCCATCTAGTAAATATTTTGCAAAAATATAAACATATTCATTATAAAAATATTGCACTTAAATTATAATTTCACTCACCTTATCTTTTGTCTCAAGTTGCATGGGTTTTAAATGAAATCAAAATATGCCTTCTCCTTCTTTGGCTCCTTTAGTATTTTTTTCTAAATACTAACAAAACCTTAGGACTATAATCCACTTCTTCTCCTTTGTCCTTCAATGGGCTCAAAGTGAAACTCCTACCATCCTTCATAAGTATGTAGGTGTTTTTTATACCATCATGTATGACCTTTATATCAATTTTCCATGGTCTACCCAACAACACATGAATTACATCCATGTGCATAATATCGCACAAAACTTCATCCCTATATGACCCAGTATAAAAATTCACCATACATTTCTCATTCACTAAATTATGATGTCCCTTTAACAACCATGACACATTATATGGATTGGAAAGTACTAATATTTCTAGTGTAAACTTCTCTAACATATACTTAGAATCCAAGTTATATACACCACAACTATTAATAATAACATTACAACACTTATCTCCATATTTACATATAGTTTGGAAAATTTTCTCTTTTTACTGGTTCATTTTACTCCATGGATGGTTTTAGCAACACTCTTTTCATCATGAGAGCTTCCCCATGTTTTAGTTCTACTATGTGATTTGGGGATGTAATGCTCTCTTCATTTTATTGTCGAATGTGATAGCTTCATGATCATTTCTTCTAGTGGTGTTCCATAATGCCTTTTGACATTCAAACACTCTATGCCCAACATATCCACACTCGTATCATGTACCCATGAATCCTCTACCAAAGTATGCTCTTACTCTTTATATTTGATTTTGATTTTGAGAAGTTATAATTTATCCTTCATGAGCATGTTGTTCTCTATCCATGTTTGCTTGTCCTTTTCCTCTATAAGACCTTCCTTTACATCTTGATTTTTTTTGGTCTTCTTGACAAATTTTCTTCAACCTTCAATACACATTGATAAGATTATTCTATTGAGTTAAACGTAAACATTCCAAACCCATCTTGTATATAAATATGAAGACCATTCACATAATTTGAGATCTTCTCTTGATCATCTTTGAAATTATTGGCTCTAATAGTGAACTTATAAAACTCCTCCATGCAACCCTTAACACTCATTTCTCTTTGACTCAAATTTTGTAACTTATTGAAAAAAATTAGATGATAATATGAAGGCAAGAACTTACCTTTAAATTTTTTCAACCATCATATTCCAAGTTTTGATCTTGTATTTTCCTCTTCTTTCCCTTTATAGCTACACATGATATGACCACAAGGATGCATGTCTTGTCAATTTGGTATTTGAAAACTTCACTTTCTTAAGGTCCTCCATTGATTCATAGTCAAATTACTTATGTACATCTATGATTTAATCCATAATATCCTCTAGGTATAAAATTTATCCATAATTAGGGGTGTCCAACTTAGAATTTCATCCCATCTTAGTAATGGCATTCAAAAATATGTCTTTTGGTTCATCTACAAGTTCTTCAAACTCAACTTATTGTTATCCTCATCATTCATCATCACTAACATATGTAATAGTGGTTCTTATGTGTTTTGAAACCTCCATACCATTATCCTTACTTGGATTCCTCTCAATATCTTTGCTGAATTTTCAAATTTACG
Source organism: Torreya grandis (assembly GCA_037957365.1). Classification (NCBI taxonomy): domain Eukaryota; kingdom Viridiplantae; phylum Streptophyta; class Pinopsida; order Cupressales; family Taxaceae; genus Torreya; species Torreya grandis. The sequence goes on along the minus strand of JARHVA010006129.1, from coordinate 415,856 downwards.
TGCTCTTCTTCCTATTACACAAGGTTTTCCTTTATATGTCATTTTTATCACTCATAAATCTCAACAATAATTATAAAGGCTCTTTCACAACTTGTTAATGAATCAAATAGAGCCTCACACACTCAATATAAAAAGTTAAAATATTACTTTGAAATTGATAGATGTAGATGGAAATGAGGGGTAAAAATTAATGGTTTCCTTACTCCCTATCCTAGACACACTTACTCTCAAGGGTCATAGTTTAGAGACAAAAGACATAGATTAGAAGCAACTACACACCCTTTATTAAATGAGAATTAAAATATTACTAAGGTATGATACATACACATAGACCTTATTTTACTATTGAACTATGAAATGAAGAAAACATTCCAATCATAACCTCTCATAGATTAGACACTCTTTGTTCTGAACATACATTGATCCACACCATGGGGCCCAGGGTTTTAGTGCAGTGGACAACCTTGTAATTGGTAGCAATAAATAAGCTATAGAATGTGTAAAATATAAACTAAACTAAAATAAACTAATCACACATTTGAATGTGTAATTATTTTAAAAATAGTGCAACTTCTATTCAATTTAAAGAATATGGAAAAGTTTGGTGTGTATAATGTGCAATAAATCTAGGAATGCAAGTTCCTATTTACCTAGACTAAATGTGAGTTACATATGTGTGTGATATGCTAGATAATCAAAGTATGCTAAAAATATCCTATGTGCATGTGTGATATTTCTCATCTTAGATCCCTTATGGGTTAGACATTTATAATATATAGATCATTTCAAAAATTTAGTTACAACAGAAAATGAATATAAAATAGATGATAGTTCATCACATAACCAAGTGAAAATTGGTCTTATTTTAGGTGTGGAAGTTGTATTTATATCTATGTGGTATCTCTAACAAGTTATCTAACATGGCACAAACCTAGATATTTCCACCTAGCATGCTACATGGTAGTAGGGCGCTGACATATGGATGTTGAGTGTGAGGTCATTGCATGGTGTAAGGGTCCTATGTGACTATTTTATAGTGTTGTGTTAGTGTGCATAGTTATTTTGAGGCTTGTGCAAGTGATATATAGTTCCATAAAATGGTGCATATGAGGTGTTGTATAATATGCCTACTTAGTGTCTAGCTTATGCATGACATGATCTAAGGTTTTGCTATAAATATATTATATACCATTAGGTTTCATGGGATCTACGATATTTTTTAAGTGAAGGGAACTTAATGCCATTAGAGGAGTGTGAAAACTTGCATAAAATATGAATATGGAAATTATCTCTTTCTTGAGATGAAATATTCCCCATTGTGTATTTGGTTAACTATGGAAACTAAACCTAAATTTGTTGAAGGTTATGCCACTTATTGATCAATTTATTTCCATACCTTAACCAATATGAATATCTAATGTGTACCTTGGTGGATTTTCTTTTTTTTCACTTTAATGGCCTAATCTTTTAGTGTTGGGTGCAAGTGATTAGGATCCAAATCGATGTGATGTTTTACCTCACAATGTGTTGTCACACCCTTTAACTCTTTGAATACATCTAAATATTTTTTAGTATCTTATTGATCCATTATTGCTTCAATGGTGTTTTCATGATATGATACACTACTAATGCATGTTTTCTATCTTGCACAAATGCTTCTAGCCAGAGCATGAGTAGTACAAACATCTACATGTGAGAGATTAACCTGTTACATTACTTGACAAAGACTAAAGTAATTTATTTTAAATAATTAGTAATTAATTATTTCATTTAATTTTTATCCTATTCATAACTACCTAAAATCATAATTCTATAGAGTTACATCCTTAAATAGAAACTATGTCTACAATCTACACCAGTTATATTCTCATCTTAGTGATGGATCACAGAGTGTGATTCAAACTATATTTGAAATCACATACATAGTTTTATCTAAAAGTAATTCAATCTAAATTAATTTATGTTATTGGTGGTGACTCAAAAATTTATAAGAACTAATCTTTGACATGCACAAGAAACTGCTATGGTTTGGCTTGATATGTAACATCATGGTCATACAAATGCAACCTTATAAACAACATGCCACAAACCTCAAGTAACATGGTGTCATAAGTGATTATGTCCTTTTCCAATGGGAATGTATATCCTTCCCCTATTGAATCCAAACCAAAAATTATGGTTTAGGTTGTGCTTTAGTGGTAATGCCTAGGCACTGGGTGTAGCTTGCACATTGATGTTCTTAAGGACCCCACTATCAATGATGGCATAAATAGGTTGACCCTTCACCCATAACTTGGTGTATAAGATACACTATCATTCCTTAGATATGTTAATAGTAGTGGTGTTTGTACTTGGATTAGTGACATCTAGATCATTATAATCCATTAATGTAAGATATGATGTAGACTACATAGTCAATTATTATTGTGTGTGATATTCATAATCACTATGTGAGATTTTTTGGTTTTGATGGCACCAATTTTCACCTTGGTTCTTCTTACCTTTGTCTATTATTGAAGAATTTGAGTTATTATGGTGTTTTTAAACCTTCTTGGGATGCTCTCCCTTGCATAACAGGGTTAGATGGTGACACAAACTGGCTCTTGTGTATAATCTTAGATGAAGAAGTGAAATTTTGTTTCATCTTTGACTTGGATTTGATTATGAAAACATTGTAGTATGCTTGCCCTATTTTTTTTCAAGTTAACTCCTTTATCTTTGTGTTAGTATAATTTAATATTATTTTATGTAATTTATTACCTTATGTTTCTCTTTCAAGTCCTCATATAGATGAATAATTTAGTCATGGAACTCATTAGTATAGTCTTCAATTGGTTGTTATTTATGCTAACACAACTTATAGATATTGATGTATTCATAATCATAGTGCTTGACGGGATATTACTTGTCCTTTAAGGTATTGAAAAAATACTTCCAAGTCTCAATGAGCTCGTAGTCTTTCTCACATTGCATGTTAAAGGTTTCCCACCAATGGGACACTAAAATGGATATCTTTAACACTACAAATGTTATCTTATATGTGTCAGTGAAATGATTGACCACAAATTAATCCAATGTATAAACCTCTCTACACATAGATCATACATCACCCTAACAAGCTCTATAATTCTTTTCTCTTCTCTCTATAACTTTCTCTCTACTCTTAGAAGCTGAACTATCTCATCTTACCTCTTCCCCAATTGACCCTCTACCTTTGAATAATAGATCTGAATCTAACCTTCCTAGCACTAACATCATATAGGGCCTCTTTGAGTTCCCTTTGTCTTGTAAAATGGTTGACATGTAAGAAAATTAAGTTTTGGGTAGTTCCTTTAGTATTTATTTCACCATGAAACTAACTATTGGTTAATTCATATTGATGGTTTCAAACCCACCACTTAAATTAAGTGGTGGTTTTGTCATATACACAAAATAATTTAACCTCTTGAATATGATTAAAATCTATTCCAATTGACATTCATAAAATATTGGAGTCTTGATGATTTTCCTTGGATTAGTTTTGATCATCCTCTTCTTAATCTTGTTAACATTATCAATAAGTTGTATAAACATGAAAAAACATTTAACCATGTTTTAATTTGATGCAAGATTAATTATTGACATGAATGGTTATGCATCAAAAGGACATGTATATATAATCCAAAAGGGACCACAACACATGGGACCAAAACCATACAATACGATTCTAGCAAACCCATGACTGAATAATATGTTCTTGGTAGGGGACAAAGAAAATAAAGGAGAGAGAAAATAAGCCATGGGGGTGATTTAGAATAAGGACAAAGACCACTATAAGTAAAAAATAATGCCAATAATGCCTAATTTAAACCAATCATTGACAAGTACACAAACATTCTATAAATATGGAATTTAATTTTTAAAAAATGCATAGGGTCCATTTTTAGTTATCTATATTTTAGCCCACTTTGATGTGTGTGTGCAAAACTATCAAATTAAAATGAAACATGGCACAATAATATTTTTTCCCTTGAATCTCTTGAATAAAACTCTTAAATACATGCATATCATGCAATAACATTCATTCTTTTTTACACGTATGGGTGATTACCAATAATAATAATCTACTCAAATCTAGAAAATTAAACATAATATGGTATCTAATTTATTGAAGGTGTGGACAATATCCTTATGATAACATGTACCTCTAAGTCTATAATCAATCCTTCATAAATTTATGAGTAAAAATTTTAGTGATAAAAATCAAGCTAAAACAACATTATAAGTACTTTAAAAACTAATGCCAAACAATATCCTAGATATATATCCCGTAGTGGGGATAAATTTTATGTCTTGAGTACATCATGTCATAGTAGTGATGAAATTCCAATGCTCCCTTCTATAAGAGTGAATGTTATATTAAATTCATGTAATTTGGATTTATATAATGAGGATAACATATGCTCCCCTCTTGAGATTTGGTATGAACATGTGAAGAACATATCTCAACAGAAAGGATTTATGCACATTATATGTAAGATAAGATATAAAAGTAATGGTGTCTAACATATAATAAGGTAATATTTGAAGCATGAATGCTATATATAATTTTCCCAATGAAGTCCTATCATGTGATCAATATAGGTCCATAAATAATGTGCCCCATATGGACATAATATGAGTAATGTAGGACCAAAGATATGCCTCATGTCAGCATAAGATATAAGAAATGTAGTATAGATAGTACAAGATATAACAATGAAAATCACAAAGATGTGATCTTACCCTATTATATGCATGATAATAATAATGGCAACATATGAAAGTAATAAAAGTATTATGCATGATATAGATCATCACACCAAACACATTAAACACCTGATGACAAGAACTATAATAAAAAAAATGTCACATATGTGACTAAGCACATAGTAAATAATTCATACTTTGAAAGCACATATAACACATAGAAGAGAAAAAAATAGTGAAGGAACATCAATTAAAACATAAACATATAAGGGACTTCAAGTTTCCTCTACTTTCTTTTTGGTTTGGATGGGTTTTTTTGTCTTGATTGTGTTTTTTCTTTCCTTCTAGTTTCTTATTGGGTATTTTTTATCTCATGTTTTCTGGGTCCTTTTTTGGTTGGGCATGTTGTGCCCTTGCTTCTTTCCTGGATGATCCTCTGGCCCCTTTTTTGTCTCTTTCTATAAGGGACCCAAGATTCCCTTTGTGACCAGTCTGGGTTTAAAAAAAGTTAAAGGTGGCCTTATTAACTTAATCCAAACATAAACATATAAGTCATGCCAAACATGCTGAACATACCCCAAGTACTAAACAAGAACATCAAACATAATGAATACACATAACAATTAGATATACACATAAAGTAGTGAAGACATGATGCAAAAATGTAAATTGTGTGACTAAGCACAGAGTAAACATTTGAGATGTGAATAACTAAAGTTTAACAAACTATGAATACATATGAGAGCAAGAATTATACAAAGACATATATAAAAAAAAATCATACTAAATAATACACATCATAGACATAAGTCATGACATAAATGAAATCTTGCTTTGATAAATATAATCAATGAAGATAGAACTTAAAGTGGGACCAAAAAATGCCTCAAATCTCCTATAGATTTTCCATTGAGTACTAAACATTGGATGTGCCCTGAAGTATGTTGTGAAGACATAATCTTTAATTTAAAACTTATCAAACATAAATAAAACATATATCTCGATAATATCATCAATAAAATGTTGTAGATGATATTCTATGATTAGGTAGCACCTTAGTCTTATACACTTGGCAAACTCAGACTCTAGTTGCTCATCTTAGTTCTATACATGCATTATTTTTGCAAGCCTCACATCTACTCTATCTTGTGTCCCTTGGCCTATCTCTTAGTTTTACCAACCTTTTATTGATGATGCAGACATCCCATATTTCTCATAATGCTTAAAATGTACTTATCTTATGCCTCTACAAGTTCTAAGCATATGCATGCTCTCTTTTTCCTTGCACACTAATGTCTATTACCGACAATAATGTTGATGTTACTATCTTGGCCTGATACAAGTGTCCATCACCCTAAATTCATCTAATTTTAAAATGACATGTATCATAATGGTTGGCATAACTGATTTAATGTGAGTTGTCTCCTGATAGGATTGGTATAAATACAATATCAACCCTCATTCATTCACCACCTACGAAACCTAGCAATCAGACCAAAAAACACTCAAGAAGCACTCAAGTTACCAAAAGCTTTCTTATTCTACTCTATATAATATCAGTCAAAGGAAAAACCCAATAATGTCTGAAGAACTAAAGGATCAGTCATAAGGTCATATTTTCCAAGTTACAAGTTAGGTCACTGTTGTACCAGCTTCACAAACATTGCATGATTCACACGTAAGCTAATACATAGGGGAGAACTACATGAATCTAAGGTATTTTTTTGGAGTAATGGATATGTGGGCAATGTGCTTTGATAGTGGGTTCATTATAGGTTAACTTGACACCATGTGCCCACTAACCCATTTTACCCCAAGGCCACATTGAAGATGAGAAGCTAGGGTTTTGCCATTTCACCAAGAGTGAGAGTCCATGACCTAGATATAAATACACCAAAGTGAAGGTGAATCTAAACCCAAAATCATCAATGTGGTCACATCTTATTTCAACAAATATGTTACAACCTGTTTCCTCATGGGTTAAACTTGTGAGATTATCCATGGATATCTATAGCTGACAAATTTAGATTTGACTATTTTTAACTAAGCTTGAGATATATGCTATTATGGGATAGTATAATATTGATTATATTCATGATTGATTTGATATAAGTTAATTATAGTGTACACATTTACATTTTGAGCATATTGATGCATTCTTTTAGTTAAAGTTTATGTTATATGTTTATTATGACTATTATGGTCTAACTACTTGCTTTGTTGTGAGGTAAATGCAAGATAACTCATCCTTCAAAGTGTGATAGAGGGAGAGCATCATCGAAGAGAGTGACGTAGATTGAGATGTCAAAGAAACCAATTGGTACCCTACACACACCACAAATAGCTAGCACATGTTAGATGCATAACGAATGGTTAACATAATGTGTTTAATGTTGCTTGTAATAGATAAATGTTTGCTTATAGTTTAATAGAAAATTTTAATGGTTTTTTGGATTTCAGCTAATGTGGCTTGTGTGTGACTATTAATACTTTGGAGATTAGCATAATTGATTAAACTCATATTTGTTGATTAATCTATTAAAACTTTAGGAGGTGCTAAATTATATTAATGGATTTACTAATCTTTGTAATTAATGTTAAAATGTATAAAAATAATTAGAAATTACGTTTTAACAAAAATGCAAAAAAAAAGAAATAAATAAAAATATTGATTAAATAATAACAAAAAGAGATAAAAACAAAAACAAAAAGTCATAAAAATAGTTAAGTAAAAAAATACCAAAAAAAAGATAAATCTTTTTAAAGTAGGATTACGCCTCATTAATAGAGGATAGATCTTGGAATTTGAAAGAGGGCATTTGGAAAGGAAAAGGGGAGTTAGAAAAAATAATAGAATGGCAAGGAGCTAAAAGAAGGTGAGCACAAAAGGAAAACGCTGTTGAGAGGAAGCAAAATCACATATGGACTACCAGGTAGGCAATTACACCATGATAAAAATCTTAAATTCTGTGTTGCTGGTTGGAGCATTACATAAATATTTAGTTAATCAATCTTTTGTAGAGTCATTGTAGTTTGGGATAGTTAACAGTGAATTTTTAATACTAATTTCATTATATGTATATTTTAATTGACTGACTGATTATAAAATGATATCATCGAGTATTTATATATATAGTTATAAGAAATTTTTGTCTCACATGTGTAACTCAGTGAATTGGTACATATAGAAAAAGCTAATTGGTACATGTATAGGTTGAGCGATATAAGTCATTGTATACATATCTGTAGCATGCTTAAATTTATTATTTAAGGCATCAACAATGTGGTAATCTCCATAGTATAGAAAGTATCAGGGATTGCATTAAAATATACAACAATTATATAAGTATACGATTCTTAGTATAATATTCTAATTATTTCTAATATTCTGATATTGTTCCTATCACGTTGTATACTTATATATATTTTAATATAATTACTAATTCATATTAAATTGGAAATCATTGTATTATGTTATAAAAGCATTGTATATGTATTAAGAAAGAGGCTAGAGTCTAATTATTATTGAGTCACTGAGTTTCACTTGATTAACATGGGGATTGTAAAGGCATTGATCTAGTTTATGATAGGAGATCACACAGTAAAAAAAAATAATTTTATATGAATATATTGACTCTACAGATCAGAACGAATACTTGTGTGTATAGTGAGGCAATTTATATCCTCGTGTATATTATTAAATACCTATAATTCATATTAAAATGGAATCTCTGGGTTTGTTTAATGAAAATGCTATGTGTGTGTGATTTACTGAAACAACATATATGGTGCCTTATCTCAAAGTATCAGATTTAAGTGAAAGTGTCAATTTTAGTGACTTATAATATAAAATACCTATAATATTATTATATTTTACAAACCGATCAATTAGAGTATTAAGAAATAGAAGGGGTTTAAGTATAGAAATTTGTAGAAAATACACTGGGTAAATTAAGTCATTGTATTTTACACCTACAACCTGAACATTATAAGGGCATCACCCAATTTTAAATCAACAGTCTATGTATTACTATGAGGTGCTAACCTATTTTTTTTACAAACTTTATTTTAGTCACTATAACCATTCTTGTATGTGGCATGTTTGATGTGGCATCGCTAGACTTTTACAGACTTTATAACTTGTTGGAGTTCTTCCTTATATACTACATGTCTTATGTGGCATCACTAGAATTGACCCTTTTATGTTGCATGTTAATTATGACTTCACTAGTATAAATAATTAGCTACATTTTCTACTAGATTAGTCAATATAAGGAATTCTATGGAATATACTTGATATGTACATCTCAGGTTAGAGTACATTTTATACAAGTCTTTGAGTTTAAACATTGTTACTTACTCAGGAAATGTTAGTATGAAGAGTTTGAATTCAAGGATTTTGAGTATATATTTAAGTATATATGTTAGTAATTGGGATGATATGAAATTGAAATAATATCTACTAGCAAGAATGTGATTTTATAAATTAAAATATATTTGTCATTTTAACCTATTCTCCATCTACAGTGGTTCTGCCATTCATTTCTAAACTAGATATTTATTAAAAGATATTATTCACCACTATTAGATTAGTCGAGTTTATTATTAAACATTATGGTTTGACCAATACAGAGTTGTTTATCATCTGAGTAGGACATGGAACATCTAGAGTTCTCAATTTGAGTAAGCCTTTTTAGGATCGATTTAGAATATTTACTCTATATCAATTATATATATTTAGTCTAAATCTGTGAACTATAGCTTTTCCATTGACTGCACTATGATATCATTATCATTAACCTTCAAGGTATTAGGATTAAAATATCTTAATACTATTACTTAGTTTATGAGCATCTTGGGTTTTACCAAATACTTGTGTGTAAACTCTAAAACACAAAACTGTGTGGTCTTGAGAACTTGTGTATGGAGTTATACATATATTGATTATATCTAGATGAAAATCTATTTAGTTAGGGATGAATAAATGTGAATGGGTTTTACATCGCAAATCCCTTAAAAGATCATCCATATATGTATAATTATGTGAACATTGATTTAGTATTCTAATATCATTAGAGTATTTTCATTTGGTGCTTCTATGATGAACAAGTACTCATATAAAGGAATTAAACCTATAGTTAGATAGGTAGTTAAAAAATAGGAAATTAAGTTTATTAAAGAGCAAAAACTATAACTATATTTAAACAGTCTTCTAGTAAGCAGAATGATACATCTAAATGAATGTTATAATGGGTTTACGTGTTCATTATTTTACTACAATTGATTGATTGGTTATTAGTTATATGTGTTCAATAGTGAATACTTGTGTGTAATACGTGTTAATATGCATAAATCCTTAGTTATATCTAGTATAAAATCGTGCATTGTGATGCATGTTTATAGGCTATATTGCTCTGGAATGCTAACATGTAGTTTAATTTTAATGTATACCTAAGTGGTATAATCCCATACTTGCTTGCTTGTTGTTATCTATGTGGATCATTTGATTTTTAAAATCGTAAGTTGGGTTATGTGTTTTTATGTAGTTTTGAACTATGATAGTATGGGATATCATAGAGTATTATAGCATAAATGTATGTTATACCCGGATGGTACATACTATAATTATTATGTTTAGACATACATCTACATTTGATTGATTAAATATATGCATGTTGGTTATTGCTATGAATAGCATGTTTTGTAACAGTTGTTAAGAATTTGTGTATATGTGCATTCAATTCTTGTGAGAGTACCATATGTTAAAATGGAATATTATATGTTAAGTAGAAACTATGACTTTCTTGATCTTATCTAGTTGTTGAATACAAGCTTGTGTTTCCATGTATTTAAGACTACTTTATATGACTAATTGTGGAAAACTAGTAGTTATGTCTTATAATACTAGACTATGGTAATATGGATTATCATAGGGTGTAATATGTTTTAAATATATTTATGGTAGTATGAATTTGTAGTTAAATGTTTATTTACTTAGATGGTATAAACTGTAGTCATTATTTGTAGTATGGGATAGAAAATAATGTAAGATTCATTCATATATTCAATAGAATTAATTTATGCTTTAGTTACTCCTATGTTTGCCATGTTATATGATTTGTTGATAGTAGGATGTAAATTGAATGAATCTTGTGGTTGAATTGTATTTGACCAATCTACATTGCTAATATGGAGTAAGGAGTGAGATGGACTTCATTGGCTTACTAGTGTCACAATACAGATGAAGGAAGTCCGATCAAGTGGTGTGTATGAATTTAATTGATCTACATCATTATTATTTATTATTCAAAAAACTTTGAGATAAAATATGTTTAGTGAGACATTATCATTTCATGAGTATTATTTACATGTTTGTACAATATCTTTCAATAGAATGGTTTTCTATGATACACTGCATGCTTAGTTTAAAAATCATATAACATAGGGGTACTTGCTTGTCTCTCTAGATTCCCATGCCATCATTATCTACTCATACATGAAGGGAGAAAAATTTCCTAATGGGATTAGTGCAAGGGATTGTTGGTTCGTGGTTAGTGTGTAAAAGTGCTCGGATGATGCTCTCCCTTCCCATAATAGTACTAAATATCGAGATGACACTTGAGATTACATAGATACTTGAGTTTGGGAACTATGTTTTGGGAAACCATGTATCTTATATGTACATTGTATTGTATTGTACTTATTATTCAATATTATCATGAGAGTTGTAATTAATTGTTATTATATATTTATAGCGGTAGATATAGACTTGTAACATTTGTGATTGAGTTAATATATTTACTTTCTATACTTATGTTACAATGTGCTCTTATTATATAGCTATCAGTGATATGTGATGTAATATGCTAGTTTGTTATTATCACACTAAGTATTTCTTATGGTCTCTGTAGGTTCTCATAGTGTAATCTATTTATGGTATATAAGCTTAACTTAAAAAAAAATCATGTATTTTTAGTTGAATCCCAGTGGGGTTGCTACATGTGGTATTAGAGTTGTGGCTTGAACTCTAGGACATAATGAGTCCATTATCATTTTTGTGTCTTTATGTTCACCAGTGTGAACCTAGTGACATGAAGTATTGCACTAATATTTTTGGATTGGTAGTGCCGTAGTGAAGAACTATGTTACACCATGATTGGAATTTTCAGACATTCATAATTGTGTGTGGAACACTTACACCCTCTTAGAGTTGTTAAAAATTTGGTTTACCGGGTCCCTCAATGGTGATGGTTGTATACGAGGTTTGGGTAGGTGATCATATAACATAGTTCATGAGTTATGAACCCAAGTTTTCTACCTAGTTTTATCACTTACGTTGAACACCTCGAGTATGATTAAATTCTTCTTGGTAATCAAGTCGCCTTCACCATTTGTGTTTTGTGTTATGAGTGTTTAATAAGCACCAGATACTTCTCACTTAAACTTATGTGCTTTAGTTTTTATGTCTTATGTTTACTAATCCTAGAAATGGAAAATCTTATAAGACCATTTTTAGTTGGTACCACCTAGTGTGGTGGGAATTTTATTGTAGAAGAGTGTTGTTATTTTGATTGAGAATTCCTTTGTGTTAAGAGTTTGTTTAATTGGCACCCTTAAATTATGTGGTTTAAGGAGTGTCATCTCTCTTAGTATCTTAGATCTGAGTTTTTATTATCTCATTCTCCTTTTACAATATTATAAGCTACTGAGAGGATTTATACTTTCTTGATGTTGAAACTTATTTTTGAAATGTTGTTTGACTTCTTGTTGAGAGAGATGTTGTAGGATTTGAAGAATTGATGCATCTTTGTGGTGAGTATTTTATTTTTTCTGGTTGTGGAAATAGATTATGAAACTATACTTACAGATTTGGTATATAGTGATTTGGCAACATAGAGTTGTGGTGTTTTCTTTTACCTTGTGAGGATATGTAGGAGTTTTTGAGATGATAGTTCTCTACTTTTTACTTGTGACTCTTTAAGGTCACTACTTTATATAATATTGTGTACTTATACCACGTGGAGTGGTAAACCTTGAATCATTTATTAAAATTTATTTGAAGAATTATAAGTTGATTACAATTATTATGTTATTATTCACCCTTGATTAGATTGATTTTATCCTCTTTTGGATTAAAGCATGTTGTTTTGAAGAGTTATTTTTATGCCTTTCATCGAAAGGGAGTAGGGAATGGAATGTCTGGAACATCCTGTTAATCTAGGGGTTGAGATAAACATTTAAATTATTGCATTCTAATCAAGCAAGTAGGGAGATAGTGTTTTGTTTGTTCCCTTATAAGGTTGAAAGGATAGTGTGATCCTTGGCCTATGTATGATATTTTTAAAATTATTTCCTATTAACCATGATTACAACATTATAAGTTAAGCTGTGAATATGATAATAGTTATGTTTAGCTAGTGGTAACTTAATACAATTATAGACTGATTGTATGTATGTTGGTACATCTAGAATTACTTAGCATATAACATTACTTTCTATGATTTGTTAGTATAGAATTGTGCACTTTTTAGAGATCATTAGGTCGTGGAAACCTAAGGAAAGAGTGGTGAATTAGGAATGTGAGTACTAAGTGATAGGATTGGATCCTACTTAGACTCACATTGACTCAAAAATTATTGAGTTTGGATCTGATAGATGGACTTGTCAAATTTAATCATATGGCCATATGCATGTATACTATGGAACATTAATTCCTTAATTTTGTATACATTAGAAATATAGTATTTATAGTTCCTATTCATCATCATACTTGTCAAAAACTTCATGGAGTAGTGATAGTATTGACATGTCATACCTATCATGAGCCATATAGAGTAGCAACAGTATTAACTTATACACATTATTCTTAATAGGTTCCCTAAATATTTTCTCTGAAATGAGAAAAACACTCTCTAGAATAGAAAGATATTTAGAGGGGTTGGAAGGTTTTATGGAACTTTCATTGGCCATTTTTTTTGGATTGTATGATGATCTTATGTGCTATTGGGAAGTCAATGAAACTTTCACTAAGATTGTGGGACCCTTCAAGGTAACAAAGGTGGTTAGTCCTATAGTATATAGGCTTCTCTTGATAGTTTAGAACAATAGGGTGGTCATGATAGAATCATTTAGAGTCAGTGATAATCGCAAACCTTGTTTGCATAATAGTAAGATGTCATATAATAGAGGAGAGATCTCAGAATTTGAAATAAGGAATTTGTCAAGGAAAAAGGTAGTTGGATAAAAGAAGAGAATGGCAAGGAGATGAAAGAAGGTAAGCACAGAAGGAAAAATTTATTGAGAGGAAGCAAAATCACATATGAATTTTCAGGTAGGCACTTACATTGAGATAAAAATCTTAACTTCTATGCTTCTAGTTGGAGCATTACATAAATATTTGGTTAATCAGTCTTTTATAGAGCCGCTATAGTTTGGGATAACTAACAGTGAATTTTTTAATACTAGTGTCATTGCATGTATATTTTAATTGATTGGCTGAGTATAAAATGATATCACCGAGTATTTATATATATAGTTATAAGAAATTATTGTCTCACATGTGTAAGTCAATGAATTGGTACATATAGAAAAAGCTTATTAGTATATGTATAGGTTGAGTGATATAAGTCATTGTATACATATCTGCAACATTCTTAAAATTATTGTTTAAGGCATCAAAAATGTGGTAATTTTCATAGGATACAAAGTATTAGATCCTGCATTAAAATATACAACAATTATATAAGTATACAATTCCTAGTATAATATTCTAATTATTTATAGTATTATGATATTGTTCCTATCATGCGGTATACTTATATATATTTTAATGCAATTACTAATTCATATTAAATTAGAAATCATGGTCTTATATTAGAAAAGCATTGTGTGTGTGTGTGTGTGTGTGTGTGTGTGTGTGTGTGTGTGTGTAAAGAAAGACGCTAGAGTCTAATTATTACTAAGTCATTGAGTTTCACTTGATTAACATGGGGATTATAAAGGTGTCAATCTGGTATGTGATAGGAGATCAAAAAGTAAGAAAAATTTAATGTTATATGAATATATTGACTTCACATATCAGAATGGATACTTGTGTGTACAGTGGGGTGATTTATATCCTCATGTATATTATTAAATACCTGTAATTCATATTAAAATGGATTCATTGGGTTTGTATATTGAAAACATTGTGTGTGTGTGTGTGTGTGTGTGTGTGTGATTTACCAAAATAACATATATATTGCCTTATCTCAAAGTATCAAATTTAAGTGAAAGTGTCAATTTCCGTGACTTTAATATAAAATACCTATAATATTATTATATGATGTAAAATGATCAATTAGGGTTTTAAGTATAGTGATTTACAAAAAATACAATGGATAAATTAAGTCATTGTATTTTACACCTACAACCTAAACATTATAAGGGCATCTCCCAATTTTAAATCAACAGTCTATGTATTGCTATGAGGCACTAACCTCTTTTTTTTTACAAAATTTATTTTAGTCATCATAACCATTCTTGTATGTGTGCCTAGACTTTTACATAATTTATAACTCGTTGGAGTTCTTCCTTATACATTGCATGTCTTCTGTGGCATCACTGGAATTGACCCTTTTATGTTACATGCTAATTATGACTTTTTTGGTATAAATACTTAGCTACATTTTCTGTTAGATTAGTCCATATAAGTAATTCTGTGGAATATACTTGATATGTACATCTCAGGTTAGAGTGCATTCTATACAAGTCTTTGAGTTTAAACATTGTTGCTAACTTAGGGAATGTTAGTATGAAGAGTTCAAATTAGAGGATTTTGAGTATATATTTAAGTATATGTGTGAATAGTTGGAATGATACAAAATTGAAAGAATATATACAAGTAGGAATGTGATTTTATAAATCAAAATATATTTGTCATTTTAATCCATTCTCCATCTACATTGGTTCTACCATTCTTTTCTAAAATGGAAATTTATTAAAAGATATTATTCACCAATATTAGATTAGTTGAGTTTATTATTAAACATTAAGGTTTGACCAATATAGATTTTTTTTCCATTAGAGTGGGGCATGGAACATCTAGAGTTATTGATATGAGTAAGCTTTTTTAGGATCAATTTAGAATATTTACTATATCAATTATATATATTTAGTCTGAATATGTGAACTATACCTTTTCCATTTAATGCACTAGATATCATTATCATTATCATTAACCTATGAGGTATCAAGATTAAAACATCTTAATACTATTACATAGTGTATGATCATCTTGGGTTTTGCTGAATACTTGTATGCAAACTTTGAAATGCAAAATTGTGTGGCCTTGAGAACTTGTTATATAGTTATACATGTATTGATTATATCCAGATGAAAATCTATATAGTTAGGGTTGAATAACCGTGAATGGGTTTTACGTCACAATTTCCTTAAAAGATCATCCATATATGTATAATTGTGTGAACATTGATTTAATGTTCTTATATCATTGGAGTATTTTCATTTGGTGCTTGTATGATGAACAAATAATCGTATATAGGAACTAAACCTATAGTTAGATAGGTAGTTAAAAAATGAGAAATTTAGTTTATTAAAGACCAAAAACTATAACCATTGGCAATATTTTGTAACAGTTGGCAAGAATTTATGTGTGTGTGCATACAATCCTTGTGAGAGTACTGTATGCTAAAATGAAATATTATATGTTAAGTGGGAATTATGACTTGCTTGATCTTATCTAGTTTTTTAATACAAGCTCATGTTTTCATATATTTAAGACTACTTTATATGACTGATTGTGGAAAAATAGTAGTTATGTCTTAGAATACTAGATTATGGTATTATGGGTTATCATAGGGTGTAGTATGTTTGGAAACTATTTTTGGTAGTATAAATCTATAGTTAAATGTGTATTTACTCAGATGGTATAAATTGTAGTCATTATTTATATTATGGGATAGAAAATAATGTGATTCATTCATATGTTTGATGGAATAAATGTATGCTTTAGTTACTTCTATGTTTGACATGTTGTATGATGTGTTGCTAGTAGGATGTAAATTGAATGAATCTTGTGGTTGAATTGTATTTGATCAATCTGAATTGCTGATATGGATTAAGGAGTGAGATGGACTTCACTAGCTTACTAGTGTCACAATGATAGATGAAGGCAATCCGATCAAGTGGTGTGTATGAATTTGATTGATCTAGATCATTATTATTTATTATTCATAAAACTTTGGGCCAAATTATGTTTAGTGAGACATTATCATTTTATGAGTATGATTTACATGTGTGTATGATATATTGTAATAGAATGGTTTTCTATGATACATTGCATGGTTAGTTTTAAAATAATACAACACATGGGTACTTGCTTATCTATCTAGATTCCCACACCATCACTCTCTACTCCTCTGTGAAGGGAGGGAAATTTATTGATGGGATTATTCTGGGGGATTTTTGATCTATGGTTGGTGTGGAAAAGTACTCAGATGATGCTCTCCCTCTCCATATCAATACTAAATATTAAGACGACACTTGAGATTGCCATAGATACTTGAGTTCAGGAACTATGCTCTAGAGAGCCATGTATCTTATATGTATATTATGTTATATTGTAATTATTATTGAATATTGTTATGAGAGTTGTAATTACTTGTTATATATTGACAACGGTAGCTGTAGACTTATAATAGTTTTGGTTGAGTTAATATAGTTAATTTCTATACTTGTGTTATGATGTGTTACCATGATATAGAGATCATTAATATGTGATGTAATATGTTAGTTTTCTATTATCACACTTTGATTATTTATTATGGTCTCTATAGATTCTTGTAGTGTAATATATTTATGGTATATAAGCTTAACATAAAAAAAATTCACATAGCTCTAGTTGGATCCCAACGGGGTTGTTACAAAATATTCTTAGTAAGATACTAGATTTGAACTCAAACACTAGCATCGATGCAACTGTCTTAGGCTGACATAATTGTCTAGAGAGACAAAGACACTAGATCCAAAATTTGACAACTAATCTAGAGTTGTCTTCTTGCTTGATTTATGCCTATACCATATGTAATATCTTGTTAGCATTAGAAACAATTAAGTACTCTCTTTTATGTCATTTATATATCTATCAAGGTTATAATTTCCATTAATAGACTATCTCAGTTTTATAAATTTAGCATATGGTACATCTAAGTTTAGCATATTAATTGGCCTATTATAGATTTGATATTCACCCTTGTTCCATATCATTTATATATTCTTAACCCTATATACCCAAGTAGGATTCTTTAATCAAAATTAGGGTTAAACATTTGGTGAACCTAATCTTTGAAAATAAAATCCTAGGCCACTTAGGGTTTTTTAATTTCTTTGATTAATGTACTTGTTCATTTTTAATTAGTACTATTTGGCATGTAACCTAGGTGTAGTCCTATATTAGGGGGTGTGTCTATTGAGCATATTGAGCTTACCCTCAACCCATCCAATATGTCTTAAAGAAATGAGGGATATCATACCTTGGATCATGATGATATCCACATTGATAATGAAAAAATCCTGATAAGGTTATCATAGAAGAAGATTATAGTAATGAAAATTTGGAAACAAATGACAATGACCAAGTAGACAAGGACTAAATGCATGTAATTGCAATGTTTTTTGAGCGCATTCGACAAAAACCTAAAGATATTGATAAAATATTAAAAACTATATTTGAATCTAAAAATGTAAAAAAAATAGTGGATACATCCCTCCCCTTAAACACATTAAAAATTAATACATATAATAGGGGCATGGATTATGTGTTCCAATATTTAGTCCCTAAAACTACTATTGATGTATCTATTATGAACTTACCTGTTATTTCAACATAAATACTAGTTTCAATGCCTAGTATTACTCAAAACATGTTTTCAGCCCCTTTGGTGACTACTCAAATTGTTAATCAAAAACCCACTAGGTCTACAAATCAATCACTCCTTTAGATGATAAATACCTTACAAGATAAGGTTACAAACATTGAAAAAAAGGCTTCAAAGTCTTCACATGTTATAGATTCATAAGATGTGTTGCATAACCATGTTGCACTTCAGATCTCTTTGCACCTTTTCCCAACTTGATTTATTGCAACTAAGTTCACATTTTATGATGACAAGGGTGATCTTGAAAAATAAATTTGAACCTTCTATGCAGTGTGCCTTGATTATGCTTCAAATGATAAAATTTTGACAAAATTATTTCCAAGGATCCTCAAGGACTATGCTTTGAGTTGGTTTTATGACTTACCTATCCAATCTGTGAAAGCATGCAAAATTCTTATAGATCATTTTTTGAGACACTTTTCTATCAACATTAATGAAAAGTTTTCCTATGCTCAAATTGCAAAGATCAAATAAGGAACTAATGAACCAGTCAATGAATTTGTCTTGAGATATAAGATAATGCTATAAAAAATGACCAATCCTATGGTAGACAAAGAGTTGCAAGATATATTCAACAAAAGTTTACTTGTTCCTTTACATGATTCAATCATTTTCAAAAAGTTTAAATCTTTCAATGACTTATGCCATGTTGTACAAGACCATGAAATAAAGCTTATGTCATTGAATAAGCTCAAATGTGTAGTAAACACACTAGCTACATCTACATCTAGTATAAAGTTTACAATTAAACCAAGTTATAAGGTAAAACCTCCTAAGCCTAAAATGGAAAAAACCACCATGGTTAACACAATTGCACATTAGCCAAATAGACTTGTCCTATCTAATGCACCAAGGAGATAGTTTACATGTTTACCTAAGCCTCCTGCTTCACTACTCCCATGGTTTCTAGAGTGTCATCTTATATCTATCCCTCATCAATGCTTATTATGACCTCTACCCAAAGGATATTATGTAAATGCTTATTATGACTATCACCAAGGCCTTGGGCATTTTATGAATAAATGTTTTACCTTAAATCATAAGATATAGGACCTCATCAATGACCAAAAGTTACATTTGATGAACCTCCAAAGGAATCTGGATCACAACCCAGTGATCACTATAAACATAAAATATTTAATAATCCTTTGTAAAACCATTCCAAAGAGGAACCATAAGTTTAAATGGCATATAATTTGCATCCTCCTCCATCATATTATGGACACCCATAAACTGGGGTCATTGGTACTTATACAATACATATACCTCCTATGGTTCAAAAGCTCGTTATTTCCTTTGATGATAGTGTAATTAAGGATGATGAATCTAATCTTAATTCTCTATTCATTTGAGAATACATTTATAAACACCCCATACATAGTGTTATGATTGATAATGGTGCAAGTGTAAATTTTTACATTATGACATTACTTACACATTTAGGTTATACTCATCATGATCTACACCCCTCTAGTAGATCAGTCAGAGGATTTGATGGGACATCCTAGATGGTTTTTGGTGAGATTGATCTACCTTTATAGGTCCATCCCACACATGTGGTTACTACTTTCTTAATTATACCTTAACATGTATCTTTGATAGGTTTTTGGGATGACCTTAGATACACACTCTTCAAGTAGTACCTTCTATAGTGCATGGATGTGTTAAATAAATTCAAACTAATTAGGTAATTAAAATTTTCACTATTCCATATGAGCATCATCTTGAACAAGATAAATTCATACCCAGGCAATTGATTATCAAGCTTGTTAAGGAAGAAACAAGCAATCCCCTTTATTAAATGGCTAGTACTTGAGATACCTTTACATTAGAGATAGACAATGTATTCCACAAAATAATCATCTTTTATACACCATATTCAAATATCTAGAGAACATACACATGCTTCTAATATTGCTATTCCAAATAAACCACAAAGTACACATAAATGGGTTTCATGAACCCCTATTCCTTATATTTTTACTTCACAACCTCATAGTCCCACCACAGATACTATAATGACATATATTGTAACTATACATGATCCTTGGAAGTACCACAATTTTATTTCACCAGGTTTTCAATGGGGAGATACATATAATCATCCTTTGGATGCGATCATATGATGACCTTCACTCTTCCAAAAATACCAAAAAAATAAAAACATTAAAAAATCCAAAAATATTTTTGGCACCTACATTTTATATTGGCTCCTTGGCATCTATATGTTAGTTACATGTTAAGGGATATCATATAATTTACTCCTACATACACATACACATGCATACATAGATACATGATGCACTTATGGGTGTTTGGATTTACCTTTACTCATGTCACCTAGATGTTGGGGGCATTCAACTTCTATGATCTTGATACACATAAGTTATATGATTCGATGATCACTCTACACTATCATATTTGAGATTAAATATGTGCTTACACATGCCTATTATCCATGATTATACATTACACAAGGTAATTGATATGCTATGCATTTGACCTTTTTTACTAACACATCGGATCCATGGGCCACTATGACATGTTTATGTTAGTTTTTTATGCTTTAATTTATACACTTCTTTGAGTGTTTTGACTTGATATTATATTGATTATTTGAGCATTAGAATATGATCCATTATATGCAGCCCCTATGCCTATGTATGATTTCATTGACATTTTCATATATCATTGTTTATTCTATGGACATTTGAATATGTCATTATTTATTTTTTTATAAATTTGGCTAAGTCATGTCCATTAAATTTCATAGAATTTGAACATGAACCTTGTTTATAGTCTCCTTGGACCATTGCCTTTTGACTTGATTTTGAGTGCTCTTGTGTGTGTGTTTGTTTGTTTCTTGATCTTGTACTGTTACTATCTAGACATTACCATGATATTTATCATGCATCTTAGGCCTGAATGTGATCACATTGGTTTTATGTGCTTCAATGATACATTTACCTAGACATGTCCTTCTATATACTACATAGTTACATTCATAGATTTATAGTTATCTTACCCTTTTGAGGTGATCTAACTACCAGGTACTATTTTTCCCTCACCTTAAAGTGGGGAATATTATTAGGGGCATATTATGGTGACATGGCTTCCATATTTTCATAGATCTTAGATTCATTGGGGTCATGATTTGGAAGAATTTTCTCTACACTCACATAATATATGGTACTTACACCAGTTTGCAAATTTAGTGGGGGTAAGTATGGTGACATGGCTTCCACACATTCACAATTTTTAGATTTAGCAAGGGCATGCTTTGGAATCATTTTCTCCACATTTAGTTAGTACAATACTTATAATTCATAGATTTGGTGGGGGTATGCTTTGGAAGAATTTTTACACATTTAGTTAGTACAATACTTATAATTCACATATTCAATGGGGGCATGCTTTGGAATCATGTTCTCCACACCTACTCAGTATTCAATATATGCAATTTATAGTGGGGGCATTTTTTAGAAACATGTCCTCCACATTGGTACTTATATTCATTTCATATTTTTCCATATATAGTGGGTAATACTTTGGAATCATGTCTTCCACACAGTTTTTTAAATTGACCAAAGCACATAGTTATATGATTTCAATACACATTTGTGGTAGAATCTATACATGGTATCATTGTTACATAGTTTCCACATGAATAAATCTAAGGTGCATATGTTATGAAACACATGCCTAATATTTTAAAATCCAAATCAAATTCAAATTCCAAACTATTGTACATACCGATACCCTGTGGACTTTGATATACTTTAGAGAGCCAATCTACTATAATAGCTGGTTCACATTTTGGCATGATTGGGGTGATTGAATCACTTAATCTTGACAAGTTTTTAGTTTGGACTTGATTATCCAAACTCACCAGGTTATATCATTGAATTACATGATTAAGATAATCTCAACTGCCAGGTGGAAACTCACTTTTGCTTCAAATTTAGGGGCATGTGCCTTCTAACCTCTCTCTCTCTCTCTCTCTATCTCCTTAGATATATGAACTTTATATATATATATATATATATATATATCTTAGTTTTTAAGCCTTACAATAATACACCTTTTTCAAAAATAACTTGTCAATAGGTAATGTGATTACATTGACACACATGTGTAGTCCTAAACCTTCCCTTTTCAATTTCAATCTATTTCAAGTACCTTTGACCCAAATTATATGCACTAATTATACATTATAACATGTTCTTGGTTATATTTTAGTATCTAAAAAAATACTCAAATTTAACTCAAGTAAAGACAAGGTGTATATACACATCCAAGTACTTATTCCTTTCCTTTAAACTAGAAATTTTATTACTAGATTAAAGGGGTGGAAATGTAGATGATATTTTATAATTATATATCACCTCAATCTTATACACTTCACAAACTCAAACCCTAGTTTTTCCTCTTAGTTATACACATGCCTTGTTTATGCAAGCCTCACATCTAATCTATCTTGTGCCTCTTGGCCTATCTATTAGTTCAATCAACCTTATATTAATGACATGGACATCCCATCTTTCCCATAATGCTTAAAATGTACTTATCTTATAACTATACAAGTTCTAAGCATATGCTTACTCTCCTTAGCCCTAGACACTAATGTCTAAGATAGATAGTAGCATTACCATTACTGTCCTATCCCAACTCAAGTGTCCAGTGAATTAAAGTCATCTAAATTACAAATAAAACATATCATAATGGTTAGAATAAGTGATTTAATGTGAGTTATCTCTTGATAGGATTGGTATAAATATAATATCAACCCTCGTTCAATCACTACCTATGAAACCTAGTAATTAGACCAAAAGAGTACTCAAAAAACACTCAAATTACCAAAAGCTTTCATATTCTATCATATTCTAATATTAGTCAAAGGAACATCCTAATTACAGGTCTAAAGTAATAAAGGAGCAGTCATAAGGTCATATTTTCCAAGTTACAAGCTAGGTCACTATTGTACTTACTTTACACACATTGCATGATTCACACACAAGCTAACATGTAGGGGAGAACTACATGAGTCTGAGGCCCTCTTTTGTAGTATTGGATATTTATGAAACACCCTTTGAAATTAGGGTCATTGTGGTTTAATTTAACACCATGTTCCCATTAACCCATTTTAACCTAATGTGACATCAAAGATGGAAAGCTAGTGTTTAACCATTTCACCAGGAGCGACAGTCCAAGACCAAGATCTAAATACACCATAGTGAATGAAATCTTGCTATATCTTGGGCATAAAATTGATTTTGAAACTAATTTTTTCTCCAAACAATTTTTTTGGAGCCTGACAAAGTGGTGAATCTAGATTGAGGCCATTTGTCACCAATCAATGATAAATTTGTAGAGAAGGTGAATCTAGATTGAAGGTGCTGAATCATGTTCATGAATTCATGTGGGGAGGATTATAATGTTTATGAGTGTCTTCATAAAAAAATGATCTTAAATTTGATTTCTATTTAACCTTCATATAATTTTTATTCTTGTTTAAACAAGGAAAATGAAACATCATTATATCTTGGGCATATAATCGATTTTGAAGCTCATTTTTTCCAAACAATTTTTTTGGAGCCCAACACAGTGGTGAATATAGATTGATTCCATTTATCTCTAATCAATGATAAATTCACTAAGAATGTGATTGAAACATCATGATATCGTGTTTTGGGGCTTGCATTACACCATATTGTCATTGAGCTATATTGATATTTTTCAAGTCCCTCTATTATGTACAATATCAAAAACAACACTCCAATAATTATGGTAATTCATCAGTGAAGCAAACTAGATCAATGAAATGTGTCATTGACATGAAATTTAGTGTTACAATAAGTGCTGTCTAAATACAAGTAAATTCTCAATAAATTCGTATGAAAAATAAATATTAAATTCCATTCAATTGAAAGATAATATATTTCCCTTAGATTCCTAAATGTAATAGGTTTCTTGTGTATTTATAGATGTATTGAATTCAAATTATGACCCTCTTATACACATGTCAACCTCATAAAAATCACAAAGAAAAAAAAGGATAAAGGTGATGCAAATGAGAATGAGAGTGGAAAATTAATGGTTGCCTCATTCCCTATCTTAGACACACTTACTTTTAAGGGACAAAATTTAGATAAAAAAACATTATGACTAGAATGAGATGCACACCTTTTATTGAATGAAAATTATAGTATTATAGACAATTCACACACACATTTTCCTACTAAACTATGAAATGAAGAAGACAATCTAATCTCAATCTCTCACTAATTGGTTATACTTTTTGTTTTGGACATACATCACCCAAGCATGATTTGCAAGTCTTCTATCTTCTCTCTCCCACTTTCTCTCTACTCTTGGAACTTTTAAATTAATTCAACTTAGTTCTTCTCCAAGTGACTCTCAAGTTATTTTTCATTTGTAAAATGGATTTGAATATCACTTTCCTAATACTAACATCTTGAAAGACCTCTTCAATTTCCCTATGTCTTGAAAAATAGATCACATGTCAAAAAATTAACTTCTAGGTAGTTACTTTATTTTTACCTTCACCATGGGTGAAATTACTAATTATTGTAGAACAAAAATTACATATATGCTAGTGAATGCAAAAAAGTGGTTTTGAAATCACCACCTACATTAAGTGGTGATTATTTCATCTACCCAAAATGAGTAAATTTACCTTTGGGAGGTGACTGAAACCTATTTCACTTAACATTATTGAGATGTTAGAGACTTAATGATTTCCTTGGACTAGGTATGATCATTCCCAATGCACATAACCTTGTCAATTTTTTTGAAAAGTTGCACAAACATTGATCCATGTTTTTGGTTGATGTAATATTGCTTGTTAACCCAACCACTTCTACATGATACATATTACCTAGGTAAATGAAATGATCCATGAGATCTTTCTCATAAATTCTACGTGAGCTCTTCCATTGACCTTTTGTATTTTTAACCTCAAATGCACACACCCAAGTTGCATCTTTAATTAATTTTTTGTTCTGCTTGACCAGATATTGTTCATACTCCTTATCTCTTGTATTCTTGGCTATTCTATAATTCATCACCATCTTAGTCTCCTACCTTTCCTTACCAAGAAATTATTAAGAATCCAAAATTACAACCTACTCATTTGCTTGTCCCTCATAGTAAGGGTATGATTTTGATACATTTAAGATAAGAAAGATATCCATCCCATCTGGTAGCTTTATGTCATAAGAATTTGCTTAAAATTATATTAATTTACATGGCCCAATCTTATTTCACTTAGGAATGTTATATGTTCCTTTAGGAACCTCTCTTTTATCAAATGAGTTAAATCCAAGTCACCCACTTGGACTTTTTATTTTCTTATTTTTTGATTTGTACATTTTTTGCAATTTGTGACACTCTTATCCCATATCTCATAAAGTTTTGGTGCATTTCATGCATATTTTTATCAATTCCCTAATTCAATAATTCTTATATTGACACCAAGTATATCTCTCAACTCATTAATGCCTCTATGGCTACAACTATCCCACTATTTAGACTTGTGTCCTACCAAACATCTTAACAAACAGAATATGAAGTCATTTATTGAATGAACAAATAGTGACTCAAGTAATTTATGCATCAATACCTTTATCCTTAGGCTATGAATCACATCAATATCTACTTATAGATATTGGAAAATTTATCCCAATTTTGTGCTTGCTTGATAAAAACTTGTGTGTTTCAATCAACTGTCTTACCAATTCCATTAGATCCCACCTATCATATACAAACCTTGGAAGCATATATGGGGATATTTTACATCCACATATTATTAGATATGCAAATGTCTTAAATTTTATGAACCAAGCTCCCCACATGGTAATTTTAGTTGATGTTTTAATTGAAAGTCTGACATTGTATGGATCAAATTTGAACATCTGAATGACATATTACAAAAATGAATCATTAAATCTATGAAAACGATAAATTTGAGGGTATATTTCATAGATTTTACATGAGGCCATGTTTCTAACTATATTCAATCCACTTTAGATCCTTCTACTAGTGACTGCATAAACTAGATACAAAGTCATATAAAATTTGGATGTTATAGTGACTTAAATAAAAAAATAATGAATGAATTCACTGATGAATTGACCCCAATTGATATATTGTTTTTTCTTGTGAATTATCCAAATCTAAATGTACATCCATGTGTGAAAATCCTTAGGAGTTGGATTGCCAATTATTCTGATCAAAAGCGTGATGATGTTACTAACCTCATATTTGAACTCAAACCTTGTAATAGCTTTAAGTAATATTGTTGTTGTACTTTTTTATTTATTAACCATCTTTTATTGACTCACTTAGAATAAGAGATTATATTATTCTCTCTGAATTACTTAACTAAATTTGGAGAAAGATCTACATATGCTTCATGATCAAGTAGTCTGAGCATATTATCAATATGTTCTTCTTGTAAACAAAGTATATAATCATCATTTGGAATCTTCACTTCTCTCCTTTCTTGGTCATAGTGTTGATCCATAGTAAGTACCAATTCTAGATATTGTAATGATGCCTAAAAATATATTGTTTGAGTGAAGCCATTATCATAAATGCTCTATCCCTGGTCTATTTTATGTAATGAATTGATTATTTACCAAAAATAATCCATGTCAATATGACCCAAGTCTATATCTGTCACCTTGTCAATGTTGAACTCAATATTGGAAGGAGGAAAAAATCCTTTGAATTTATACTTCATATTTGTATCATCATTTGTTGGAGTATTCTTCTTAGGAGTGATCTTATTCAGAGTTGTTTTCTAGGGAGTACCATTATTCAGGTACCTGATGTTTACATTTGATGAAAATTATTTGCTTGTGTGAATAATGAAGCTCCTAAACTAATCTAATGAATAGACAAGTTATAGGGTACCTTTGGGCAAGAAGTAGAGTTTACAATGTGATTGAATAAGGTATAAAATCCTAGAATATGTCTAATAGGTGATAAGGTTCTAAAGCATGTTAGAATAGGCTATGAGTTCTGATAAGATGTTAAGTAGGGATCAAATTTTCATGTCTTACTAGGTAGAGTATCAAGTTTTAAGTTATGTTGGAGCATACCTTTGAACACAATAATATGTTAGGCATGGATCATGATTTTAATGTCTACTAGGTAGAGTGATAGGTTTTAAGATATGTTTAAATAATTTTTAGGGTTCGAACAAGGTTGAAAGTAATAATTGAATTTATTTTTGAATTTGAACAAACCCTAAATTCTTAGAGTGTGGAAAGTGAGTTCATAAAACTTAAATTTAAATTTGAATTTGAAATTAAATAGCAATTGTTTATGAGGTTGAATAATTTTAGAGAGTAGGAAACCCTAATTTTTGAATAATTTGACCAAATCTATGACATACAGATTCTAAGTTTTGAGCTTGAAATAAAATAGTTCTTCGTGAGCAACAATATAAAGAATTCTAGAGAGAACCTCAATATCTAAAAATTAGAAGCAAAGAAGGAAAGATTGTAGATCAATTTGGAAGTGGAGGAGAAAACAGTGAAGCAAAAATTCATTGAGCTTAGTTTAAAACAATTCCAAAATCTCTACAAATATGGAACAACTATCCTTTCAAAGGCAAAATTATGGATATGTCTAAACAAACTATGAAATCTGATAGGATGTTAGATAGTTTGGTGGGTTCTACAGAGTGCCTATACATGTTTTAGAATTTGCAATATGTTTAGACACTGCTCGAGATCTACAATTGTGTTAGACACATTCCTAAAACCTGATGAAGGAAAATGACTTAAATAATTCTTTAAATTTCACCCTTTTTTGATAACCCTTAGAGGAAATTTCAAAAGGAACACTTTGACCTTAAATACATAAAACATTAATGATAAGTTTTTGACCAACTAGATTGGATTTTGACCATCTTTAAGAAAAATATTTTAAAAAATCTAATTTTACATGTGTTCAAATTTTGGGACAACATGATTGATTTTATACATGTTTCATTGAAGTTTTTAATGGAGCACAGTTCAATGTTGTGGCCTACATTCAAGAATGCACTTCACAAGTAAGTTTAGGTATGAAATTTTCATTTTAATGTAGTAATTTCACTTTGATACATTACTAGAATAAAATGGGAGCAAATGTAGACACATAAATTAACATTTGAGCTAAAATGGTGCACTTGTGACCACCCTTTTTAAACACTTAGGTCATGACCTATTATGGGCCTTTTAATCACTTTATTTCACTTTTTAGGTAGAGGATGCACTCTTCTAAACTGACTAATGATCCAATAATGTCCCTATTTATTATGTAAATATTCCAAAACCCACACTCAAACTATTCATGATCCTCAACATAGTTGTTTGTCCTCATTAAACAATAGCACCCCATTGGACAAGAATACCTTGCTCAATTCTCTTCTCACCAAATAATGGCTCTTTTGTGAATTCAAAGTTATGAAAAGGTCAGCCTATGATTTTTGTAAGCCCCATCCAAAGGAAATCTAAAAATACCACTATAAAAGCACATTTCAAACCATTTTACACACAAGAGGCTTTCCCACTAAAAAACACCAAAATTCTAATTGCACATTAAGAGAAAATTGCCTATTTATCCCAATTTTGATTACATATAACCCTAATATCCCTAAGATAAAGCATGAATACATTTACAAAGTCACAAGTCATAGTTGAAACACTTAATCACACTAAGATTGCACTAACATCTAGCATTTTGCACCAGTCACACACACCACCGTAGCATGAGAGAACTACATGGAGTAAAAAGTAACTAAACTACAATAAACCAATCACACATTTGAATGTGGAAGTATTTTTAAAATAGTGTATAACTTATATTCAATGTAAATAATAGGGAAGGGTATATATATGTACAATGTGCAACAAAACTAGGAATGCATGTTCCTATTTTCAAAATGGGAAACACTTCTTCTGATTTACCTAGACTAAATATGAGATATATATGTGTGTGATATGCTAAATAATTAAAGTATGCTAATAATATCCCATCTGCATGTGTTATATTTATCATTTTAGATCCATTATGGGTCAGATGGTTACAATATTTACATCATTATAAAAAATTTAGTCATAGTTAAGACACTGATTATAAAATAGATTATGGTTCATCTTCTAAATAAGTGATAGTGATTCTTGTTGTAGGTGTGGAAATTTATCTTCTAGCTATGTTGTATCTCTAACATGGTGCAAACCTAGAGACAACCACATAACATGCCACTGTAATAGGGAGTTGAAACATAGATGTTGAGTGTGAGGTCATTATGTGGTGTAAGGGTCTTATGTGACTATTTGTGTAGTGTTTTAGTAGTGTGTAAAGTTATCACAAGGCTTGCACAATCGATATATGATGCTACAAACTGGTGCACATGAGGTGAAGTGTAAAAAATTAAATACAAAAGTTTAAAATGATTTATTTTGAAATGTTTAGATGAAAGAGTGGAATTTAAATAATTAGTACTTGTAAAGGCATGGAATAATAGAAATCAATTGAATAACTATTTTTCTGCTCTAACCAATGAGAGCCTTTGATAAAACATATCTCTTCAGCAATTCTAAAGTTTAGCACCCAAAAATTAAAGAATATTCCTCTAAGTTGTGTTTCTTATGTGTAATTTATTTTTTTATTTTTGTATCACTTTGTTTTGCTCAATAGTTTCACTTATTATATGGTATTACATGATTGTGTGTGTCTAGATTGGTTGAGTATATAATGTGTTATTATATGCTTGGTGCCATGATCTATATCATGCATACTATCAATTGAAATATACTATGCTCTGTGCCTACATTACCATGGTTTCTATTATGTGTATATTGACATATGATGTTATCATGTAAACCAATAACATGAAAAAGAATCACTTTAACATATCTATCTGAGAAAAAATGTCTAAATTTCTTCTTCTTATATGCTAATTCCAATTTGTGGATTACAACCCACATATAATTCATTACCCATTCTCATTGCCTATTTATTTGCATCCACTTTCTTGCATTTGGATATTTGGGTCCCAATTTTAAAACTTTTTATAATGCAACCCACATTTCATTATCCATATTTTCTTGCCTTAAATTTTTATAGTTCAACCCACATTTCATTTCATTATCTATATTCTCTTGCTTTAAGTTCTAAACTTGCATATGGTAAATCAGATGGTATTACATAATGCATGCCATATGCTATGGTGATGATAAGCTTATTTGATACCACAACATCTACCATGTGCACCCATCCACATCCACCTTAGTGGATAATATTTAGCTGGAGGCTTATACAATGGGGCGAATCCCCTAGATTTGTCTCACAAGAGATAAATAAAAAGAATATCCATTTTCCACTATTTTTAAAATGACATTTGTATTACAATTGTCAGCATGGTTTAAAACGCTCTAAGGATAAGGATGAATCTTGAGGTGACAAAATAATTTAAGTATTTTTAATATAATAGGAAGTTGTGGGGCTAATGGTTGTGTTTTCCTTAATACGTAGTGATCACAATTCCTTTATCATGCTTGTTTTGTTCCATTTTTTCACATTACAATTCCTATATGAACATTTATAATAATTCCTACACACAATCAATCAATGCAATGAGGACATGAACAAAGATAACTCTAATAATTTATGTACCAATAAGTAAGCAAGGCACCTAGGATAGGTGCTATTCTTTAATAATTTCTTTCCATACTTAAGCCATTTATACCCATCCTGCAAAATGTCTACTTTAGATCTTGTTTAAAGGCATATCTCACTACTCCTTCAGGCCTCTTCATGCCATTATTCTTGTCACTTATGCATTAAAATGTAAGAGGTGAAAATGAAATACATTCAACAATTAAGAAAGCAATTAAAATTGTATCTTAAAGCAAGTAAGGAGATCGTTATGAGATTGGTTGAGGTAGCTGTGTTGGGCTCAAAGCAGGGTTCTATGGATATGTAGAAGAAGAGCCCATTTTATGATCATCATAAATTTTAGGTTGATACATCTGAATCACCATTTAGAAAAAGAAATTCCATGTGTTGCTTCCCATCTAAATATCAGGTCCTAGCCCTATGTAGAAACACCACTTGTGAGGAATTAAAATGATGGGAAATAGGAAAATCAAACCCTTATTCACACATTTTATTTCCTATATATATCCGATCATACAAAATGATATAATAGAGATGTGAGAGATAGCCACAGGGAAGGAGAGGATAAACAAGGATGGTGACTCGACTTGACTTCACCTCCTACATGACTTTAACAAGGATTAAATAGGGACTAAAATCACTATTTGAATGTGACATGCTCTTCAATGAAAGACTATATGTAGGGGATTGTCCGTCTACTACTACCACCTATTTACTTTTTTATACGTGTTACCTAATTCAACTTGTCCATCTATCTTCCAACTGTAACTTGACTATCATGCATTGCCTCCCACAATAGTTGCTTCATTTCACATTTTAATTTTTTTATTAATTAATAATAAATATAATATTATTTATTAAAAATATTAATATATATTACACATAATAATATAATATTTAATAAAATTATAATTTTATTTTATTATTATATATATTTAAATTATACATTTTGTTCTACATATAAATAATAATATACTATATATAATATTATATTATAATAATAATATAGTATATATTCATATAATAATATAGTTTTATATTATATAATAATAATTAACATATTATATTATTATTAATAATGAATGTTATGGACGGGCTTATTTAGCATGAACTATCAACATAGTGCATGCATCACCTCCATTGGACCCACCTCACTTTGGCATTCAACTTGGCAGTCATTGCCAACTCAACTTGACAAATATAAACCCATCTAATATCCTTAGTTAAGCCATCTGTACCACTTTTCATCCTCACTAACCTAACCACCACTCACCACTAAGGAGTTGTTCAAAAATTTCACTGTATAAACAAATCAAAATCTCTTTTCAAAAGGTCTTTATTTCTATTTAACTCCTATCTTTTACACTACTGAACATTGAAAAATTTTGTGTTATTTTTCAAAAAATTCTTTCTCTCTCTCTTTTTTCTCTCTCTTTTAAGCATGCTACATTGGTGCATATGGGGGCATCATTCATGATGCAATGTGAATGTTGATGTAGAAGAATCACCAGTTGAGAGAAAAAGTCATCGACTGGCAATCGATCTCGGGTGGAAGGGAGAGTTGGTAGGTTTAATTTTCAATTAGTAGGTTCACCCGATGCATCATGTTAAGCTTGTTAGCTCACCAAGTGTTCAAAGCACTACCTCCATTACCTATAAAATAATGCAGATCTCAACATATGTTTATATTGTGGCATTTAGGCATCAATTATTAATATTTTTGATTTGTTTTGTTACATTCAGGAGGAGCACAATGAAAAAAATAGTAAATGATACTAAGATGACTGAGGTAGAGGATCTCTTACCCAATATCAATGAAGGAAATCTTGATAATCAATTGATCATCTATGGCTAGTTAACTGGCAACATGGTTGCAGGTAGTGTATTTTCTGTTAATTTTTACTAATATTGATCAATTTTATCTAGAATTTAATTCTGGCGAGTTAAAAAAATAAACTTAAGTGTTTGTGAATGTAGCACCTACAGATCAAGTTTTTATATAGATGTTAACATCAATATGTGGTATTTCTACTACAAACTCATGGAGGCCTACTTGATGCTTCATATAGTAAGTGCTACATATGCCTTTTCCTTGAATTTTTTTGCTCTTTTGTCTTCTATGTTATTTGAAATTTCTTTTATTTGTAATTATAAGTCTACAATTTATGATTTATAAAAAATATATAATTAAATTCAAGGTGAAATTTAACAAATTTCTTATACGTAAATGTATGTAGATTCCTTGATTTTTTGTTGGAGAATGTAAGCTTTTCTTTGATCATGATTATTCTTTAAAATAACTAGTGAGACAAGATTATTTATTCTTTACAAATCTGTAGATGATTGTATGTCATTAAATTATATAGGTTTTGGGTATGGCCAGAAAATAGTTCATATCAATAGTATATATTGTCATTAAATTTTATAGGCTTCAGGGATGGCTGAAAAATAGTTTATATCAATAGTATATATTGTAACTTGTTTATATAATGATGAATGACATATATCATGTGTGAATGGATCACTGAATATAGTTTGGTTTTTCTTGTTCTTTATCGTTTAATTAAAATTCTATAAATAGAGCATACTATACACATCTATAAGCAAAGCGTATTATATACATCCATGGAGGATATTCAATATATAGTGTAATTGTATAAATTAGTTCTATTACAAGGAGTCATCTTTTGATTACTTTCTACATAAATGCTTTAATTAGAATCAGTTTTCAATTTGCATTATGATTTGTTTTATATGACTATTTATTTTATTTAATCATTTCATTTCAATTGGACACACACACACACACACACACACACAGAATTATATATTTGAAATATATAATATATAATAGTAATATTTATCAAATATAATTTTAAAAAATAAAATTCCTCCAGCTTTCTTTGCACCTTTGGGGCAACTTCTAGTATTATCTTCTACCCATCATTCATATATCATGTGCATATTTGTTTAAAGGTTTTGGATGCATATTTTGTTGTCTTTTGCTAATCTAATTCACCCTTCACATTTCTTATCTCTATTTGGTACCTAATGGAATGTGGTTAGGGTAAGGTTATTAAAATATCTATCTATATTTTGACATTCTATATGTGCATCCATCCTAAAGAAATTATGAAAATTTTGAGAAAATAGTGACTTATAAAATTATGGTTATATATTTATAAATAAATAACAGTAGGATTAAATTAATAGATTTATATTTTTAAATTTTAAAATATAGTCAATTTATTTTGTAGATTATTTGAGATGAAATGTGAAATTTTGGCCCCGATTGTCAAAATTTTTAAAGAAATATGATAAATATATATTTAGTCTTTTATGTTTCTTATTTAAAGATGAACTCTCTTATATTTGAAAGGGTAATGTTGATTGAATAACTGATGTAAAAAATTTACCTATGATCAAGGTCGAGTGTCAAATTTAACCCATGGATGGATCATATTGTGTGCTAAGTGGGTCCTTTTACCTTGTAACTACACTAAAATGTATAACCTATAATGGCCGTTGGGGATGGTGATCGAGAATCATGTTGGTGAATGTGGGGAGGAGTGTAATGTTTGTGTGTGTTCATAAAAAAAGTGACCTTTAATTTGATGTCCATTTAACCATTATAGGGTAGTTTTTCATCTTGTTTGGACAAGGCAATTGAAAAATCATGATATCTTGGGCATAATATCGAGTTTGAAGCTCATTTTTTTCTAGACAATTTTTATCCAACCCAACGTAGTGGTGATTCCAAATTTAGGACATTTTTCACCAATTAACAATAAATTTTTAGAGAAGGTGATAAAGTAATTAATCCATGCAGAACCCTTTAAAAAGTGAAACTATTGGGATTCACTTACCTTTTTACACTAGTTTTGCACTAAAACAATCTATTAGGATCCATACAATGATTCCAAACTACTTTATCTCTTTGGGTATGGAATGATTGAATAAAATAGACCTTGAGTTCTTAATCACACTCGCCTATCATTGAAGATTGGGGCATGCACAATCCAATCCAAGCTCTTCAATGAAAATGAAATTTATAGGGGTCCATACCCTCTATAGTGACTAACTTTTGCACTAGGAAAACACAATGGTTCACGTACCCAATTAGGTGTATTTGTTCCTTGTTATTTAATATTTTTTTGTGTTTGATATTTTATATTCATCTTAAGTAAGGACTAATTTTATACATATTTCATTACAAATTTGTGTGGAGCACAATTTAATGTTGTGGCCTACATTCAAGACTACACTTCATAGGTAAGTTCAGGGACACACTTTTACATTTACTCTAGTAATTTTACTTTGCTTCATTACTAGAATAAAAAGGGGGAAATTGTAGACACAAATTAAAATCTAATCTAAAATAGTGCACTTGTGACAATCATTTTTACACACTTAGCTCATGACCTATTTTGGGGCCTTTTGACCACTTTCTTTCACTTTTTGTGTGGAGGATTCACTCTTTTAAGTTGACTAATGATCCTAGAATGTCCATATTTCTTGTGCAAATAGTCTAAATCCCAAATTCATATAGTTCATGATCCTTAGCATAGCTATTTGTCTTCATTGGATAATAGTGCCTCATTGGACATGAGCACCCTACTCTGTTGTTCAAACCCACCACTATTGTCTTCTCACCAAATAATGACTATTTTATGAAATGCAAAGTTATGAAAAAATTTGTCTTTGAGTTTTATAAGCCACATCCAAAAAAATTCCAAAAATATGAATATAAAAGCACATTTTAAACCATTTTGCACACAAGAGACTTCCACACTAAAAAATAATATAATTATAATTACACATTGAGAGCAAATTCTTTATTCCTCCCAATTCTGATTACATATAACCCTGATAGCCCTAAGTTAAAATCTAAATACACCTCCAAGGTTACAAGTCATAGTTAAAACATTTAATAACACTAGGATTGCACCAACATCTAGCATTTTACACTAGTTTCACACACACCATAGTAGCATGAGAGAACTGCAAGGAGTGTGATCCCTATTCAGAGTATTGGAATGTAAGCAATACTCAATGTAGGGGGTGTTGAGGTTATGCCCAAATTCAACCACTAACCTATTTTTATTCTATTATTACATTCATCTTCCTATGACATTGAGCTAGGGTTTCAAGTAAAGAAAGAGTTACACAGTGGTCTCTGCATCATATTGGAATCTCCCACTTAGTTCACAAAAAAATAGGC
The DNA here is from genome assembly GCA_037957365.1 of Torreya grandis. NCBI lineage: Eukaryota > Viridiplantae > Streptophyta > Pinopsida > Cupressales > Taxaceae > Torreya > Torreya grandis. The sequence goes on along the minus strand of JARHVA010006129.1, from coordinate 379,274 downwards.
GAAGACACACATAACCCAGAAATGTCATGTCTATATTATCTGCCAGACAAAGTTATCTTATCTAGACAATATCACCCCTCATTGTTTCTAACTGCAGTGCTAGCCGCCCCCCCATAGATAGATAGATAGATACATAGGGCTCCTCAACCAAAGTCACTGTTATCCCCTTGCACGGACTCCTAGATCACTACATTGTTTTCTAAAAACCCTTCCAACTCCTATATCGGTTCTATACATAGTCCCTCTATCAGTCTCAGATCCATAAATAGTGTGCATCTTAGTTTTTTTAATCTAAGTTTATATTTCTCTTTTACACTTTTCATATTTAATGTATTTCTTGATTTAGTAAGTTTCAAATCAATCTATAGAATTTAGGTTTGTAGAATTTATTCCATATCTATAATAGTCTAATTTTACATAAGAGTTTGTCATATTTAGGTAACCTGTTTCTTAGTTTGCTAGAATTTGATTAAAGCATACATTGATCCACACCATAGGACAACCTTATACTTGGCAACAAGCAAGAAGTTGTAGAATGTGTAAAAGGTAAACTAAATAATAACAAACCAATCACACATTTGAATGTGGAAATATTTTAAAATTAGTGCAACTTTTATTCAATGTAAAGAATATGGAAAAGTATAGATATGTTCAATCTGCAACAAAGTTAGGAATGCAAGTCCTTATTATCAGAATGGGAAACACTTCCTCTGATTTACCTAGATTGAATGTAAGATACATATATGTGTGATATACTAAATTCTAAAAGCATTCTAATAATCTCCTATTTGCATGTGTGATATTTCTCATTTTAAGTCCGTTATGGGTCAGATGGTTACAATATTTACATCATCACCAAAAATTAGTTACAGTTCATACAACGATTATAAAATAAATGATGGTTCATCTTGTAACCAAGTGACAGTGGGTCTTCCTGTAGATGTGGTAGTTAGTCTTCTAGCTATGTAGTGTGTCTAACATGGTGCAAATTTAGAGACAAACCCATAACATGCTACACGTAATAGGGAGTTGACACATGGATGTTGAGTGTGAGGTCGTTGTGTGGCGCAAGTGTCATATGTGACTATTTGTGTAGCATTGTATAATAGTGTGTAAAGTTATCACAAGGCTTGGGCAATTGATATACGATGCCACAAAATGGTGCACATGAGGTGAACTGTAAAAGATTAAACACATAAGTTTGATATATGATGACACAAAATGGTGCACATGAGGTGAAGTGCAAAAGGTTAAAGACATAAGTTTAAAATGATTTCTTTTGCAATGTTTAGATAAAATGGTGGAATTTAAATATTTAGTATTTGTCAAGGCACTGTTCTATTTAAATATTTCCAAGTCTGCAACTTATACTCTTCATTCTTTCGTCCTGATGATGATTCATGGAATGTGAACCGAAACGTCGATTAAAAAACTTGGACACAATTTTAACTAGATATCCTTACAAATTTAATTTTGTCATTACTAATACATTACTAATGACTATAATAAATAAATAATGTTATTAATATAATATTTTAATTAAAATTTCTATTTAATTAATAATTTTTTTATATTTTAACTAAAGAATCTCAAATACTTTTCACCGATTATGACAGTTAGGATCTCTGCTAGGGCCCTTGAGAAGTTTGGTCAACATCTTCTTCAAGACGTAAATATTAATAATATTTTAATTAAATCTGCTGTCCATCCGCAGGAGAATTTGAATCAGCAAAATAATTTGATATACATAAACATGAATATTCTTGCCACCAGAAAAAACACAAATGAATATTACTTCAACCGATAAATCTGCAGGGAATACATTTGATTGATTTTCCTGTGAATTACAGTAGATCAAAATGAAATAAAACTGTGACTGAGTTTCCTGAAGCGGAGATCCTTATTACCGTTCTTCATGTTTTTGGGCAGCACTGAGGATCTGAAATATTCTCTCCGCAGTGTTTGCAGGATGGCAGGCGACGCTTCACAATTGGAAAACGACTATCAGTAGCTTTGTTGTTGTTAATATCTGCATTTGGATTGAGGTTATATCGAGCAGAGACATGGACTGAAAATATAAGGTTGAGAATAACAAGTACCATCATGAATGTTCTCGCCATACTCACTGCTATCCCAAGAACACATTTTCATATAACAATTAGAGTTGAAAAATAAAATAAAAAAATGATGAAAATTCCTGTAAACTCTATATCATAATCATGTCTCATATAATAATGAGAACTGAAATTTCTTTTAATGAAAGTTGAAAGCAAAGTAGAAAATGATGAAAACTCCTGTAAACCCTATATTATAACCATAAGAATTGAAATTTTTTATAATAAAAACTGTAAAACAAAAATGAAGAAAACTCATATGAATTTTATATTAAAACTATATGTCATATACCAATGAAAACCGAAAAATTTAATAATGAAAATTGAAAAACAAGACAGAAAATGATGAAAACACCTGTAAAACCCATGTTACAACTATGTATCATACAACAATGAAAGATTGAAATCAAAACATAAACCAATAATACGGATGTTTGTTCATAATAAAAACCACCTGCAAATTATAGTTGCTGGAAACTGTTACCGAGCTTGGATAAATAGAATGTGGGTGTTTAGGTACTTATAGCAAAAATATATTGGCTGTACGTGCATACGCATAGTCATTAATTACATTTGAGAGTGACCATTTTGGAAGTATTTTTTAATTTGAGAGTGACCATTTTGGAAGTATTATGTCATTTGGAATAACTTTTTCATTTGAGTGTGTTTATTTTGGAAGTATTTGAAAGAACTTTTTCATTTGAGAGTGTTCATTTTGGAAGTATATGGAAATATATGAGTGGTATATATTATGTCATTTAAAGAGTGTTTATTTTGGAAGTATATGGAAATATATGAGTGGTATATATTATGTCATTTGAAAGTGTTTTTTCATTTGAAAGTGATAATTTTAAAAGTATTTTTTAATTTGAAAGTATGGAAATATTTGAGAGTGAGTCATTTTATTATTATGTTGGGCATATTTATTAGATTTCTTTCATTTAAAAGTGGAAGTATTTGAGAGTGACTCATCTTATCATGTTAGGAATCTTTCTTAAATTTAAGGAGGGTGGATTGTTTTTTATCAATATAATCAATGTAAATATTTTGAGGTCATTAAAATGATTCTAAAAATTATATTTAAATATATTAAAAATTACATTTAAAAGTGACATGTATTATTATCTTTGAAATATTTTCAAATATAAAGGTTGATATTTCCAATCATAAATTTTAATGATAATAGTTATTTATTCAACATTGCCATCTAATTTATAATAGAAGAAACCTTGTTTATGTGGGGAAAAAACGTTTAGATTTATGTGTCTTGTGTGATAATGTTTAGCAAACAAGGCTTATTAATGACGTTCCAATTCGTAGAATGCAATCCACCGCTCAATCCAGATCTCATTGCCTTTACTTTATTTATTTGCATTGAATTTGAGGCAACTAGTTTTTTCATAAAATTTATTTATTTCTTCTTCTTCTTCCTTATTATTTTTTTATTGTTGATGACATGTCCATTCTCCTGCCCTTTAATCTTTGGGGCCCTTTTTTTTAAGGTCCCAATATCTTTCTTTCTTTTGGTGTTACATGCCCATCCTAAAGAAATAATGAGAAAATGGTGATTTATAAAATTATGGTTATATATTTATCAATAAATAAAAGTAGGGTTAAAGTAGTAAATTTGGGAGTTAAATTAGATGAATATATAAATATATTTAAATTTTTTAATTTTAAATATAGTAATTTTTTTGGTAAATTATTTGAGATAAAAGGTGAAATTTTGATCTCGATTATCAAAATTTTGAAAGAATTATGATCAATAAATATTTAGTCTTTTGTGTTTCTTCTTTAAGGATAAATTATCTTATCTTTGAAAGGGTAATATTTTTTTTGTGCGTGCCTCAACAGGAAACATTCACATGGAATCACTGAATTAGATAGAATGTCAGCATTGCAGCCCATATTTTAGAAATAAACATATATTAGATTATAATGATGAGTAAACATACATCTAAATCAGTGAGCTCCTTTGACTAAGTAGCCACGAATAAGGGGCATCCACGCCATCAAATTCACCTTGGGCATGATCTTGGCCTTAAACATTTGATTCTTCATGTCTATTACATAGAGGGATTTGTACTCTGGTGGATGGATATAAGCAACCATCATCCTCACCAATTGGATTTGAATGGGTAATGTTGAATGAATAACCATTGTAAAAAATTTACTTATGAAAAAGGTTGAATGTCAAATTTAACCCACAGGTAGATCATATTGTGTTAAGTGGGTCCCCTTACCTTGTAACTACAATGACATGTGTAACCTATAATGGCCACTATAGATGGTGGTCAAGAATTTTGTTCATGAATTCATGTGGGGAGGAGTGTAATGTTTGTGTGTTCATAAAAAAAAATTACCTTAAATTTGATGTCTATTTAACCGTCATAGGGTAGTTTTTCTTCTTGTTTGGACAAGGCAATTGAAACATCATGACATCTTGGGCATACAATTGAGTTCAAAGCTCATTTTTTATAGACATTTTTTGGAGCCCATCGTAGTGGTGAATCCAGATTGAGGCCATTTGTCACCAATCAATGATAAATGTTTAGAGAAGGTGACGGAGTTGTTAATCTATGTATAATCCTTTAAAAGGTGAAACTATGTGATTGTATTATGAATAAATGGATTTCAATAAAATCATAAGATAAATATATGTGCACATTTAACTAGACATAAATAGATTCAAAAGAGTAAATTAGACCTAATTAATTATATAAAAACTAGAGTGATAAATAAAATTTTAGGTTTTATAAATGTATTTTAAATATTGGGAGATATTGAGATAGTCATCAAATTTGAACAAGAGAAATAAAGGCTTTGTGGTAGGATAATAAGAACTTGAGGAACAAAGGACCTTGTCTAAACTGTCAACAGGTTGTTTCTAGTCCCCAAAACTATAGACTATATGTTTATGGTAAACTTCAAGCGGGCAATTTTTTTTGACACCTATGTTTGTCATATCTAGTGCTTCAAAAACCTCACTCAGAATTCTAAAATTGTGCTATGATCACTGGTGAAAATCACTTCTTCTCCTTATCCTGATTGGGAAGCTAAATCCAAAAATGATAAGGAAAATAATGTGTTTTGGGGCTTGTGTTACACCAAATAATCATTGATCTATCTTGATATTTTTAGGTCTCTCTATGGTGTACAATATCAAAAATAACACTCCAATAATTATAGTAACTCATCAACGAAGCAAACCAAAGCAATGCAATGTGTCATTTCACATGAAATTTAGCATTAAAATGAGTAATCTCTAAATGCAAGTAAATTATCAATAAATTCCTATGAAAAATAAATTTTCAATTCCATTCAACTAAAAAATAATATGTTTCCCTTATATTCCTAAATGCAATAGGTTTCTTGTGTATTTATAGACATCTTGAATTTAAGTTAGGACCCTATTGGCACACATGCCCACCTCATAATAGCCACAAAGACAAAATGAAGGGAAAAGGTTGATGCATATGAGAATGAGAGGGGAAAATCAATGGTTGCCTTACTCCCTAGCCTAGACACAATTACTTATAATGGACACAATTTAGACACAAAATATTCTGACTAGAAAAAGATGCACACCCTTTATTGAATGAACATTACAGTACTATATACACTTGATACCCACACACACACACTCTTGTTTTCCTATAGAACTATGAAATGCATAAGACAATCTAATCTTAGTCTCTCATTGACTAGTTTCACTCTTTGTTTTGGACATACATCACCCTGAAAAGCTTTTCAAGTCTTCTCTCTTCTTTCTCCCACTTTCTCTCTACTCTTGTAAGTTGAATTATTTTAACTTAGATCTTCCCCAAATGACCCTGTGTATTTGAAAAAATGGATTTAAATCTCACATGCCTGACACTAACATCTTGTAAAACCTCTTCAAGTTCCCTATGTATTAAAAATAGGTCACATGTCAAAAAATGAACTTATGGACAGTTACTTTATTTTACCTTCACCATGGGTGAAACTGTTGTCACTTAGATTTGCATGAGGAGATGTCTCAGCTCTCCTCATCCAAGTGGCACAATTGAAACACCTCTAGGCTTGCGGGTAGCCTAAGGATGAGGTGAATCTCTAGATAGGGATATCTCCCTTGATGTACCACGTTGGATCACTACTACACCTAAAATTTGTGAGGGAAAAGGGAGAGAGAAAAATGAAAGAAAACTATCCTAAGGTAGGTAATACACCAAATTGATTAATGACTACCAACCAGCTGCATGTTACACAAGAAACCAAGAGACTAATCAAACATACACTTCTCCAATATGCATCTTCTCACATCAATATTGAATTATGAGGTTATGGATGAATGTTTAGGTTATTATGACTAGACAAGAGGCCTTGAATAGCACTAGTGAATGGACTAACTCACTCAACCTTGACACTTCATAGAACACTTCGCATGCCCTACAAGAAGAAGCTTTCCAACTGAAAATAGTTGTGAGAATGAAACAACATGCTAACGAAACATGAGTCATCACTTAAGCAAAATCAAACATTCAAGTGAGCACACTATGAACAGTTATGAAAGAGGTAAAAATCAGTAGTCTTATTGATCAAATGGTATGCAAATGAACAAGGCTTTGCCATACTCAAGCGGAGCATAAGTTACAAAGGCCAAAATGGCTAGTTCTTGTAGAACTTGAAAGAGAGAGGAAAAGAGAGAAGTTCAAATGACACAAGGCTTAGAGTGAGATGCACAACTTTTATTGAATGGACATTATAATATTATAGAGAATTCACACACACACACACACACACACACACACACACACACACACACACACACACACACACACACACACACACACACACACACACACACACACACACACACACACATTTTCTTACTAAACTATGAAATGAAGAAGACAATCTAATCCCAATCTCTCATTGTTTGGTTAAATTTTTTGTTTTGGACATACATCACCCTAGCAAACTTTGAAAGTCTTATGTCTTCTCTCTCCCACTTTCTCTCTACTCTTGAAAGTTAAATTAATTCAACTTAGCTCTTCTCCAAGTGACCCTCTACATTTTAAAAATGGATTTGAATCTCACCTGCCTAACACTAACATCTTGCAAGACCTCTTTAAGTTCCCTATGTCTTGAAAAATAGCTCACATGTCAAAAAATTAACTTCTAGGTAGTTACTTTATTTTTACATTCACCATGGGTAAAATCGCTAATTATTGTAGAACAACAATTACATATTTTTTAGTTGATGCAGATCAGTGGTTTTGAAATCACCACCTACATTAAGTGGTGATTTTTTCATCTACACAAAATGAGTCAATTTACCTTTGTGAGGTGATTGAAACCTACTTCACTTAACATTCTTGATATTTTAGAGTCTTAATGATGTTTTTAGACTAGGTATGATCATCCTCAATGCACGTAACCTTGTCAAAATTTTTGACAAGTTGCACAAACATCGATCCATGTTTTTGGTTGATGTAATATTGTTTGTTGACCCAACTACTTCTACATGATACATATTACCTGAGTAAATGAAATGATCCATGAGATCTTTCTCATGAATTTTACGTGAGCTCTTCCATTGACCTTTAGTATTTTTTTACCTCAAATGCACACACCCAAGTTGCATCTTTAATTACTTTTTTGTTCTGCTTGACTAGATATTATTTATACTCCTTATCTCTTTTATTCTTGGCTATTTTAAAATTTATCACCATCTTAGTCTTCTCCCTTGCCTTACCAATAAATTATTATCTCCAATATACCATTGAAGAATCCAAACTTACAACGTACTCACTTGCTTGTCCCTCATAGTAAGGGTATGATTTTGATACATTTAAGATAAGTAAGATATCCATCCCATCTGGTAGCTCTATGCCATAAGCATTCACTTAAAAATTATATTAATTTGCATGGCCCAATCTTCTTCCACTTAAGATTATTATATGTTCCTTTAGGAACCTCTCTTTTCTCAAATGAGCTAAATCCAAGTCACCCACTTGTACTTTTTGTTTTCTTATTTTTTGATTTATACATTGTTTGCAATTTGTGACACTCTTATCCCATATCTCATAAAGTTTTGATGCACTTCATGCATATTTTTTCTCAATCCCCTACTTGAATAATTCTTATATTGACACCAAGTGTATCTCTCAACTCACTAATGCCTCTAGGGCTACAACTATCCCACTATTTAGACTTATCTCCTACTAAGCATCTTAACAAATATAATACAAAGTCATTTATTGGATGACTGAATAGTGACTCAAGTCATTTATGCATCAATACCTTTTAACTTATCCCATGAATCACATGAATATCTACCTATGGATATTGGAAAATTTATCCCAGTTTTGTGTTTGCTTGATAAAAACTTGTGTGTTTCAATCAACTGTCTTATCAATTCCATCAGATCCCACCTATCATCTACAAACCTTGGAAGCATAAAAGGGGCTATTTTACATCCATATATTCTTAGATATGTAAAATTCTTAAATTGTATGAACCAAGCTCCCCACTTGGCAATTTTAGTTGATGTTTTAATTGAAAGTCTGACATTGTATGCATCGGATTCAAACATCTGAATGACATATTGCAAAAATGAATCATTAAATCTGTGAAAATGACATGAGATTTATTTTAAAGCAAGTTGAGGGTAGATTTCATAAATTTTACATGAGGCCATGTTTCTAACTATATTCAATCCACTTTAGATCCTTTTACTAGTGATTGTGTAAACTAGATACGAAGTCATATAGAATTTGGATGTTATAGTGACTTAAATAAAAAATTTATGAATGAATTCAATGATCAATTGACCCCAATTGATATACTATTGATTCTTGTAAATTATCCAAATCTACATGTACATCCATGTGTGAAAATCTTTAGGAGTTGGATTACTAACTATTTTGCTCAAAAGTGTGATGATGTTATTGACCTCATCTTTGAACTCAAACCTTGTAATAGCTTTAGGAAATATTATTTCTACACTTTTTGGATTTATTAACCATTCCTTATTGACCCACTAAGGACAAGAGCTTGTATTGTTTTATTTGAATTGCTTAACTAAAGTTGGAGAAAGATCCACATATGCTTCATGATTAGGCAGTTTGAGCATATGATAAATATGTTCTTCTTGTAAACAAAGTATATAATCACCATTTGGACTCTTCACTTCTCTCCTTTCTTGGTCATATTATTGATCCATAGTAAGTACCAATTCTAGATATTGTGATGATGACTAAAAATATATTGTTTGAGTTATGACATTATCATGCATGCTTTATCCCTAGTCTATTTTATGTAAGGAATTGATTATTTACCAAAACTAATCCATGTCAATATGACCCAAGTCTGTATCTGTCACCATGTCAATGTTGAACTCAATATTGGAAGGAGGAAAAAATCCTTTGAGTTTATACTTGATATTTGTATAATCCTTTGTTGGAGTATTCTTCTTAGAAGTGCTCTTATTCATATTTATTTTCTATGGAGTACTATTATTCAAGTACCTGATGTTTACATCTGATGAAAATTATTTGCTTGTGTGAAGAATGAAGATCCTAAACTAATATGATGAAGAGACAAGATATAGGGTACCTTTGGGAAAGAAGTGGAATTTATAATGTGATTGAATAAGGAATAAAATCTTGGAATATGTCAAGCAAGTGATCAGATTCTAAAGCATGTTGGAATAGGCTACGAGTTCTGATAAGATGTTAAGTAGGGATCAAATTTCCACGTCTTGCTAGGTAGAGTATTAGGTTTCAAGCTATGTTGGAACATGCCTTTGAACACAATAATATGCTAGGTAGGGATCATGATTTCAATGTCTACTAGGTAGAGTGATATGTTTTGAGATACATTTAAACAAGTCTTAAGGTTCAAACAAGTTTGAAAGTGATACTTTTTGTAATGAGAGTTGAAAAATAAAATGAAAAAATGATGAAATTTCTTGTAAACTCTATATTATAATCATGTGTCATGTAATAATGAGAACTGAAAATTTTTGTAATGAAAATTGAAAGGAAAGTAGAAAATGATGAAAACTCCTGTAAACCCTAAGAATTGAAATTTTTTATAACAATAAAAACTGAAAAGCAAAAATGAATAAAACTCATATAAATTTTATATTATAACTATATGTCATATAACAATGAAAACCGAAATTTTTTACAATGAAAATTGAAAAACAAGACAAAATGATGAAAACACCTGTAAAACACATATTACAACTATGTATCATACAACAATGAAAGATTAAAATCAAAACATAAACTAAGAATACTATAAACCACCTGCAAATTATAAACCACCTGCAAATTATAGTTGCTGGAAACCGTTGAGTAGGGGACTACCGAGCTTAGATGAATAGAATGAGTGGTTGTTTAGGTACTTAAAAAGCAAAAATAAGATGGCTATACTTGCATATGCACCTACCAAATTAGAGGTTGTTTAGGTCATTTGGAAGTATTATCTCATTTGAGAGTGACCATTTTGGAAGTATTTTTCCATGTGAGAGTATGGAAACATTTGAGAGTGAGTCATTTTATTATTATGTTGGGTGTATTCACTAGATTTCTTTTAAATAAAAGTGGAAATATTTGAGAGTGACGCATCTTATCATGTTAGGCATCTTCCTTAAATTTAAGGAGGGTGGATTCTTTTTTTATCAATTTAATCAATATAAATATTTTGAAGTCATTAAAATGATTTTTAAAATTATATTTAAATATATTGAAAATTACATTTAAAAATGACATGTATCATTATTTTTGAAATATTTTCAAATATAAAACTTAATCTTTCTAATCATAAATTTTAATGATAATAGTTATTTATTCAACATTGCCATCTAATTCATAATAAAAGAAACCTTGTTTATGTGGGGAAAAAACCATTAGATTTATGTGTCTTGTGTGATAATGTTTACCAAACAAGGCTTATTAATGAAGTTCCAATTTGTAGAATGCAACCAACCACTCGATCTGGATCTCATTGCCTTTACGCTCTTTAATTATTTGCATTGAATTTGAGGCGACTAGTTTTTTCATAAAATTTCTTTCTTTTTTCTTACTTTCTTCTTTTTTAAAAAAAAAATTGCTGATGACATGTCCATTTTCCTACCCTTTCATCTTTGGGGCCCTTTTTTTTATCCCAATATATTTGTTTCTTTTGGTGTTACATGACCATCCTAAATAAATTATGAGAAAATAGTGATTTATTAAATAATGGTTATATATTTATCAATAAATAAAAGTAGGGTTAAAGTAGTAAATTTGGGAGTTAAATTAGATGAACATATAAATATATTTAAAAAATTTAATTTTAAATATAATAATATTTTTTGGTAAATTATTTGAAATGAAAGGTGAAATTTTGATCCCGATTATCAAAATTTTGAAAGAATTATGATTGATATATATTTAGTTTTTTGTGTTTCTTCTTTAAGGATAAATTATGTTATCTTTGAAAGGGTAATGTTTTTTTTGTGTGTGCCTCAATAGGCAACATTCACATAGAATCACTGAATTAGATAGAATGTCAACATTTCAGCCCATATTTCAAAAATAAACATATAGCAGATTATAATGATGAGTAAATGTACATCTAAATCAGTGAGCTCCTTTGACTAAGTAGCCACGAGTAAGGGGCAGCCATGCTGTTAAAGTCACCCAAGGCATGATCTTGGCCTTAACCATTTGATTCTCCATGTCGGTTACTTAGAGGGATTTGTACCCTGGTGGATGGATATAAGCAACCATCATCCTCACTGGTCAGATTTGAAAAGGTAATGTTGAATGAATAACCATTGCAAAAATTTTACCTATGAACAAGGTTGAATGTCAAATTTAACCCATGGGTAGATCATATTGTGTTAAGTGGGTCCCCTTACCTTGTAACTACAATGACATGTGTAACCTATAATGGCCACTATGGATGGTGGTCGATAATTTTGTTTGTCAATTCATGTAGGGAGGAGTGTAATGTTTGTGAGTGTGTTTATATATAAAAAATTACCTTAAATTTGTTGTCTATTTAACTGTCATAGGGTAGTTTTTCTTCTTGTTTAGACAAGGTAATTGAAACATCGTGATATCTTGGGCATAAAATTGAGTTTGAAGTTCATTTTTTTATAGACATTTTTTGGATCCCATCACAGTGGTGAATCAAGATTGAGGCCATTTATCTCTAATAAATGATAAATTTGCAGAGAAGGTGATGGAGTCATTAATCTATTTATAATCCTTTAAAAGGTGAAATTATGTGATTATATTATGAAGAAATGGATTTCAATAAAATCATAAGATAAATATATGTACACATTTAACTAGCCACAAATAGATGCAAAAGATTAAATTAGACCTAATTAATTATACAAAAACTAGAGTGATAAATAAAATTTTAGGGTTTACAAATGTATTTTAAATATTGGGAGATCTAGAGATAGTCATCAAATCCTAACAAGAGAAATAAAGGCTTTGTGGTAAGATAATGAGACCTTGGGGAATAGAGGACCTTGTGTAAACTATCAACAGGTTGTTTCTAGTCCCCAAAACTATAGACTATATGTTTATGGTAAAATTTAAGTAGCTACAAAAATTTTGACACCTGTGTTTGTCATATCTGGTGCCTCAAAAACCTCACTCAGAATTCTAAAATTTTACTATGATCACTGGTGAAAATCACTTCTCCTTATTCTGATTGGGAAGCTAAATCCAAAAATGATAAGGAAAACAATGTGTTTTGGGGCTTGTGTTACACCAAATAATTGTTGAGCTATCTTGATATTTTTCAAGTATCTTTATGGTGTACAATATCAAAAATAACACTCCAACAATTATAGTAATTCATCAGCAGAGCAAACTAAAGAAATGCAATGTGTCATTTCACATGAACTTTAGTGCTACAATGAGTACTCTCTAGATGCAAGTTAATTCTCATTAAATTCCTATGAAAAATAAATGTTCAATCCCATTCAACTAAAAAATAAGATATTCCCATTAGATTCCTAAATGTAATAGGTTTCTTGTGTATTTATAGATAACTTGAATTCAAATTAGGACCCTATTGACACACATGTCCACCTCATAATTGTCACAAAGACAAAAAGAAGGGATAAGGTTGATGCATATGAGAATGAGAGGGGAAAATTAATGGTTGCCTTACTCCCTAGCCTAGACACAATTACTTATAATGGATATAATTTAGACACAAAATATTGTGACTAGAATAATATGCACACCCTTTATTGAATAAATATTATAGTATTATAGACACTTGACACACACACACACGCACACGCACGCACACACACACACACACACACACACACACACACACACACACACACACACACACACACACACACACACACACACACACACACACACACACACACACACACACTCTTGTTTTCCTATATAACTATGAAATGCAGAAGACAATCTAATCTTAGTCTCTCACTAACTGGTTACACTCTTTGTTTTGGACATACATCACCCTAGTAAGCTTTGTAAGTCTTCTCTCTTCTCTCTCCCACTTTCTCTCTACTCTCATAAGTTGAATTAATTTAACTTAGCTCTTCTCCAAATGACCTTGTGTATTTGAAAAAAATGGATTTGAATCTCACTTGCTTGACACTAACATCTTGCAAGACCTCTTCAAGTTACCTATGTATTAAAAGTAGGTCACATGTCAAAAAATGAACTTCTAGATAGTTACTTTATTTTTACCTTCATCATGGGTGAAACTACTAATTGTTGTAGATCAACAGTTACATATCTGCTAGTTAATGTAGATTAGTGGTTTTGAAATTATCACCTGCATTAAGTGGTGATTTTTTCATCCACCTAAAATGAGTCAATTTACCTTTGGGAGATAACTGAAACCTACTCCACTTAACATTCTTGAGATGTTGGAGTCTTGATGATGTTCCTTGGACTAGTTATGATCCTCTTCAACACACGTAACCTTGTCAAAATTATTGACAAGTCACACAAACACCTATCCATGTTTTTGGTTGATGCAAGATTACTTTTTGACCCAACTAATTCTACATCATACATATTAGGTAAATCAAATGATCCATGAGTTCTTTATCATGAACCCTATGTGATCTTTTCCACTGACCTTCCATATTTTTCAACCTCAGAAGCACATGCCCAAGTTGCATCTTTCATTGCTTTAATATTCCACTTGACAAGATATTATTTATATTCCTTATCTCTTGTCTTCCTAGACATTCTATAATTTATCACCATATCAGTATCCTCCCTTGCCTTACCAAGAAACTATTGTCTCCAATATTCCATTGAAGAATCCAAACTTGCATCCTCCTCACTTGCGTGTCCCTCATAGTAAGGGTATGATTTTTTGATATTTAAGATAAGTAAGATATCCATCACATATGGTAGCTTTATGTCATACATGTTCTCTTAAAATTTTATATGAATTTTACATGGCCCAATATTCTTCCACTTAAGCTTGTTATATGTTCCTTTAGGAACCTCTCTTTTCTCAAATGATCTAAAACCAAGTCACCCACTTGGATTTTTTGAGTTGTACATGGTTTTTAATTTGTGACACTCTTCTCCCATATCTCCTTTAAGTTTTGATGCACTTCATGCATATTTTTACTTAATCCCCTGCTTCTATAATTCTTATATTCACACCAAGTGTATCTCTCAACTCACTAATGCCTATAGGGATACAATTATCCCACTATTTAGACTTGTCTCCTACCAAGCATCTTAACATATTATTTAGACTTCTATTTACGACGTCGATTTTCTCATACAATTTTGGATGATAGGTTGAACTGAAACTCAACCTTTTGCCCAACTTTCCCACAAAGTTATTTAAAAATGACCAACAAACTTTCTTATCCAAAACTATACTCTTTGGAAAACCATCCAACCTCACTATTTCCTTGAAAAACAAATTGATAATGTTTGTGGCATCAATTGTCTTCTTACATGTAATGAAATGTGCCATATTTGAAAATATATTAACAATAATGAATATATAGTCATTTTATGTTATTGGTGCTACCCAAGATTGAAATCCATACTTATGTCTTCCCATAGTCTCTTTAGTATTGGTAGAGGCTGGTACAAACCTACATTTTAATTTTTTACCTTTAGCATGCTGTAAAATTATACATCCTCACACAAACTTCTTCATATCCACACTCATTTATCATTAATAATAACTTTCATTTAGTTACACCAATGATTTATCCATGCCAAAATGACCAGTTAGTCCTCCTCTATGCATCTCCCTTATCAAGTTTTACCTCATTGACATTTGAGGTATACATAATCATTATCTTTGAACCAAAAATCATCCTAAAAAAAGTATTCCAACAATAGATTTCTATCAATGTTGGTTGGATTATTTCACATTTCTTGTGCATCTCAACAATCCAAATATTTTTCATACAACTCTCATGAATTCAAACCGAACAACTTCTAAGCTCATATCATTCATAACAAGACACCTTCTAATCAATGTATCTATAACTTTGTTTAACTTATGCTTGTAAACAAATGAATACATTTTAAGAAACTCAACCCATTTCAAATGATTTTGATTCATGTTTATTTATGACTTGCATTGGTTGGTGACCAATATATAAAATGAACTCTTTAGGCAACAAATAATGCCTCCACTTGTTCAAGACTTGTATCATAGCATAAAACTCTTGATCATAAATTGTAACAACCCCACTAGGTTTTACCAGAATATTGCAGCGATTTAAAAAAAAATACACATATTTAACATATAGATTTCACCATGAGAAACCTAACTAGTGATCTTTAACTATCTATATTAAATTTAGTGAACCAAAAAGGTTATAGTTAATCCACTTAGCTAAATATCTCCATGAATAGATATAGAAATCATGAACAATATTGAAACAACAATAAATATTGCATATCATCATAAATGAAATAGTATAAATTCAACCACAGTTGATATAATGTTACAGCCACTATTGTAGAAGTATACTTTATAAATGTTATAGTTTGTAATAATACATAAAAATATCTCAAATGATAAAACATGATATAAAGCTACATTAAACAGAGTCTCCACAACTCAATTATCAATATGTAATCTCACGTGTAGTCTCAAGTATAGTACTCCAACTGGGAAGGAGAGCATCATCTGAGTGCTTTTTCACACCAACCACATACTAGAGATCCCCCACACTATCTTCCAAACAAGGGGATGGCCCTCCCTTCATGTATGGGTAGATAATGATGATATAGAAATCCAGAGTAACAAACCAGAACTCATGTGTTGAATAAATCTAATACATAATGTGTACCATAAATAAATCCATTCTAATATGATATCGCAAAAATATGAAAACTATATCAACATATGAAATGATAATGTTTATCAAACATTACTTTGGCCAAAGTTTTCAATAATAAATGATCTTTAGGATCAATCAAATTCATACATACCACTCAATCAGATTACACCTCATCTTGCATTGATGGCACTTAGTGACACATGGTGAGCTTTGAGTGGAGAATATCATAATATTTTCAAACTTTTATCAAATACTTATGCTTTACATCTTGCATGAACCCTTTGAGAGTCAATATCTCTAAGTGCACACCCTAAAGAGTGCATCGGGAAAGGGGTGGTCAGACCATTGGTGCTTCACAAGATTGTTGTCCCTTATTGCATGAAACCATTGAATAGGGGACTACTGATATTGTATAAATAAAATGAGTGGTTGTTTAGGTACTTAAACAAAAATATGATGGCTATAGGTCAATGCACGTATATGTTGAGGTGATTAATTATGAGAAAATTACATTTGAGAGTGGTGGTATGAATTACCATTTTGGAAGTATTCTTTCATGTGAGATATTCCCTCATTTGAAAAGTGACCATTTCATATTCCTACTTGGATCTTGATATATATTTTTCTTTTGGTGAGATCATATGTGACCATATTTGGAAGCATTCCTTCATTTGAAAGTGACCATTTCCTCTTCTTATTTGGATTCTAATATCTTTTTTTCTTTTGGTGTTACATACGTGCATCCATCCTAAAGAAATTATGAGAAAATGGTGATTTATAAAATTATAGTTATATATTTATCAATTAGTAAAATAGTAATTTTGAGAGTTAAATTAGATGATCGTATAAATATATTTAATTTTTTTAATTGTAAAATATAGTTAATTTTTTCATAAATCATTTATGATGAAAGATGAAATTTTGGCCCTGATTATTAAAATTTCTAAAGAATTATGATAAATATATATTTAGTTTTTTATGTTTCCTATTTAAAGATGAGTTATCTTATATTTGAAAGGGTAATTTTTAATATGAGTAAGGTTTAATTTCAAGTGGGTCATATTGTGTTAAGTGGGTCCCCTTACCTTGTAACTACAGTGACATGTGTAACCTATAATGATTTTTATGGATGGTGGTTGAGAATTATGTTCATGAATTCATGTGGGGAGGAGTGTAATGTTTGTGAGTGTTCATAAAAAAAATTGACCTTAAATTTGATGTCTATTTAACCATCATAGGGTAGTTTTTCTTCTTATTTGGACAAGGCAATTCAAACATCGTGATATCTTGGGCATACAATCGAGTTTGAAGCTCATTTTTTTGTAGACATTTTTTGGAGTCCGATGTAGTGGTGAATCTAGATTAAGGCCATTTGTTGCCAATCAACAATAAATTTGTAGAGAAGGTGAATCTAGATTTAAGGTGGCGAATCATGTTTGTGTATTCATGTGGGGAGGAGTGTAATGTTTGTCAGTGTCTTCATAAAAAAATTTGACCTTAAATTTGATGTCTATTTAACTGTCATAGGGTAGTTTTTCTTCTTTTTTGGACAAGGCAATTGAAACATCATGATATCTTGGGCATGCAATCGAATTTGAAGCTCATTTTTTTTCCAGACAATGTTTTTGGAGCTCTGTGAACTAGTGAATCTAGATCGAGACCATTTGTCACCAATCAATGATAAATTTGTAGAGAATGTGATTAAAACATCATGATATCTTGGGAAATAATGTGTTTTAGGGCTTGCATTACACTAGATAAAAACTGAGCTATCTTGATTTTTTTAGGTCCCTCTATTATGTAAAATATAAAAAATAACACTCCAATAATTATAGGAATTCATCAGTGGAGTAAACTAGAGCAATGCAATGTGTCATTAATATGAAATTCAATGTTACACTAAGTTCTCTCTAAATACAAGTAAATTCTCAATAAATTCTTATGAAAAATAAATGTTAAATTCCATTTGACTGAAAGATAATAGATTTCCCTTAGATTATTAAATTTAATAGTTTTCTTGTGTATTTATATACTAGTGAATTCAAATTAGGACCCTATTGGTACACATGTCGACCTCATAATAGTCCCAAAGAAAAAAAGGGACAAGGATGATGCAAATGGGAATCTGAATGTAAAATTAATGGTTGCCTTACTCCCTAGCCTAGACACACTTACTTATAAGGGACACAATTTAGACATAAAAAGACTATGAATATAATGAGATGCATACCTCTTATTGAATGGGAATTACATTATTATAGACAAACACACACACACACACACACACACACACACACACACACACACACACACACACACACACACACACACACACACACACACACACACACACACACACACACACACACACACACACACACACACACACACACACACACACACACACACACACTTATTTTCCGACTAAATTATGAAATGAAGAAGATAATCTTATCTCAGTCTCTCGCTGACTAGTTACACTTTTGTCTTGGACATACATCACCTTAGCAAGCTTTACAAGTCTTCTCTCTTCTCTCTCCCATTTTCTCTCTACTCTTGGAAGTTTAATTAATTAAAATTATATCTACCCTAAGTGATCCTCTACATGTATAAAATGGATTTCAATCTCACCTGCATGACACTAACATCTTGCAAGACCTCCTAAAGTTCCCTATGTCTTGAAAAATAGCTTACATGTCAAAAAATGATCTTCTGAGTAGTTACTTTATTTTTACCTTCACCATGGGTGAAACTATTTATTTTTTTAGATCAATAGTTACATATTTACTAGTTAATGCAAATCAGTGGTTTGAAAATCACCACCTACATTAAGTGGTGTTTTTTCATCTACCCAAAAGGAGTCAATTTACCTTTGGGAGATGATTGAAACCTACTCCACTTAACATTATTGATATGTTAGAGTCTTTATGGTGTCTTTGGTCTAGTTATGATCATCTTCAATGCATGTAATCTTGTTAAAAAATTTAACAAGTTGCACAAACATCAAACCATGTTTTTGGTTAATGTAATATTGCTTGTTGACCCAACTACTTCTACATTAGACATATTAGGAAATGAAATTATCCATGAGCTCTTTCTCATTAATTCTACATGATCTCTTCCATTAACCTTCCATATTTTTCAACCTCAAATGCACACCCAAGTTACATCTTCAATTGCTTTATTCTTCCACTTGACTAGTTATTATTTATACTCCTTATCTTTTATCTTCTTGGCTATTATATAATTTATCACCATATTAGTCTCCTCCCTTTCCTTACCAAGAAACTATCATCTCCAATATACCATTGAATAATACAAACTTGCATCTTACTCACTTGCTTGTCCCTCATAGTAAGGGTATGATTTTACTATATTTAAGATAAGTAAGATATCCATCACATATGGTAGCTCTATGTCATAAACATTCACTTAAAATTTATATGAATTTACATGGCCCAATATTCTTCCACTCAAGCTTTTTATATGTTCCTTTAAGAACTTCTCTTTTCTAAAATGAGCTAAATCCAAGTCACCCACTTGGACTTTTTGTTTTCTTATTTTTTGATTTGTATGTTGTTTGCAAGTTGTGGCACTCTTCTCCCATATCTCCTTTATGTTTTGATTCACTTCATGCATATTTTTACTCAATCCCCTGATTCAATAATTATTCTATTCACACGAAGTGTATCTCTCAACTCACTAATGCCTCTAGGGCTACAACTATCCACTATTTAGACTTGTCTCCTACCAATCATCTTAACAAATTATTTAGACTTTTATTTACCACATATGTTTTCTCATCCATTTTTGGATGATAGGTTGAATTAAAACTCAACCTTGTGCCCAAACTTCCCACAAAGTTATCCAAAAATTACCAACAAACTTTGTATCCCTATCCAAAACTATACTCTTTGGAAAACCATCCAACCTCATCATTTCAAAGAAAAAAACTGACAATATTTTTGGCATCAATTGTCTTCTTACATGCAATGAAGTGCGCCATATTTGAATTTTTTTTAACCTTTCAGGACTTAATGAATGTAAATCCTATGTTTGATTAAAGGGTTGAGTATACTAAATTAGGGAAATAATATGCAATAAATATATACACTGATTTATAATAGAATTGACTAGCTTTGACTTTTCTAAAAATAGTAATAAATAGTGAAAATAAAGACTTATCCAGAAAACACCTGATACAGATGATTTGATTGCTATAAATTAAGATGGAGAATAGTCTAAGTGTCATAAATTATATCCCTATGTCATAACCCCTCCTAAAAAATAGAGCCATAATTGGATAGAAGCACCATTATTGGTAAAGTGCTGGTAGTGTCTTGATATTGACAGTAGTGTCCTCTATGTAGGATTATCCCAAACTTATAGGTACACCTGTGTCTAGATTTTTGGGGTTTGATCTTTCACACACAAATTTTGGAACCCTGTATTATGCTTTTTATAACTAACTTATTCTATAAACCATAATCCTCCATACAACTAGGGCATGAGTTAAAAAGTGTGTCCAATAGTAGGGTAGGATGGACATCCTCAACACCTTGCTGTGAAGAGAGTTGCATACATACCAATACTTTGATAATAGATCAAGACTTATGTAGTTCTCCCCACTAAATTGTTGGTGCAAATTCAAGTGATGCTAATATTATAGTGGCCTTGAGTACCTTGAATGGGCTTGAGACTAGAAATCTAGGAAATCTGAGCTTAGGGCTATTGTGGATGGTAGTATGCAGAAGTAGGGTTGAATAAGGATTTATAATCTTAATTGTGCTCAACTTATTTAATTTTTGAATGTTTATTTTGTGTTTTATTTCCATCTAGTGGATAAATGGATAAAATTCATGTATTTATACGATTATGTTGCTTGCACAAATGATAAAATATGTCTAGGCCAAGCTTAGGAGGCTTTAGTTTTTGAAAAGATATTCATTCAAGAAATCTAGGTAAAAGAACATTAACACCATTTTGGGGACACCAGTGCCACATGGTGCTACTGTCCTTATTATAGAGCTAGTGTCCAACTAGTAGAACACTATGCATGAAGGGCTAGGATCAAGAAGTGAGGGTCTGGGACTTCTTTGGAGCTACCTAGGGATGCATGTGACCCACATGAAGGCTAGATAATTGTGATAATGGGGTTTAGGATAAATACCACTTTTGGTTGATTATAAAATATATTAATAATAATGAAGATAAATTCCTTTTATATTATTGGTAACCCATGAATGAAATCCATACTTATGTCTTCCCATAATTTCTATGGTATCGGTAAGGATGTTACAAACCTACATTCTAGTTTTTTACCTTTAACATACTGGAAAATTATACATCCTTACATGAATGTTTTCATATCCACACTCATTTTTCACTAATAATAACTTTCACTCAATTGCACGAATGTTTTATCCATGCCAAAATGACTAGCTAGTCCTCCTTTATGTTTCTCCCTTAGTAAGTTGTCCATCATTGACCTTTCAGGTATACATAATCATTATTTTTGAAACAAAAATCATCATACCAAAATTATTCCAAAAATGGATTTCTATCTGTGTCAGTTGGATTATTTCACATTTCTAGTGCATCTCAAAAATCCAAATCTTTTTCATACAACTCTCATATAGTCAAACCCAACAAATTCTACTCTCATCTCATTCAATACAAGATACATTCTACTCAGTGTATCTATAAATTTGTTTAACTTTCCCATTCTATGATTTAAAACAATTGAATAATTTTTGAGAATATTAACCCATTTCACATTCTTTTGATTCATGTCTGTTTATGAATTGCATTATTTTGTGACCAATATGCAAAATGAACTCTTTAGGCAACAAATAATGCCTCCACTTATTCAATACTTATACAATAACATAAAATTATTGATCATGAATGTAATAATTATACTTGGCTTCATTCAAATTATAATTAAAGTAAACAATGAGCTTACCTTCTTGACTCGAAATTGTTCCTCTCGTTATACCACCAACATCACAATCAACCTAAAATAATTTATTAAAAGCTAACAATTCTAACAACAATTGTTCCATCACCTTATTTTAAAAAATCTAAAACATATGCTCTACTAAAACTATCCATTTGAACTCTTTGCTATCGTATTTCATTATTTTTGTAAGGAGTACACATTTTTTGCTAATGTTTATAAAGAATTTCTGATAGAAACTAGTTAATTCATGGAAGGTTCTTGCTACAAACATGTTCTTTGGTATGGCCGCTCAACAATGGCATTTAATTTTCCTAGGTCCATTCTTAACCCATAATGTGAGATTATAAGTTCCAAATAGACCAAATCTTCCTTCATAAAACTCCATTTCTTCAACTTGACCACCAAATTATCCTCTTTCAACTTCTACAATACTTGACTTAAATGTAACAAATCCTCTTATATTGTTCTACTAAAAATCAAAATTTCATCTAAATATAAAATGAAAAACTTACCCTAGTAGGGTTTTAACACTTTATTAATAAGTCTATTGAATGTGGTTATTGCATTTGAAAACCCAAATGCATAAATAACTACTCATAAAAATTGTCCTTTGTATTGAACATGGTTTTTCACTCATCACCTTCTCTAATTTTGATTCGGTGATACCACTCTTAAAATAAATATTTATGAAGTATCTCACTCCACTCAAACAATCCACCAAGTCATCCACATAAGGCAATGGAAACCTATACCTGATTGTAATATTATTAATAACTCTTGAATATATACACATATGCCATTCCCATCTTTCTTAGGTGCTAATACTATTGGAACTACATGTGGACTAAAGTTATATGATGTAGGTGCATGATCACAAGGTAGTTCATTTTTGTACATATTAGTATTAGGTCTTAAAGAGGTCTAGTGAGTCATATATGATCATTTAGAAGCCTATTCATGATTTATTTTGTATCAAAATATTAATTATTAGATGTTGAAAATAGATTTATGGAGGTTTTAAAATAATTAGAATGGTCTTTAGAACTCCCATTCTATTTTCCTGCTAAATTTGTGATTTGAATATTTGAATTTTAAGGTGCAAATTGAGGGTGTTTTCTCACCTTGGAAGATAATGTATGTATATAGTATTTATTTTAAGAGGTAATTTATACCTTATGGGATGTTTCAATGTCCCTATACCTTAGTTAAAGTATCTATGCTAAAACTTAATCAAGGTTAATTATTGAATCAAGCAAGTCAATAAGATGTATACGTTGAGATAACCTTGGGGATAGATTGCATAGGATAGGAATATAAATAAATAAATAAGGAGGTTTAATAGTCATAATCATGTAGAGATGAGGAAGGAATAATGTTCAATAGGTCAAGAATACCTCAAACATTTGAATAGATAAGAGGGAATGAAGAAAGGAGCTTGAGGAGAGAAGAGAGGAGGTCTACAGGGGTTTGAAAGGATTGATGTAAATTGTTTGAAAGATAAGTAATGAAAGAATTATTTTAGTAACTCTTATATATAATTTCAAATTTGTCTCATTTTTAAATAAGTTTTTTTGGTTTTTAATAATTATATTTGCACTATAATGGTCTTCATTTGCATATAAGCCTGCAAAACACATAATAAGGGTTCTATTAGTCTTAAAGGAGAATATTTTGTCCATTTTGAGATTTTTTAATAATTAAAAATGGTATAATAAGTGATTAATACCTATTTAGGGTCTATTAAAACCATCAAAAATATAAAATCTATCACAATATCTAAATTCTGTCATATTCAATTCAGTCTCAAAACATAGTATAATATAGGGTTTATCAGTCAAGAAATAATATATTTTTGTATGATTTTGTGATTAAGTTGATGTTTAAAGTGAAATATAAAATGAAAAAAATGTATTATGGGTCTTATTAAATCAATAAGAGTCATTAAAAATTATTAAACTTTATATTTTATCTACATTTTTACTCACTGCCTATGCACAATATTGTAAAACCTATGACAATCAAAGAAGTTTGTCCTTTGTGCTCAGTTTGAGGTGTTTCAAGAATAGAATAAGATTGATATGGAAATATCAAGGTGTTTATATTATGTTTCAATAAAAAATAATCATAAAAAGGTCTAATAATTTGAATTATCCATTTTTGTTTACTCTCAGATCTATGTTAGAGACTGTAAACCCCAAACTAGGGTTTTGAGACCTTAAAATCTTTATAACTTTTAAGAAACCTATGAAAAGTGTTTGAAATTTTGTAAGATGATGAAATAGGTTGTATTTTAATATTTTGAGTTTTTTTTAGGACTTGAGGAGTCCTAGGGAGGAATATATCCAACTTGTACAATTTATATACCTATATGTTGCAGTGTCAACCCTATTAAGAGTCATATTAAGGAATTCAAAACATAAAAAAAGTTTAAACTTGTGTATTGAGTTAAGACCACATATATGATATTTTATAAACCTTGAGATAATTTTCATATATTTTTGAAAGCAAAATAACATAGATGAATGAATATATGTGCCTAAGAAAGGTGGATAAACCTGCAAAAATATTTAAAACCATGTTATAGTCAATCTTATTCAAGTATAAGCATTGATTCAAGGGTGTTGCATGTTTCTTTGGTTAGATAGATTATTAAAGAGTAAAATAATCTTGTTGAAAGCTTTTAAATTCTTAAATAATATAAATTTTGATTAGAATATTTAAAGAGGAAAGTCCATTTGTAGTATTTTACAAGAATACACTAAAGAGGAAGGTGGAAACTTGTTCCTAGAGTGAGATTAATAATAAAAGGATATAATGACCCTTATGGATGAAAGTATGTGATAGTAAATAATGTTAAAAGGTTATTTAATAAGGAATACCTTGTGAAAACCCCTATTTTTATAAAATTGATATTAGAGATAGAAAGAAAAATTGTGTTCTCATCATTTTTGGTATCAAAGCCTAGAAAAAGCTCTTGGGAAATGTGAAAGAAATAAAAATAGGAGTGAAGAGATTCAAGTTGAGAAATAGAAACTTGAGGAAGGTATGTGGTGAAATAGACACTTATGGGAATTTTGAAAAAGGTTAGCATTCCTATAGCCCATTGAGGATTAAGAAGGTAAGAAGAAGAGCACATTGAGGTGTAAGAGGAAGGAATCGAAGGTGAAATAGAATTAGAGGTGTCCAAGGTGAAACAAACTTGAGGGTTTCAAAATACCAAGTAGAGACTTTGGGTGAGGCATAGGAAGAAGTAAAAAACAAATAGAAGGACTAAAAAGAGAAAGGAACCAAATTAATAAAAAGAGTGAGGTGAGAAATAAAGAGATAATTCAAAAAGAAATAGATGAGATGAATCAAAACTTAGCATGATTAATACAAGGTGTGGAAGAATAAATCAAGATAGGAATTCATATTTAGAAAGGCAATCAAGTGGCCAATCAAATCATTACAGAAAGGAGAAAGAGACAACAAGAAATTGAAAATTAGAAAAGTATGATAAGGGTGATAGATAAGAAACCCAAGGAGGAAATTAAAGAGGTAATCAAACGTCAAGATTTTACTTCTAATAGTTTGTTCGAATGTGTGATTATAGGTATGGAGATTATTGAAGAGGATCCAATTTGAGGCCTTAAATTTTGAAAAGGAAAATAAAGACAAGTGATTAATGAACCACAAGAAGTTGGTTAAAGAATAAAATATTCCATGTGACTATACCAAAAAAGTTTTGGAAGATATTAATAAATGTAGAGTAGCAGGTGAGTGAGAATAAATAAGTTATCTTAGAGGACAACAGGACGACAAGGTTCTTATTTGAAGAGCCTCAAATAGATTTTTATAATAACAAAGATGAATATGACAACTATAAATAGTCCATGAAAGAAGAAATAGATGCTTGGTATGAAAACATAGTGTCTTATATGAAGGAAAAACTAAAAGAAAATAATAGTTATGAAGAGTTATAAATAAAATAAGATGAAAGTCGAGAAATCAGTCAAGAGGATGGCCATCTAGAGAGCAGTCAAGAAGAAGAATGGAAATAAAGTAAGAAATATAATTTATAAATAGAGGTGAAGATAATTTTATTCAATGGAAAATATATTTAAGTGTAGGATTGGCAATAATTGACTGATAATAATAGAGTCTTTGACAAGCCAAAGTTTGGTAGAACATAATCTAGTAGTAAGGAACCTAATGTTGTAGTAGTTGACAAACATGAACAACATGGTAAAGATGAATAAGGATTGAATATGCATCAAATACATAAATAAAGAGGTGTTTTATTTAATTAATTTGTTTCATGTGTAGGAATAACAAAAGAGAAGGAAACACAAAGGAGGATTAAATGTGGATTAATTGAGCATATCCACATCTATGAGCAACTAGTTGAAGAAGATATAAATAAAAGTTCATTTTCATTAGCTAGAGTAAAATAGAAGACTTGTGAGTAGGAGATAATTAAAACCTTTAATTCAAGGATTCTGATGTAGGTGCATGATCACAAGATAGTTAATTTTTATACATATTAGCATTAGAAGGTCTTAAAGAGGTATATTGAGTCATATATGATCAATAAGAAGCTTATGCATGCTTAATTTTGTATTAAAATATTCATGATTAGATTTTGAAAATGGATCTTGGGAGGTTTTAAAATTAGTATAATGGCCTCTATAAATCCCATTCTATTTTCCTGCCAAAATTGTGATTTGAATATTTGAATTTCAAGTTGCAAATTGAGGGTGTTTTCTCACCTTGGAAGGGAATGCATGTATATAGTATTTATTGTAATAGGTAATTTAGATCTTATGGGATGTTTAAATGTCCTTATACCTTAGTTAAATTGTCTATGTTAAAAATTAATCAAGGTTAATTCGTAAATCAAACAAGTCAATAAGATGTATATGTTGAGATAACCTTAGGGACAACTTGCATAGGATAAGAATAGAACAAGATAAACAATAGGGAGGTTTATTAAGAGGAATAAAGTAGATATGAGTAATGAGGAAGGTTAAATAGGTAAATAAAACCTCAAACATTCAAATAGATAAGAGGGAATTAAGAAAGGATCTCGAGGAGAGAAAAGAGGTTTACAGAGGCTTAAAAAGATTGATGTAGATTGTTTGAAAGATATATAATGAAATAATTATTTTAGTGCCTCTTATATATAATTTCAAATTTGTATCCTTAATAAGTGTTTTTTTGTTTAATAATTCTATTTACACTATAATGGTCTTCATCTACATGTAAACCTGCAAAATACAAAATAAGGGTTCTGTTAGTCTTAAAGGAGACTGTTTTATCCATTTTGAGATTGTTCAAAAATTAAAAATGGTAGAATAAGTGAGTAAAACCTATGGAGTTCTATGCATACCATAAAAAATATAAAATAGTTCATGATATCTAAATTTTATGTCATATTAAATTCAATCTCAAAACATAGTACAGTACATGGTTTATCAGTCAAGAAATGATATCTTTTTATATGATTTTGTGATTAAGTTAATGTTGCCAGTGAAATATAAAGTTAAATAAATGTATGATGGATATTATTTAATCAAGAAGAGTCATTAAAAAGTCTTAAAACTTTATATTTTCTCTACATTCCTACTCATTGCGTATGCACAATATTGTAAAACCTATGACAGTAAAAGAAGTTTGTCCTTTGTGCTCATTCTGAGGTGTTTCAAAAATAGAATAAGGTTGATATGGAAAGATCAAGGTGTGGATATGATGTTTTAATAAAAAATAATCACAAGAATTTCTAATAATTTGAATTATCCATTTTAATTTGCTTTCATACTTGTGTTAAAGACTGAAAACCCCAAACTAGGGTTTTGAGACCTTAAAATATTTATAACTTTTAAGCGACCCATGCAAAGTGTTTGAAACTTTTTAAGATGATAAAATAGGTCATATTTTAATATTTTGAGTTGGTTTCAAGACTTAAGGAGTCTTAGGGATTAATTTATCTAAGTTGTATAATTTATAGACATATAGGTTGCAATGTAAAACACGTCAACAATCATATTGAGGAATTCAAAGCATAAAGAAGGTTTAAAACTATATATTGAGTTAAGACCACATATCTAAAAGTTTGGAAATATTGAGAGAATGTGCAGGTATTTTTTAATTCAAAATAACCTAGGTTAATACATATATGTACTTAAGATAGGTGGACATACCTACAAAAGGATCTAAAACCCTATTCTAGTCAATCTTTTTCAAGTATAAGCATTGGTTGAAGGGTGTAGTGTGTTTGTGTTAGATAGAGTTTAAATGATTAAAATAATCTTGTGAAAATATTTTAAAGTATTAATAATATAAGTTTTGATCAGAATATTCAAAGAGGAAGGTAACAAACCTATTAAGAATCTAAAAAGTCCATTTTTAGTCTTTTGAAAGAATACACTAGTGTTAGTAAAGAAGGATACAAGGCTACTGAAGAAGGAATACCTTGTGAAAATATCTATTTTCATTAGATTGATATTAGAGATAGATAAAAATTTGTGTTATCATCATTTTGTGTATCATAGCTTAGAAAATCCTTTTGGGAAATGTGAAAGAAAGATAGGAGTGAAGAGACTCAATTTGTGAAATAAAAACTTGAGGAAGATAAGTGGTGAAATAGAAACTTGTGGGAAAGTTTAAAAAGATTATCAATATTATAGAATAGTGAGGATTATAAAGGTAAGAAAAACATCACATTGAGTCTAAAGAGGAAAGAATCCAAGGTAAAACAAACTTGGAGCTGTCCAAGGTGAAATAGACTTGGGGGTGTCAAAAGACCAAGTAGAGACTTTAGGTGAGGCACAAGAAGAATAAGTAGAAAAAAAATGGAAGGACTTACAAGAGAGGGGAACCAAATGAATAAAAAGAGTAAGGTGAGAAAAGAAGAGAAGATTAAAAAATAAATATATGAGATGAAGCAGACCTTAGTAGGATTAATACAAGGTTTCAAAGAATCAATCCATAATCAATCAAGACAGGAATTCATATACATAAGGGTGGTCAAGTGGCCAATGAAATAGATTAAAAAAAGGAGAAAGTGATAGAAATAAATTAAAAATTTGAAAAGGATGATAAGGGTGATATAAAATCAACCCAAGGAAGAAATTGAAAAGGCCATCACACCTCAAGATTTTGATTCTAATAGTTTATTTTAATGTGTGATTACATGTATGAATATTATTGAAGAGAGGGTCCAATTTGAGGCCTCAAAAATTGAAAAGGAAAATGAAGACAAGTGGTTAATGAACCACAAGAAGCTGATTGCAGAAGAAAATATTCCATGTGAGCAACCCAAACAAGTTTTGGAAGACAGTAAGAATAATGCAAAGAAACAAGTGAGTGAGAAAAAATAAATTGTCTTTGAGGACAAAAAGATGGCAAAGTTATTATTTTAAGAGTGTCAAACATATTTTTAGAATAATAAAGAGGAAGATGACAACTATAAATAGTCCATGAAAGAAGAAATAGATGTTTGATAGGAAAACACAGTGTCTTATATGAAGGAAAAATTAAAGGAAAATAATAGTTATGAAGAATTCCAAATAAAATAAGATGACAATCAATAAATCAATAAAGAGGATGGTCATCTAGATAACAATCAAGAAGAAGAATGGAAAGAAAGTAAGTAAGATAATTTTGAAATAGAGGTGAAGACAAGTATATGTAATGGAGCATCTATGCAAGTGTAGGATTGGCAGCAATTGATTGATAATAATAGAGGCTTTGACAAGCCAAAGTTTGGTGGAACACAATCTAGTAATAAATAACCTAATGTTGTAGTAGTTAAAAATCATGAACAACATTCTAAAGATTAATAAGGATTGAATATGCCTTAAAGGTGTAAACAAAGAGTTGATTTCTTTAATGAATTTATTTCATGTGTAGGAATAACAAAATAGAAGGGATCAAAGAGATTAAATGTTAATCAATTGAAAATTTCCACATCTATGAGTTTATAGTTTCAAAGAGGACATAAATAAAATTTCATCTACATTAGCTAAAGTAACATAGAAGACTCATGATTAGGAGATCATGAAAAAATTTAAATCAGGGAGTTTGATGTAGGTGCATGATCACAAGGCAGTTCATTTTTGTACATATTAGTATTAGAAGGTCTTAAAGAGGTCTAGTGAATCATATGTGATCAATAATAAGCCTATTTGTGCTTCATTTTGTATTAAAATAGTCATGATTAGATGTTTAAAAGGGATCTAGGGAAGTTTGAAAATTAGTTTAATGGTGTTTAGAAATCTCATTCTATTTTCTTGCCAAAATTTTGATTTGAATATTTGAATTCCAAGGTGTAAATTGAGGGTGTTTTCTCACCTTGGAAGGGAATGTATGTATGTAATATTTCTTGTAAGAGGTCATTTAGACATTAGGGTATGTTTCAATGTCCTTGTACCTTAGTTAAATTGTATATGTTAAAACTTAATCAATGTTAATTCTTGAATCAATCAAGTCAATAAGATGTATACATTAAGATAACCTTGGGGACAACTTGTATAGGATAAGAATAGAACATGATAAATAATAAGGAGGTTTAGTTAGTATAATAACGTAGAGATAAAGAAGGGAAAAGGTTCAACAGGGCAAGAAGACCTCAAACATTTGAATAGATAAGAGGGAATGAATAAAGAAGATCAAGGAGGAGAAAAGAGAGGAGGTTTGTAGGGGTTTGAAAGGATTAATGTAAATTGTTTGAAAGATATGCCTCTTATAAAAAATTTCAACTCTGTCTCCTTCATAATTAAATGTTTTTGTTGTTTAAAAATTTTATTTGCACTATAATGGACTTCATTTGCATATAATTCTATAAAACACAGAGTAAAAGGAGAATATTTTGTCCATTTTGAGATTGTTCAAGCAGTAAAAATGGTAGAAGTGATTAAAAACTATGGAGGTATATGCATACCATCAAAAATCTAAAATATTTCATGAGATCTAAATTGTGTCATAGTCAATTTTATCTCAAAACATAGTACAGTAAATGGTTTATCAGTCAAGAAATGATATTTTTTTGTATGATTTTGTGATTAAGTTGATGTCGATAGTGAAAGATAAAGTGAAATAAATGTATGATGGGTATTATTCCATAAATAAGAGTTAATAAAAAGTCTTAAACCTTATATTTTATCTACATTTTTACTCACTACCTATGCACAATATTGTAAAACCTTTGACAGTGAAAGAAGTTTGTCCTTTGTGCTCATTTTGACGTGTTTCAAGAATAGAATAAGGTTGATAGGGAAATATCAAGGCGTGGACATGATGTTTGAATCAAAAATAATCATAAAAAGGTCTAATAATTTGAATTATCTATTTTTTCTAATCTTAGATCTATGTTAAATACTGTAAACCCCAAACTAGGGTTTTGAGACCTTAAAATCTTTATAACTTTTTAAGCGACCCATAAAAAGTGTTTTAAACTTTTTAAGATGATAAATAGTTGTATTTGAATATTTTGAGTTGGTTTAAAGACCTGAGGAGTCCTAGGGAGGAATATATCTAAGTTGTATAATTTTTAGACCTATAGGTTGCAATGTAAACCCTATTAATAATCATATTGAGGAATTCAAAACATAAAGAAGGTTTAAACCTATGTATTGAGTTAGGACCACATCTCTAAGAGTTTGGAAACCTGGAGATCATTTTCATGTATTTTTTAATGTAAAATAACCTAGGTGAATAAAAATATTGCTTAGGAAAGGTTGATAGACCTACAAAAATATCTAAAACCCTATTTTAGTCAATCTTATTCAAGTATAAGCATTGGTTGAAGGGTGTAATTTTTTGTTGGGTTAGATAAATTCTAATTGAGTAAAATAATATTGTTTAAATATTTGAAAGTCTTAAATAACATATTTTTTTATTATAAGATTCAAATAGGAAGGTAATAGACCTATTAAGAGTCTACAAAGTCCATCTATAGTCTTTTGCAAGAATGCACTAAAGAGGAAGGCGTAACATTATTCCTAGAGTGAGATTAATAAAAGAAGGATATAATTACCCATTTGTATGAAAGGATGTGCTGTTAAATAAGGATATTGAATAAGGAAGAAAAAAATTTATGTTCTCCTTTCGGATTGATATTATATATAAAGAAAAAGGGGTACCCCTATTTTCATCAGATTGATATTATATATAAAGAAAAAAAGTATGTTCTCATAATTTTCTCTATTAATCCCTTATATAACAGTTCTTGAAATTTTATCTTCACATCCCCATTCTCCATAGGTGTCAAATTATATGTTGTCATATTTTGTAAGGTAGTTTAGGGATCAATTTCACGTGATGGATAATGTTCCTCTTAGGTGGTAATAGTAAACATTTTGAAAAAATGTAAGCGTATTCATTTTTAAAAATGCACTTCAAGTATAATTTCACTTACCTTATCTTTTGTCCCAAGTTGCATGGGTTTTAAAATGAAATCAAAATATGTGTTATCCTCCTTTGGTTCCTTTAATAATTTTTTTCAAAAAACTAACAAAACCTTAGGACTGTAGTCCAATGCTTCTCCTTTGTCCTTCAATGGGCTCAAATTTAACTTCCTACCATCCTTCATAAGTATGTAGGTGTTTGTTTTATCATCATGCATGACCTTTATATCATTTTTCCATGGTCTACCCAACAACACATGGCATACATCCATAGTCATGATATCATACAAAACTTCATCCCTATATGACCCAATATATAAGTTAACCATGCATTTATCATTCAATAAAATATGATGTCCCTTTAACAATCTCGACACCTTATATGGATTGGGTTAGTGTAATCTTATCTACCATATCTTTATAAGCCAAATTATATATACCAAAACTATTAATTATAACCTTACAACACTTATCTCCAGATTTACATATAGCTTGGAAAGTTTTCTTTCTTTGTACTAGTTTATTTTACTCAATGGTTCATTTTAGTAACACTTGTTTCATCATGAGAGCTTCCCCATGTTTCAGTTCCTCTATGTGATTTGGGGATGCAACACTCTCTTCATTTTATTGTACAATGTGATTACTTTGGGTTCACTTCTTCTATTGGTGTTTCATAATTCCTTTTAACTTTCAAACACTCTATGCCCAAAATATCCATACTCATAGCATGTACCCATGAATTCTCTCCCAAAGTATCCTCTTACTCTTTGTATTTGATTTTGATTTTGAGAAGTTCTAATATCCTTCGCAAGCATGTTGTTCTCTACCGATGTTTTATCATCCTCTTCCTCTATAAAATATTCCTCTACCTCTTGATTTTCTTTTTCTTCTTGACAAATTCTCTTCGACCTTCAGTGAAAATTGATAAGATTATTCTATTGAGTTAAACATAAACATTTCAAACCCAATTTGTTTAGAAATATGAAGAACATTTGCATAACTTGAGATCTTCTCTTCATCATCTTCAAAATTACTAAATCTAATAGTGAGATTATAAAAATCCTCCATGTAACCCTTAACACTCATTTCTCTTTGCCTCAAATTTTGTAACTTATTGAAATAACTTAGTTGATAATCTAAAGTCAAGAACTTACCTTTTAAGTTTTTCAACCATATTATCCCAAGTTTTGATCTTGTATTTTCCTCTTCTTTCTCTTTATATCTACACATGATATGACCACAAGGATGTATGTCCCTTAAATTTGGTATAAAAAAACTTAACTTTATTGAGGTCCTCCATTGATTCATAGTCAAATTAATTCTCTACCTCTATGATTTAATCTATAATATCCTCTAGGTATAAACTTTATCCATTGCTATGGGTGTCCAACTTAGACTTTAGTCCCATTTTAGTAATGTTATTAAAAAATATGTCTTATATTTCATCTACAAGATCTTCAACCTTAAATTATTGTGCTCCTCATCATTCATCATCACTAGCATCTATAAAAATGGTTCCTATGTGTTGTGCAATGTGCATAGCATTTAACCTTACTTGGATTCTTCTCAACACCTCTACTAAATTTTAAAATTTACATGATCTTCCTCTTATTACAAGAGGTTATCTTTTATGTGCCATATATGTCCCTCATAAATCTCAACAATAACAATACAAGACTTTCATAATTATAAATGAATCAAATAGAGCCTCACACACTCAATATAGTAAGGTAAAATCTTTCTTTGATATCGATATATGTAGATGGAAATGAGGGGTAAAAATTAATGGCTACCTTACTCCCTGGCCTATATAGACTTACTCTCAAGGGTCATATTTTAGAGATAAAATACATAAACTAGAAGCAACCACGCATCTTTTATTGAATGAGCATTACAATATTAAGAAGGTATAATACATACACAAATAATCTTGATTTTCTATTGAAATATGAAATAAATAATACATTCCAATAATAGTCTCTCATAGATTGGACACTCTCTATTCTAAACATACATTGTTCCACACCATGGGGCCTAGGGTGTCAGTGCAGTGGATAACCTTGTACTTGGTAGTGATAAATAAGCTATATAATGTGTAAAGATAAACTAAACTATAGTAAACCAATCACACATTTGAATGTATAAGTATTTTTAAAATAGTGCAAATTATATTCAATGTAAATAATATAGAAAATTTAGGTGTGTACAATGTGCAACAAAGTTAGGAATTCAAGTTATTATTTACCTAGACTAAATGTTAATTACATATGTGTGTGATATGCTAGATACTCAAAGTATAATAAAATTATCCTATGTGATTGTGTGATATTTCTCATATTAGATCCATTATGGGTTAGACAATTACAATATAGATACATCATTGGAAAAAGTTAGTTACAATAGAAAATGATTATAGGATAGATGATTTTTCATCTTATAACCGAGTGAAAATTGGTCTTCATGTAGGTGTGGTAGTTATACATACATACATATGTGTGTGTGTGTGGGGTATCTCTAACAAGTTATTTAACATGTAACAAACATAGATATTACCACCTAGAATGCCACATGGTAGTAGGGAATTGACAAATAGATGTTAAGTGTGAGGTCATTGCATGGTGTAAGGGTATTGTGTTTCTATTTGTGTAGTGTTTTTTTAGTGTAAATAGGTATTGTGAGGGTTTCACAAGTGATATATAGTGCCGCAAAATGATGCACATGAGGTGAATTTTATAAGATGTCTACTTAGTGTCTAACTTATACATGACATGATCCAAAGTTTTTCTACAAATATATTATATTCCATGAGGTTACACCAATCCTAAAATATGTTTCAAGTGTAGGTAACTTAATATCCTTAGATGAGTGTGAAAACTTTCATAAAATATGAATTTGGAAATTATCCCTTTCTTGAGATGTAATGTTCCCCATTGTGTCTTTTGTTAACTATGGAAACTAAACCTGAAGTTCTTGAAGGTTATGACACTCAGCTTGATTGATTTATTTCCCTACCTTTAATACTCTCGATATATAGTATGTGCCTTGGTGGATGCAATTTTTTTCACTTCAATGACCTAATCCTTTAGTGTTGGGTGCAAGTGACTAGGATCTAAATTGATGTGATGTTTTACCTCATAATGTGTTGGCATACCCTTTATCTATTCAAAGACATCTCCATATTTTTGTAATATCTTATCAAGACATTGTTGTTATGATGGTGTTTTCATGACATGATACACTACTAATGTATATTTTTTCTCTTTCACAAATGATTCTAGGTAGAGCACGAGTAGCACAAACATTTATGTGTGTGAGATGAACTTGTTACATTGCTTGACAAATACTAAAGTAATTTAATTTAATTAATTATTTAATTTAATTTTTATCCTATGCCTAACTACTTAAAACCATAATTATATAAAGTTACATGATTAAATATAAACTTATGTATACAATCTATACCAGTTATATTTTCATTATGGTGATGGATCACAGAGTGTGATTCAAAATGGATTTGAAATCACTTGCATAATTTTATCTAGAAGAAATTCACTCTAAATTAATTTATGTCATTAGTGGTGACTCCAAAATTTTCAATAAATAATATTTGACATGCACAACACATTGTTATGGTTTGGCTTGATATGTAACATTGTGGTCATATAAATGCAGCCTTATAAGCAAAATTCCACAAACCTCAAGTGGCATGATGTCATAAGTGATTTTGTCCTTTTCCACCAAGCATGTATATCTTTCTTATATTGAATCCAACCCAAAAAGTTTGGTTTATGTTGTGATTTAGTGGTAATGCCTAGGCATTGGGTGTAGCTAGCACAATGATGTTATTTAGGACCCCATTATCAATGATGTCATAAATAAGTTGGCCCTTCACCCATAATTGGTGTAGAAGATACACTATCATTCCTTAGAGATGTTAATAGTAGTGTTGATTTTTACTCATATTAGTGATATCTATATTAGTATAATCCATTAAAGTAAGACATGATGTATACTGCATGTTAAATATTATTGTGTGACATTCATAATCACTGTGTAAGTTTTTGTGGTGTCCATGAAACTAATTTTCACTTTGGTTCTTCATTAATTTATCTATTATAGAAGAATTTGAATTATTATGGTGTTTCTTAACCTTATTAGGTTATTATCCCTTGCATAGTAGGGTTAAATGGTTCATTGTACATAAGCTAGCTTTTGTGCAAATATGGTGCATTGTGCATAAGTTGGCTCTTGTGCATAGTGCTAGATGAAGAAGAGAAATTTTGTTTCATCTTTTCCTTGGATTTGATTATGGAAACATTATAGTATGCTTGCCCTAATTTTTTTGAAGTTAATACCTCCATATTTATGTTAGTATAATGTAATATTATTTTATGTAATTTATCACCTTATGTCACTCTATCAAGCCCTCACTTAGATGCACATTGTAGTCAGAGAATTCATTGGTATAGTCTTCAATTGGTTGTTGTTTAAATTGAGACAATTACTATATCTTGATGTATTCATCTTCATAGTTCTTGAGGGGATATTACTCATCCTTTAAGGCAATGACAAAATACTTTGAAGTCTCAATGAACTCATAGACTTTCTCATGCTACATGCTAAAGGTTTCCCACTAGTGGGACACTAAAATGGATATCTTCAACACTATAAATGTGATATTCTATGTGTCAGTGAAAATATTGACCATGAATTAATCTAGTGCACAAAACTTGTTATACATAGATCAAACATCACCCTAAAAATCTCTATAATTATTCTCTCATCTTTCTTGAACTTTCTCTCTACTCTTGGAAGCTAAACTAACTCATCTTACCTCTTCCCCAATTGACCCTCTACCTTTGAAAAATAGATCTAAATCTAACCTACGTGACACTAACATCTTATAGGGCCTCTTTGAGTTCCTTTTATCTTGTAAAATGGTCCACATGTAAGAAAATAAAGCTATGAGTAGTTCCTTGTGTATTAATTTCACCATGAATCTAACCACCTGTTAATGCAGACTGACAATTTCAAACCCACCACTTAAATTAAGTGGTGGTTTCATCATCTACCCAAAATAATTTAACCTCTTGGAGATGAATGAAAACTATTCCACTTGTCATTCCTAAGATGTTGGAGTCTTGATGATTTTCCTTGGATTAGTTTTAATTATCCTCTGTTTAATCTTGTCGACATTAGCATTAAGTTGCATAAACTTAAAAAAACATTGACCTATATTTTTAGTTGATGAAAGATTAATTATTGAACCAAATTGTTCTTCATCAAAATGACACATATACATAATATAAATGGGACCACAACACATGGGATGAAAACCATACAATACAATTCTAGTAAAACTATGACTGGATAATATGTTCTTGGTAGGGGACAAATACAATAGAGAGAGGAGAGAGGAGATAGAAAATAAACCATGGGGGAAGTTGAGAATAAGGATAAGGACCTCTAGAAGTAAAAAACTATGCCAATAATACCTAATTTAAACCAACCATCAACAAGTACGCAAACATTACATAAATATGTAATTTAATGACTAAAAAATGCATATGGGCCATTTTTAGTTATCTATATTTTTCCCAAATTTGATGTGTGTGTGTGTGTGTACAAAACTATCGATGTAAAATCAAACATGGCATAGATACAATATTTTTTCCCCTTGAAGATCTTGAAGAAAACTTTATGTACCTGTAGATCCTGTAATAACATTCTTTCTTTTTTACATCCATGGGTGAGTACCAATAATAATAATCTACTAAAATATAGAAAATTAAACATGATATGGTATTTAATTTTATTGAAGGTGTGCACAATAGCCTTGTGATATCATGTACCTCTAACCTTTAATTAATCCTACATAAATTTATGAGTAGAAATATTAGTGACAAAAATTAAGCTAAAATAACATTCTAAGTACTTAAAAAATAATGCTAAACAATATCCTAGATATATATCCCATAGTGGGGATAGATTTCATGTCTTGAGTACATCATGTCATGGTAGTGAGTAAAATTCTAATGGTCCCTTCTATAAGATAGAATGTTATATTAAATTCATTCAATTTGGATTTATATAATGATGGGAATATATGCCTCCCTCTTGAGACTTGGTATGAATATGTGAAGAGCATATATCAACAGAAAGGAATTACGCACATCATATGTAGGATAAGATATAAAAGTAATGGTGTCTAACATATAATAAGGTAATATTAGAAACATGAATGTTATAGATAATTTTCCCAATGCAGACATATGATGTGATCAATATAGGTCCTTAAATAATGTGCCCCATATGGACAAAATATGATCAGTGTAGGATGAAAGATATGCCCCATGTCGACATATTATATAAGAATGTAGTATAAATATTACAAGATATAACAATACAAAGCATAGATATATGCTCTTTCCCCTAGTATATGCATGATAAGAATCATGGAAAAGTAATAAAAACATTGTGCATGATATAGATCATTGTACCAAACACGCCAAACACCTATTAGTAAGAACTAAAATAAGAAAAATGTCACATATTTTACCAAGCATAGAGTAAAAAATTAATTTATTGAAAGCACGTCTAACACATAGAAGAGACAAAAATAGTGAAGGCACATCAATTACAACATAAACATATAAAGCATGCCAAACATGCTAAACACACCCCAAGTACTAAACAATAACATCAAACACACTAAAGACACATCAAACATTATACATGCACATAAAGTAGTGAAGACACAATGCAAAAAATTAAATTATGTTACTAAGCATATTAAACATTCAAGATGTGAATATATAAAGTAAAACAAGCTATGAATACATATGAGAGCAAAAATTATAAAAATACACACACACACGCGTACACACACACACACGCACATGCACATGCACACGCACGCGTGCGCGCGTGTGCGCACCCACACACACACACACACACACACACACACACACACACAAAATCATATTAAATAATACACATCATAGACATAAGTCATGACATAAAATTAAATACCAATATGATAAATATAATCAATGAAGATAGAACTTAAAGTGGGACCAAGAAATGCCTCAAATCTCCCATAGTTTTTCCATTGAATACTAAACATAATATGTGCCCCAAATAGTGTTGTGAAGTCATAATAATGAATTTATAACTTATCAAACACAAATCCAACATATATCTCAACAATCTCATCAATAACATGTATATACAAAATATTTTTAGTATAACCTCTTTTCGACAGAATATAATCATGAGCATACACTTTTTAGCCTAGCATAGACATAATATAATTATCTTTTTCAATTAATAAATTAACAAGATAAAGGCAAAGGAATTTCAAAAGACATGTGATAAGCATTACCATAAAAATCATAGGAGACATAAAGGTAGGCAATGAAATAATCCAATCACATACTTATGGAATAAAATATAGGATCAAAGGCAAAGACAAAGGGATTCCCTACCGAACAATAAATTTCATTATGATTCATTTTTATGGAGGCATGTTTCTTAAATAAATGTGTCATCATCATTTAGAAGCTAGTATGGGATTTTAGGATGGGATCAAGAAAAATCAAGGATGACAAGCTATAAAAAATAAGAAGATGAGGTAACCTAAGAACAATAGGATAATAAATCCAAAAGTAATGGTAAAACCATAGGAAAATAAGAATTAAAATCATAAGGTAGTATAAGCATGACAATTTAAAGATAAGAAGCAATATAAGGCATGTTGGATAAAAATGAAACATAATCAAGCCATAAAAATAACTAAAAAGATGCGACTAAAACATCACAATGAAATATGAATCCTAGTCAAGCCATGAAAGCAAATAAAAATAAGTGACTCAAAAATATGATCTGAGGCCTAGGAGGAGACCTAGTTAACAACCTTCTTAAACTAGTTAAGAGGGTTATATGTAGAAGTGAATTATTAAATGCAAAAGAATATGAAAGTGCAATAAATTAAAAGAATAGGGAAAATAATAAAGATATGACAACCGATAAAGAACTATAATATAAAATTTATATCATACTAAGTTTTGTATAAATCTTAAAGATCGTGTATCTGGTGTCAATATACTTCCTAACTCTATTATTATATGGTTTTGTTTATTAAGATGATTACCTAAAAATAATGGAAGTGTACATTATTATACAATGCAAGGATATGAAGCATCAATTGGACCATTAAAACATTTGGTAATAATTGTTTCATAACTAAAAAGTGTGGTGACATCACCAATTGTCTTTACTGATGATTTGTTGGCTACACTATTGATGTTATAAGAGTTATGCACTAACACAAGCATGGAATTCAAAGTAACAAACTGACATGTAGGTGTGGATCCTACTACCCAAGATACTAATGTTAGTGCAAGTATGGACGTGCAATGGTGGTGATGGTTCATTTGATCTAGTAGCCCAAATCCTCCTAGATTAGTCTCCCCTCCTTGAAGATAAATAGTCCCCATTGCATGAAGTTTCATAAGAATATTTTGAAATAAATTGAAAACCTACACTTCTATAAACCATTTTCATTTGTAAGGCACTTTACTTGTATTGATGACCTAGAAGAGAAGAATCTCTTGTAGACATGTCTATTTTACCTGAGCATCAATGACTTGATCCAATTCTGCTAGACTAATACAACTTAGATTGATCTATATTTGTTGAAAAATATTTGAAGTAACTAAAGTATCTAACATGGGTGTAAATCAATGGTGTAAGAGTTATGTGTTGAAAACTAGATGCAACCCAAGATAAGTTAGAAGATTAAACTTTAAAGTGTTATCTCCTACTTTCTTGGTGATGGTGGATGAATCTTGTGGTAAGGTCCCATAAGTATTTCCTTCTACAAGTATATCCAAACTTAATCACCAATTTGAAAGGTGTGTGATGTACGATGTTTATCATGACACTACTTGTATTTCACATTTACCTATTTCAAAATGGTTTGCACTTGTTGTTGAAGGTTCTAAATGTGTTCAATAAATTAAATATATTTTTTAAATTCTTTTTGAGTTGAAAGAGTTGTAACTATTGATATTTGAATAGGGTAAGCTACAATAATGGATGTTAGAGGTTGAAAACCCAAAAAAAATTGAAAAAAATTGTGGGGTATAGTCATGTAGAGCTCTATTGTAGTTGTACTAAATTAAAAAAGGATTTCATCCCAAGTGCATTGATTCTTAGAATTGTACACTCTTAGAAGGTATACCATCATCCTATTTACCACTTTCATTTGTCCATCGATCTATGGATGAAAGGAAGTGGATTTGTTTAGTTTTGTGTCTAACATAGACCAAAGTGCTTTCCATAAATGACTCAAAAACCTTGTTATAGTTTATAGGATTTCAAAGTGGATACAAACATGTTGAAATTAAAATTGAGTTATTTCTAGAGCTAATATTTCTTTCTTACATGGTATGAAAATTTCCATCTTTGAGAATCTATCAATTACTACATAAACAAAATCATTACCATTCTTGATATTAGGGTATCCTGGGATAAATTCCATGGAAATAGATTCCCACAATCTCATTGGAACCATTAGAGGTGTGTACAAACCTTGTTTCTTATGTACTGGATTAATACTTATTATATTTGGATACATCAGACTTGAGATGTGGATAGAAGAAGTGCTTCTACAACACCACAAGAGTCTTTTCAACTCCAAAATGTCTTGAAATCTTGATGAAATGAGCCTTCCATATTATTTTATGTCTCTATGCATCATATGGAATATGAAATTTCCCAAGATGATATATAAGTCCATCTTACAAGTATAGATATAGAGTTGAATTAACATAGATAAAATTCTAATATATAGATTAAAAATTCATGTCAAATGAGTACAACCTTGAGCATACATTGACTTCATGTCCACATGTGTCAAGTATAGAAAGGAGAGTTTGAATTGTCATATGGCTCAGATAATCTACAACTAGATTGGTGCTTCCTTTCTTATGTTTGATGTTTATATGGAAATATTTAAGTGAAGAAGACCATTTTTTATGCCTCTTACTATAGCTTGTTTTAAGTCTAAAATAACTGAAGCAACTTGTGAATTGTGTGAATCACAATCTACTTGTCTAAGATATAATGCTTACATCCCTAAACAATAGCATACATCTCATTATCATATGTTGGGTAGTTTCTTACCAGTGTGGTGAACATTTCACTATGATAAGAAATCAGATGACCAGGTTAAATGAGGACTTTTTTGAGTGAAAATTTAAATGCACACATCGCAAGCTTAAATGGTTGTTGAAGGTATGGTAATCAGTACTAGTGAAAAACATAGCATATGTTTCCATTATTTGTATATTTGCTATTGTGCATCATTCTAGTTGAAATTTTATATATTTCCACCTTGGGTAACTTGGTTTAGAGGCCAAGTCACATGAGATATACCAAGTTCAAATATCCTATAGAAATTTTATAACACCAAGAAGCTATGAAGCTCTATGAGATTATTTTTTTGTGGCCATTCCTAGATGAATTGAATCTTGGTTGGGTATACATGCACTCCTTATGTGTCTATAATGTATCCTAGATATTTTATCTATGACATGGAAAATAATATTTTTCCATTTTTGCATATAACTTTTATTTCCAAAAATGTCAATCACTTGATCTATATGGTGCATATGTTCATTCCATGTTTGTTAAAGATTATAATGTTGTGAAGGTAGACTATGAAAAATTATGTAGTGAATGGACTTAAAATAGCATTCATCATCTGTATGAATGTGTCTAGATAATTGGTCAAGCCGAAATGCATGACTAACCATTCAAAAAAGGTTATCTTCCATACATCTATAGGATCAACAAGAATATGATGATACCCAGACTTCAAATTGATTTTAGTGGAGTATTTTTCACCATGGATCTAGTCCAAAAGATCCTCAATCCTTGGAAGAGGATAATCATTATTAACTATGATCTTGTTGAGTTTTCAG
The DNA here is from genome assembly GCA_037957365.1 of Torreya grandis. Lineage (NCBI taxonomy): Eukaryota > Viridiplantae > Streptophyta > Pinopsida > Cupressales > Taxaceae > Torreya > Torreya grandis. The sequence goes on along the minus strand of JARHVA010006129.1, from coordinate 335,499 downwards.
TAATTGATTCATAACCTCCATGTGTCATATTTCTTTAGTACAATAATAATTGGGTTTCCACAAGGTGATGAGCTAGGCTTGATATGTCCTTTATCCACTATTTCATGGATTTTATACTTGATTTCTTCATCCTCTAGAAAGGATCTGTAGTATAAAAAAATATTAGGTAGAGGTAGTTTAGGGATCAAATCAATAATGTGCTTCACTGCATAGTGTGTAGGTACTTATTTTAGTAGTTGAAATATGCCCTTATTTTCTTCCAACTTAATCTTCAACTCTATTGTTTTTGTTTTGGTTATTAGAGGAACTATAGTAGAAATTAATGTTGCAAAGACTTTATTACATTTAGATCTTACCATCAAAATCATTTCTTTTACTATTTGTGGATATCTTATTATACTACTTGGTGCTAACGAGTGACATCTTTGAAACTAATTTTGGTATGTGATATCTCATATAACCAACATTTATAGGATTTGCCTCATCTGTTACATACCAATGGTAAAGGTATGGTTGAACAAGTAAAAAATCACATACCTCTAATGGAGTAATGTCGTAAAGGAATGTATATTTAAAAGGCTTGATGTCAAGTGGTGTATAATGTGATCTTATAATAATGGAAAGGACTGAGTGATGCATTTCTCAAAGCCTATATTGAACCATCTAATGGAGTATAGTTGAGGGTGATGTGTCAATGGTAAGTTCAATACATGAATTAATCCAAGATAAATTAGGTTCTTCTAACTTCTATTATCAATAATGAAGTGTACTAGTTGGTCATTGATCCACATTTGAGAATAGAACAATCTTTTTGCTTCCTATGTTTTTGTAGGGATAGTAGAGATGTTTTTGGTACCCACCATGGCAATAGGCTTAGAATCCATGATCTAATTACCTTTATCCAATGATACGATGGTTTTCCCATTGCTTTAAGCTATGCAAGTAGAGTTTTCCTAGCATGGCATTCTTTATTAGAATGAATACTGGAATTATGAGATGAACATCGCTTACTAGTGTTGGAATGCCTAGTATGATCATTTGATGATTATTATTTCTTCTATGGAGGGTGTTTGGATTTATTCCCTAATTTCAAATTCCCTTTATAATATTTAGACTATTTCTTGGTTTGAGACTTTTATTCTTTTGTATCATTCTTGGCCTTGGCCTTTGATTCAAACTTGAAAATAAATATGTAGGATTCTTTAATTGAAGAGATCTTTAGGAAATATAAGTATGACTAGATATGAGGTCTCAATCCCAACTTATATCTCAAAATAATATTTTGATCCAAATTTTGAATCCCAATTTTGGACACTAGAGCATGAAAGGTATCTATATGTTGTTACAAATATTGCTCTTTACCTTAGCACAACTGAAAGAACTTGATGTATTGGTGATCATAGTTTCCAATAGGATAATAGGTTGATTTGAGTGATTCTATGAAATCATTCCATGTGTCTACATATGTGTCTCAATTGAGTTCATCTTCATGGGAAGTGAATTAAATTTTCAACCATTTATTTACTAATAAATAAACTTTTAGAGGAGCGAATATAATCTTTTCTTAGTCAAATAAATGATTCGCCATGTAGTATCAACATATGAGGTTAATCCATCTATCTAGTGTATCTAAAGATATTTTTCCTTCAAACATAAGGATGTCTAAATTTAATTATACTTATATGGAATTCGTCCAAATGTTTTATGATAATGAGAGGTGTTTGGATGAGTATGTTGCTTGAGAAGTAGTGATAAGAGATCAATGATACTTGTTCATTCACATGCATGAAATTATTCTAAATCTTCCCATTATCTTTGCAATGCATCCTCTACCATTTTATGAAACATTTCTGAAGTTGGCATCATTGAATATTTTTCTCCCATTTGAGAATGTGAAGGAAGGTATGATCATGGGTCATGATTCTCCATCCCTAGCTTCTTATAATTAGAGCTCATATGAGTGGACACACAAACAATGATGAAATTTAAAAATAACATGATACCACTCAAATATGATATGAAGTGTGTAGATTATAATACCACTAATTTGAGGCTCAAGAGGAGACCTAGTGCACAACCTACTTAAACTAGTTAAGAGGGTTATATGTGGAAATGAATTACTAAATGATAGAGAATATGAAATTTCAATGAACTCAACTAATAAGGAAAGTAAAAAATAAATGATAACTGATATATAACTATAATATCAATGTTATAATATGCTAAGTTTTATACAAATCTAAGAGATCATATTTTTGGTATCTGATTTAAATTATTTGGGAATAATGCAATTTTATTCATATTTTATTTAAGGGTCTAGATTAATAAATCAGTAAAAAATATAGAAATAAATATAGTCCTAATTTGTGCAATTGTTTATCTTTTTTACCTTTCTAAACATGGCAATAAATAAGAAGAAATATAACATAGTTGGCAAACAGACTGAGACGACTGATACATATGTTGAAAATGGTTTTGCAAGACTAAGAAGGTGTTATAAACTTGAATTTGCATTTTTTATAATGAATGATAGGAGTACCAAAAATTGGACACTTTGGTGTCTGACGTTGTTATCCAATTTCAACATTGTTATCCATTTTGATATTTAGTTCTAAATTTTGGTGTGGTCTAATTTTGGGGTCCTATAGGTGTCCTAGTTTCTTTGAAATCACATATCTATGCCATTGTATGAATTATTTTCTTATCAAACCCTGGTTCTACCTACACACATGAAATAACAAACATATCAAAATCCAAAAGGGAAAAAACTGGGTTATGGTAAGTATGATCACAAGATCTAGAACCCCTATTATCTTGATCACTACCCACATTAACCCTCAAGCTAAGGTATCAGATAAAATGTAGTTCTCCCTTAGGGAATGTGCATAATAAACATGCATGAGAATCTATGTGTGATGTAGAATTTTGAGCTATACTATTGACTAATTTTTAATTACTTAGTGTGCCAAAGTAGTAAGTGCTAGATATAAAATGCCTTGTGAAGTCTTTTATATAGGAGACTCTTTATTTTGAATTTGGGAGCTTTATTGGTGCTAGCCAACATCAAAAAAGATAAATAAAACTTAAGTGAGGGGATAATAAGGGTTCAAGACCTGTTAAGCAAGTAAAAACAACCATTAGACAATAACATTGAGTAGGATAGGAGCATTGGGTGTTGTAGTCCACCATAATTCTATTATTTGAGACTCAAAAAAATAGGTTGAGACTAATATAGGCCAAGTCTATGGGTTTGTATGGGTTTAGATCAGTTGATTGAGATAACATAAAGGTGACAAAAGCAAGAAACAAGACCAAGACAAGAAAAACAAAGACATGGCTAGTGCGAACAAGGCTCATATTCTCCAATTAGAGTCTCTTGTGAAGAGGATTATGAAAAAACATGATATGTGTGGTTGCTTAACCAATTTAAGGTGTATACATTTCCCCCCCTTTTATTCTAGTGATAAAATGAAATGAATACTAGATTAAAAGAAAGAAGAAGAAAATGTGTACCTAAACCTACCCGTGTGAAAGTGAATGTGTTGCAAGGGTCCAACTCACTTCCTAGCCAGGGAAGTGGATGGAGAGATGAATATTTCTTGGAGAGAGAAGGAATTCATGGAGTGGATTCCCCCTATACTAAATTTGAGTAAAAAATCCATGTATCATGGAGGAGGGTAATGCTTAACCCCTATGCTAAATTTGATTGAAGATAAGGAATGCTAAGAGGCCTAAAACTAATGTTTGTCCTCTATCCCACATAAACTCATGTAATTTGGATGTGTGTATAAAATATGTATGCTAAGAAGGGGAAAAATCTATCATGCCCCCACTTTGAATATCTAAATTAGAACTAAGAAGTGCTCAAAGGACCAAAACCAATGTTTGTCCTCTGTCTTGCACAAACTCATGTAGTCTAAATCTAAGTAATATAATGGACTAATAGTTGTAGACAATTGTCTGGTCCAACCTAGTGACAACCTGGGTACAGTTAGGTGTAATATGAAAATTTGATCAATGTGCTAGAAGATAATGGCATGTCTTACCATTCCATTTGTATAATCTTGAGTGATGAATAACATGAAAATTTGTGCCATGCCCCCAATTTTGGTATATGAGGGATGCATCTACATAATCTAGTAATCTGTATAACCACATGTGATATGACATATCTTGCCCTATCTCATGTGCAAAATTTGAGACTAAAACACTATGCTCTGCATTATGCCTATAGTATTCTATTTAATTTTATAACTATGTCATGTTGTATAAAGTTGTATGTATGAGTTGTGTAGCATGTACATACCCCCAAACCTGGTATTTGAGTTTGTATTTGTATCAAAATCACTGTGAATCCATATAATTTGAACCACTATATGTGAATAGTTTGTGTATCTATATCAAAATCACTATGAATCCATATAATCTAAACCATTGTATCTGAATAGTCTGTGTATATGTAAGCTAAAGGTATATCCTTCTAAATGTCTTGAGTAATGTTGAGTGATCCACATAATCTGAGTCACTATATATCTTGACCAATCTGAGTTGAATCTAATAATCTAAATGTTGGATATATAAGAACCATGGTGTATCCACTTATGAGAGTGGATGGGTATGTTGGTTAAGTGTAGAAATAGGAATAATAGGAATGATGCTCCCCTTTTGGGGAGATGGGCAAAATATGTGATAAATGAGGTTGAGCCGAAAGTGTTGACTAATGGCATAGTAATATAAACAAGGTTGGTATGTTGTGAATAGATTGAAAGGTTGTTTGATTGATTAGATTGTGTTTGTTGAGAGTGGAACATGTTTTGATTAGTGATGACCAAGGCACGTGTTTAAGTATAAGAGAAATATATAAAATTTCAAGCCATAGTAGGTAGATAAAGTAGTAAGAGAGTGAATATTGAGTGATGTCAAAGGTATCATCGCCATGATTCCATGGAAGGAAATGGTTTGAATAACAAAGTGATGAGGTTCAAGTTATGGACAAAATGGTATTTTGTTTTGAATGAAAAAGTTGGTTAACATAGGAAATTGGATTGATTCTTGATTCGTTTGTGCATTGACTAGGTTGATATTTTGAGCTCTGGAGAAAGAAAAATGTTGAAGAGAAGAGCACCTACCATGACCCAATTTGAGCAGCTAGTAGCCCAGATTTAGGCTGGTGGTGATGTGACCCTAGTAAGTAGCTCAAATGCTTGGTTTTTGTCATCTTTTAGGCATGTTTTGGTGTTTTTTAGGGCTTAAAATTAGATTAAGAATTTTTTTATATTTTTAGTGCTCTTATCATGTAGTCCAATGCTCATGTCCAGGGTTCAGTGCTGCTATCTAGGGTTCAACACTCTTATCCAATGTTATTGTCCTTACTACAGTGTTATTATCTAAAAGGCATAATTTTTCTATGATGTTGCTTTTTTGTTTATTATTTTTCTAGCTTGGCTTTCAATTTGGTATTGCTAATTGATAGATGTGTTGTTTCTAGTGTTTTTAGGGTGAGGTGTGAATGAGAGAGTTCCATAGGGGCCAAGTGATGGACACATTAAGGTTACTAACACTATCTGCTAATGAGAGAGAAATTACGGATAGGGTGTGGTTGGGTCACATGTGTGACCTAGGTACAATGCAGTGGGATCAATATCTGATAAACACCTTATGTGAGAGGTGGAATGCAGATACATATACTTTCTAACTTCCTACAAGGGAGATGACTATGACTTTGGAGGATGTGTATCATATACTACATTTACTAGTTAGTGGGCAGTGAGTGAGGGTACAAGATGACATGGGTGCCAATGTGATTGATCATGCATCTTTGTAATTTTTTGGGTGTGTTCTCAGGTATACATTAAAGAGGTAGTGACAGTGATGTGCTACTATCAATCATTATGCAATCTAATGTTCCACACTTGTAGATGTGGTTGGCTATTTTGTTGGCATATTTCATTGCTGTAGATGGTAGTAGAGTATCTATTACATACATGATACATAGGATTATGCATAGTGTGGAGGTATATGGCATTGTATTCTCATGGGGGAGGACTATTTTAACCCACATATATAAGGATGTATATAGGTTTACACAAGAGTCATTCAATGGTGGAGTAGACATAGTGACCTTACTACATTGTTGGGCCTATGAGCACATAATAGTTGTGTGGATGATGGAATTAATAAGGGTAGAGTGGGCACCTCCATAGCCATTCAGGGAGTAGTGGATGACATAATGGCTATTTGATCCCCAGGGATGGAGTATTATAGGTAGGTTTTAGATAGATTGGTGGATAGTGACATTATATGGAGGCCTTATAGAGGATTTCTTAGGTGGGTAAAGGATGGAGTAAAATTATGATACATGAGGGTTAGTTATTAGATACATGACCACTGGGGTGGAGTATATGAGTGCTTATAGTATGAGTGTATTACTAGATAGTTTGGTGTACCATGGGATGTGCCTCCAATAACATGGGTATGGGTGAGGGGTGTGTGAGTGTTTACAAGGGCAAGATATTGTGTGAGGCCTACTAAGGCTAAGATCACACCATTACTTGAAAATAAAAGGGATGTAGTCATAGATATTTTAGATGTAGATGATGTTGGATGTATAGATGTATATATTATTTGGTGGGCTAGGCATCAGTGGGCTTTGTTGTGCCTTATTGAGGTAGTCTAGAGTATGAGGATCCTGAGCTAATCTAGATGATGGGAGGTAAGCAATGATTACATTTTAATTATGTATGAATTTGTGCTTTAGTTCAATTTCAAAGTATATAGCTAATGTAGTGTCATAATTTTTGTGCATGTTAAGTTGGAGGTGCTCAAGATCAAGCACAAGCTTGGGTAAGAGGTGGAGATGATGATTATTGGGAGACATCAATTGAGTCAACACTTTAAGATCTCACATGACATGTACCTAATAATGTGGTCAAAGATGGATTGATAGAGCAAGTAATGATCATGACTGGTATCCATGCCCATCTATTTGGTAGGGTTATTATACCAATAGATGTATATGCTATGGCAACAAGAGAGAGAATAGTTGAGAGATGATTTGGATAGGCATAGGATGCCCCAACTTGATTTTGGATCTGTTAGTATGAGGATCATAAATGAGTATACAGATCTTTAGAGATGATATGTAGACTTGCATAAGGAGCATGGTTAGCTATTAGAGCGAGATAGTCATCATAAGAGGCATGTAAAAACTCAAGGAGGTGTGGGGCCATCGAGTGATAGGGTAGATTATGGGACTAGTACTAGTGGAGAGAGTGAGACTGGGAGTGATGAATTGATGCCCATTCATGACTATTATACTTGATACTAGTGTATATGTATCAAAAACTCATTATATATATATGGATCCTAGTTTGATTTTTACTCATGCGTATTATGTTATGGAATTTGGAGTCTATTGGTATATTTGTTGTAAATGGTTAATTAGAAATAGTTTATTTAGCAATGATGTTGAGTTTTCATATGTTTGGTAAAATGGTATTTGGGATGTGATTTGATTATTGTTGATAGGTTCAAGTTTGATGTTAGTTTTGATTTTGAATCATATACGAGTAAAAAATTTTATTGGTCTTTAATTTGTAAATTGATTTGATAAAGTGAATGGGTTTAAGATTGGTAAAATAAGATATTTAAAAGATTAGGATTTGGATAATTTGGTTTGGCTAGTGATAGTTATTTAGAACTAGGAATGTTAGTTTTTATTAGAAGGGGATGTAAGATATCACTCTGTGCATATCATCCCCATAGCTATTGTATCACTATCTGAACCCTGATGGCTAACTGAATAAGTGGCCATATTGCTCATGTTATGTAGGAACATGCCTTATATCTGATGCTATCTATGGTACACTAACTATAGCTATACATGGATACTCTATAAGATTTAACCTCAATGGATGTGTAATTAAAAATATTTTCTATGAAAGAGGCTCATCTATTCGCAATCGTATTGGATTGCTACATGAAATAACACTTTGTGGCCTTTGTTGTGATCTGTATGACTGATCAATAGATCAAGATGGAACTATAACCTATGATAGGGGCTCATCTAATCTCAATCATAGTGGGTTTCTACTTGAAATAGGTCCCTAAAAACTCAATTTTAGTGAATATCTATCTATATTAGTACTTTGTGATGTGGGTTCATTTAATCTTAACTATAGCAGGTTGTTACATGAGATAAGACCCTAAAAACTTTGTTACAGTGCCTATGATTGCAATGGATATGTATATGAAACTTCACTATGTACTCCATGTAATATACTACTATATGTAGGTGTCTCTCATTGTACTAGTCTCCAAAACCTCTAAGTAAGTGGGATAGGAGATCTCCTATGAGGCTCTATCCTAGAAACTGCATTACTCTCACAATGAGTAACTGATGATTCTTGTGAAGGAATGTCCTAGGATGACTCAATCATGGAGGAATGAGGCATATGGATCCATGATAGAGGAGATATCAGTTCCCCCAATGTGATTTATATGATGTCATTATCAACACATATATTAATACAGTCCCTGAGTCCATAACAATCATTGTCTCTATATCCACAGATACGATGATAGTTACAAAAGGGTCGATGTGATTGTCTATGTAAGAGATGTGGATCTTGATGATGAATATAAGGTAATGTGATCAACCTCATATTTATTATTGATGATAATATGACATATGGGCTATCCCACTCTCAATCAAATTGTAGTGGTAACCTACTACTATTATTTGTAGTGCATATTGTAGGTGGCGCTCTAGAAACTAGCTCTCTATTCTTAACTAGTTACTTTTCTGGATGTGGTCTCCTATATTTTTTGGGAAATGGTGAATTCTAAGTTCTATGAGATGTAGATGGAGGTAATGCTATGAAATCTAGAGTAAGATGATTAACTGAATCTAACTCAATCAATCTTAATTTCTTCTCCAAGGCTAAAACTGTATAATGTAAGTGCCTAAAGGAGGACTCTGTCTGATATAATATATGCTCTAGGAGGGGTTGGTGAAGCCCCTTAATAAATATATGTTGAATCTCTAAATCTATTGGTTTATATATCAATCATAACATGTGAATCTTGATTCATGAGATATAATCACTAACTGGCTCTGAATAATGTTGATGCAATGAGACAAGTTTCTCATATATAACATGATGGCCTGTATTTGATATGTAATATCTAAGAAATGCTTATTCTAAGTCATCATATGTATGGAAGGAACCAATAGGGAGTAGATGAAAGAACTAATTCTATGCATTAACCACTAATTTCTGTTGGAATAACTTAAGTAGAATCAAAGGACTCGCATGAGATGGCAAAGCCTTTCGTTAAGGTGTACTAATGGATCTCCAGTTCCATCAAATTGAGGCAATGATGGTATTTGTAAATTCTTAAGCAATGAAGCTTTGAAAAATGTCTTTAGAAGAGGGTTACCATGAAATTCATTGGCATCCATCCAAGACTTATAAGCCTTGTTTTCCAAAGTAATGAGATGTACTTGGTGTTGTAATTCACCAACTGCATGCATCAAAGAAATAATCTATTGGGATGGTATATCAGTATCTTTAAGTGGTTCATTTAAACATTGAATTTGATGATCTATTTTAGCCATGGGAATGCTACATTTAGTAATTGGATCATAGAGAGGGGGTGTGCTCACTTGAATCTTTGAAGGAATGGTAACGTGGACCTTAGTATAGGGATGTGAGCTCCCATTCTCTTTGGGTGAAGAGTGAGAAATAGGTGATACTATAGTAGGGGGTGGCTTGGGAAATTCATTGGTATCTTTAGTATTTAGTTAATCACATTCTAATTGAATAGAAAATGTGATGTTATCATTAATATGTGCATCATTTGAATTAGAATCATTCATAGAAGTAGAATCAATATTTTGTAATGCATTATGTTTGAGATATGGAGTGAGAGAAGATTTAGAAGCATGAGATTAATTTTATTCTTCACTTTATGCATAATAGTCATCATTATTCCATACATTATCACAACTAAAATTTTATTCAATTGATAGAGAAGTAGAAGTATCACTTTCATATTCACTCTCATTGTCATATTCATTTGCATGTTCACTATCATACTCATTATCACTTCCATTATAAATGGGTAGAGGGGTAAGATAAGATGTTAATTATTTTCTAATATGCAATAAATTTTCATGTAAAATTGGAATACTATGTGCATCTATGTTATCCTTGAATGGAGTGCGTGCATTATTTTCATTTGTAATATGAGAAGTAAGAGTAAGAGAGTTATCATTTAAACATTATTTTATCATTGTTTGATATGAAAAATTAGAGTTAAGAACATGAGATTGATCGTTTTAATTATGCATTGGAAATTTTATTCTATTTCATTTATATTGTTGTAATTTGAACATAAAAGTAGCAAAAGAGAGGGAGAAACTAGGTTCAAATGTAAGCAAATTATCACCAATGAGAGGTTTACTTGGAATTGCATGACTAATTTTTACATTTGAT